>CM050172.1:6875904-7205904 GCA_027410445.1 Discoglossus pictus | reverse complement strand
TTAAATTTTGCCAAAGTGTTAAACACATTAGGAAGACTTGTTATGGGTTCAGTCACAGTGAGCATGATATTTACAGCAAAAAGGCTAAGTTTGTACTCCTAAATTTGCAAACTGGATTCCATTCACATTTTGGTTCTCTTTTAGGACAATTGCTAATGGTTCTATGCCTAAAGCAAATAATAGTGGGGAGAGGGGGCATCCCTGTCTCGTTCCTCTTTGTATTGGACAAAGTTGGTACCTGAAACCCTGATAGGCTACGAAGGCTTTTGGTGCCGAATATATCACTAAAATACCTCCTACCAGACCTTCATTCAGAACTGAAACAATATCTCGCTCATGTAGGCCCAATCGATCTGGTCAAAAACTTTTTCTGCATCTAGTGAAAGTAGCTTCAGTGGTAGATTTTTGCTGATGCAACATTCATAAGATCCAGAATACATCTGGTGTTATCTTGAGCCTCTCTACCTTTAATAAATCCCACCTGGTCTAGGTGAATACACATTGGTAACACTTGAGCTAGTCTGTTTGCTAATATTTTGGAATACAGTTTGGTGTTGCTATTAATTAGGTTAATTGGCCTATAGCTATGGCATTGAGATGCGAATTTACCTTCCTTAAGTGAAACATTACCTTTAGCCTCTAGGAATTCTGCCCTCATTGGTTGACCAGTAAGGAAGACATTGAATAAAGCTTGGAGGTGAGGAGCTAAAATATCTTTAAATTGTTTGTAATAGTAGTTAGTAAATCCATCCAGACCAAGGGCCTTGTGGGATTTCTTTTTTTTTTTTATAGCTTTTTTAATTTATTCTACGGTTATTGTGAACCTAGGGAATCAATTTTGTTTTTGTCAATTTGGGGGAATTTGATTGAAGAGAGGAAAGACATGATATTATCTTTAGGTGAATGTGACTGGGGGGGGGGTGAATATAGTGTAGCATAGTGTTTTTCCAATGCTCTTGCTATATCTCCTGGTTGGAAGATAGACTTGCTCTTGTCAAGTATGATTTTGGGAATGAATGAGTTTGCTTTCTGCTGTTTTAACTTTTTTGCAAGCATTTTGTCAGGTTTGTTGGCGAATGTAAAAAATGTAGAGCGAGTACGTTGTAGGACAGTTACAACCTTCCTCCTCAGAACCCCACATAATTTTTGTTTCAATCTGTGTATTTCTGCTTGGATCATGGAAGACCTTGAATGTTTTAAGGATTTCTGGAGCTCTGATATTTTAGATTGGGCAAAACGTGTAGGAGCCAGTTATATTGTTTTGCTGATACCACTGTTTGTAAGTATAGATAGTGTTTTCTTGCTCCACTAGCTGGTCCTTTTCCTCTTCCCCCTCGCCCTATGGGAGGCTTAAAGTGAAGATTTTATAGGTACCCGTGAGTGTGCTATTTCCTCTTGCCTGTCGGTGGGTTTGTAGATAGACATCCAGATGGAGGGGGCACTGACGACAAAGGACTTTTTTATTGTACAATATACAAGACAGATCTAAGTGCTCATCATGGCGGCTTCTGACACAGCACATATGAGCCTTGTATTGTATTTTCAGGTTTAGATACAAATCTTCCTTTTACCCTCTTTCCTTTTCAGTTTCTTTTTGTAGCACAGATATAGAGTAATTGGGCCATGTAAGATTATTGTGCAATTTGTGTATTACATCCTAGTACTCATACAACCTTCCCATACATCTATTTATACTACTGCGAGTATGATTCTCATAAGGGATGTTCATGTTTAGAAGCCCACATATACCTACTAAATGTTTAATTTCTCATTTAGATAAAATTATGCATTTCTTACTTGAAATAGTCCTGGTCATTCTCTATTACACTAATATTTATTCTATGCCAGTAGTTGTACGCAATGGATATAATCCCTAACTCCTTCCTGTGATTACGCCACTGGGTTTTCCGTAGTGTTTATTTTCCTCCTCGAAAAGTAAACAAATACTCAGCAAACCCAATACGTCCAACACAAACCTCCTGGTCCGATCCCAATGAGTCAGATACATGTATGTAAAGCACCTGAGCTTAGTTTAAAGGATGATCTGCCATGCAAACATATACAACAAACTAGTGTACTAAAGTCAATACATAATATTCTGATACATGAAGCCGTGCAGCACCAGGTGACATTTCTTTAGCCCACCCAAACTGACTTATTTCTGTATTATAATAATGTCCTGAGCCAGAATAAATCAGCAATTATTATTTTTATATCATTTATTATCACATGTATTAAGTCTTCATATAAGAATGTTATCTGTAAAATAAAAGTTTTTATGTATTTTATAGCACAGCATCACATTTAAAGCACTATATATATTTAACATAAAGTCATATGAAGAACTACACTTAGAAATAGGGAGCATGTTTTTATACAGAAATATATTACAGCGTTCACTATATTATATAAGCAAACATGGAAGCTGCCATATTAGATCTACTTCCTGGGATTGGACGAGGAGTCTTTGAATGCACAAGAAGCTACTATATGGACAATGCAAATGTGGAATTTAAAATTGCAAGTGCTTTGATGAGGAATAATGAAAAAGAGAGAAAAACAAAGAATGAAAGAACATTTGCCAGAGAGGAACCGACTGGTTAAGATTGCATGTAAAATAACATTATTTACATCATGAGACATGTGTGGGGCGAGGGTGCGAAGAACATAGAGGTATATAGAGAGAATGGTCTATATTAGGACACTTCAGGACCTGCTCTACACCACAGACTGAGGATGGGTCACAGCTGGAGGACAAAGCTTAGGGACGGGGTATATGAGATTGGTGCCAAAGTGATGTTTAAGTTCTATAAGCAATTGTGGGCATATTGAGTGCTCTCGGTTATTGTATCTCTGCAGGCTATTGCTTATGGGTGTAAAAGTAACACCAAGGGAATGTGGATCTAGACCAAGGGTAGGCAAGATCAGTCCTGGAAAGCCACACACAGGCCTGGATTTGAAATTTCCTTTTCTGGGCACAGGTAAGTCAATCAGGATGACAGAAGAAGAGAAAAGTCCTCAGATATTTGCCAGTATGTGGCTCTCCACTTGCCTACCCTGAGCATCACGTAGACGTTTACCAGTCCTAACATTATTGTCAGTTCTAGAGGTCAGTAGTTCTGACGTAGACACATAGAGACCCCCAGAAGTGCGCCCACCGAAAAACGTCTGGCCAATGAGATTAGGAGCCACGTCTTTGACTGGTCTGTCCAGAGGTTCCAATGTGGTCAATGGGCCACAAGTGGTCTAAGAGCTTCATTCAAGTGGCCCACAAAGCAAAAGGAATTAAACAGACATGAAATTGTAGTAAATGTTTTTCTATGTGTTGCTAGAAAGTAAAAATCAACAAATATTTCACTTCTATATATTTTTTTATTGCGGGTTTCCATTTTCCGTATTGTGCGCTTTTTGCAGCTTCTGTCTGTGTTCATAAAAATGAATGAGATTTCCATTACAGTCAATGAATGCACTGGCAGTAGTTACTGCCTCATACCCTTTGTGCAGATACAGACTTCAAGTGTATTTAAAGTCTCCTCCCACCTCAGGAAGCAGATCACTGGAAACTAAAATGTCAGTTTCCATAGCAACAGAATTATTTTTTTAGTGTAGTTCTTCAGAATAGGCCATTTTTAACCACAGCTTCGAATTAATAACATTAATATGCAATGAATACAGAAGTGGCCATATACCATACGACAGTGCTAATGGATAAATACAGAGGGTACACCATATAATAGCACAGCGCCATTCAGCGGATAACTGAAGATCGTCTGATATAATGCCATACTCTGATTACTGGACTTTATCGTCTACCCCATAAATACAAATATATATGCACAGTAAAGGTAAACCATTTGATGTAGATCTCTCCACATGTGCACTTGCTCCTCCATATCACTGCGCATGAGACTAACTCCATATTCAATACAATATCTGGCTCCTTGTCACACACTTTGCCTAAACTACATTGATTAATATCGGCCATTATTATAATTAGTCCATCACACCATACAAATCCTCTATCTCTAAGAAGCTTATATTTATTTATCTAAGCTGGAAATCAGGAAAACCCAAAATAGGTCTAAATGTTTTTATTATACAAATATATTGTGTGAAATGTGGGTACTCGATAATGACATGTATGACATATCTTTCTGTTTCTACCAATCACAATAAAGGACGCTGTGATGTCATGTTGGTGATGTTTATAACAACATTAGCAGCTCTGAAACCGGAAGTATCAGCAGGTCCAGAGAAAATATTATTTGTTGCAGATCTTCCTAGTGAGTAACAGCCGCCATATTGAAGAGTCTATGGGCACAGAGTATGAAATGTGGCTGGTGCTTCTGACCATATGGAAAGGGAAGGTGTGTCCAAGATTATCTGAATCTTCAGTAAAAAGATTTTTTATTTTAGTTTACATAGCACTAAAGTGACGTTTTCCAAAATCTCCAATGGTTACTTAAACCCTGTAACTAAATACAAGACTTTCTTTCAATATAACACCTTCTTGTTTTTTCTTCTGTTGTTCAGTTGGGTCTGAATCATTGTCACCTTGTGGCCCTCCCTCTCTGCGTTCTTGTAGGGTAATGTTTATTGTTTCCATAATATTATCTTCTGTCACCTCCTCTTCTTTTTGCTTTCTTTTCTTCTAGCATCACAGTCTCCTCTAGTGAATCCTGTCTTCTTATTATGTGGCCAATGTATGCAAGTTTTAGATTTACAATCAATCCTATCAGTAAGCAGTCTGGTTTGATACCCGTGGGTTGGTATTAGTTTAGTCTTCTTGTGGTCCAATGGACTCTTCATAGTTTTCTCCAAACACCATAATTCAAAAATGTCCATCCTCTAGCTCTCGGCCTTCCTTATGGCCTAGTCCCCATATGTCTGTATGCTATTACTGAGAATACCATAGCTCTGACTTTATGGACTATAACAACTTTGTTCTTTGATATCTTGTCCAGATTTGCCATGGCTTATCTCAAAAGAAGAAGAAACAAACATAATTGGATTCCATAGTGGCCGCCATAATCTTTGAGCCCAGGATAACAACATTCGTCAGGACCTCCATGTTCTCCCCATCTCATTGGTTGACGTAATGTTAGTCTTTGTTGATGTTAAGCAGCAAACCAGATTTTAGACTTTCTTTTCCCACCTTCAACAACAGGCGGCTCAACTTCTCCTTCCTTTCAACCATCACAATGGTATCAAATAAACATCTGACATTGATAATTTTTACCAGTGCTTTTAATTGCAGTATTTCACACAATATATTTTGGTTATGGGTTAAATACATAGCGTAATAGTACACAGCCTTGTTATACTCCTTCCCCAATCTTGGATCCATCAGTTGTTCTACTCTTGGTTCTAACTTTTACTTGGCATATCTTGAAATGATTAATTATTTGCAGTATTTGTCCTCTATGTGAGCATCTAAAGGCCCCACAAATGAGTCTGAGTTTCCTATTTCCAGAGATGAGTATGAGAGCCTGTAGGAAACCAAAGTAACTATACATCACAAGGCAAAAATAAGACCAAGTGGCTCCATAGCGATGCACTTGGAAATTAAGGCCCAGCCTGGCCAAGTAATAAAATATGTGAAGAGATAGAAGCAGAGTCATGGTAATAGCGGCATGAACATGAGCTTTCAGTTGGGAAAATCTAATGTCGGATGATCCTCTATTCAGTCTCAGGACATGTAAGATGAGGAAGGTGAGAGTCACGCCCAATGATGCCAGAGTCAGCAGCAATGGAAAGCAAGCACACATGTTCAATACATAGATTAAGATATTAAAGTTCCTCAAAAACTGTTCTTGGGTGTCATTCAATGTGCTATTACCTACATTCATAAATACAGGGCAATTAATAAATATAACCCACAAGGAAGTCACCAGAACACAGGATAACAAAATGGATCCTAAGAGCAGAAGAGGAAGCGACTTAGAGATTAGCAGCTTTAGATATGAGAGTAGACAGTGGTGGAAGGTAACAATCTTAGTGCAGTAGAAAGCACAGAGCCAGGCAATAATCCATGAGCCTGAAAGCATTCCAATGTTAACAAAGAGAAAACACAAATAAAGGCGGTATAAATAGAAAA
This sequence comes from Discoglossus pictus, assembly GCA_027410445.1. NCBI lineage: Eukaryota > Metazoa > Chordata > Amphibia > Anura > Alytidae > Discoglossus > Discoglossus pictus. The sequence continues at coordinate 7,199,807 of CM050172.1, read as the reverse complement.
TGTCAATAAAGAAAAGGTACATAATATCACCAATGAACTGGAAGCTCTGAATTATTATGTTACACAAACCTAATGCAGACAGCATGATCTCAGCAGGGCTTTGGTGTCCTCCTTTAACCCATGATCTCACACTGATAGTCAAGATAAATAAATATGATATTATTCCAGAAGCAAATGAACTACAGGAAAAAAACAATAATAACATATTCCCCATATTGGAGATTACTGAAAGCAGCCGATAATGTTGTAGAAGACCTTAAATGTTGGCCAAATAAATGCTATAAAGATGATGCTAGTACTTGAGAAAACCTTAGGTGGTGGAGAGCAGTCTTACTATTTAGATGTTGATGAGAATGTCAAATGTTAGAGAAGAACTTAAATGTTGGAGAATATTTGATAAAGCTTGCAGCTATTTTAGAAAATATTGGTAAAGAACCTTCAGCGCTGATGGAGACTTTTGGATTCTACCGAAGGACCTTAGATGCTGCAGAATAAATTCTTACATTTGTAGATGCTGGTAAAGCTTTCTTCAAGAAAAGTTGTTTATTTTTGCAAGGAGTCTTTGCATTTGACGTATACCTCTTTGCTGCTTTCCTGTATCTTGTATGCTGAACAAGATCCTGAGTTACTGGTGGATGGTCATATATCTGAGTTTTCAATGTCATAGAGGAGAATTTTACAATTCCTGTAAAAGTTCTAGTTGGTGGATTCTTCCCTCATTCTATTTCTCATCTGCTCCTGAGCAAATAAATAAAACTGAGACACTTATCTTCCATCCCTTTATAGCTTAGGCTTCATTCAAATGTCTATTCTGTCCTCTAAGTCATCACTTCTCTGACGCCGCTTTGCAGCACTTTTCTATACTCAGGTGGCTGGTTTAAAAGTTCTAAGGGTTTAAGATTTGCATGCATTCAAATAAAGGGATTGTCTCACAACCTAGTCATGCAACCTACAGGCAAATGTCTTAAAGGCAGAGCAAGGATTATTATGTATATTTAATACAGGCAATGACTGTATTGACTTCACTTGGTTTGTAGAGTCCATCAATGTTCTAAAACTGAATAATTGTGACAATTAAATGCCTAGAATAGAGTTACGTACTGAATAATAAGCATACATTGATTTAAGTACCTTCAAGTACCTGTATGTTTGTCATAAGGACCTGCAAACCAGTTTGATTTAACGAATAGCACTATCAAAAACAGATAGGGGTCATCTGGGTTGCCCCTGACAACATCACATTGATCAGGTCACTGAACTCACGTCGGAGGCACAGCTTTAATTAGAGTCTTAAGGGTCAAGATGCAGAAGGAGAAGCAAGATGAAAACACTTGCATGGAAATAGGAGTAAGGAGCTTGGGATGATACTGTAGAAGTTACATAGTACATAGTTACATAGTAATTGAGGTTGAAAAAATACTTTCAGTCCATCAAGTTCAACCTTTTAAGATCTCCTCTGATCTGCAATATACGGATCAAATTCATTAATTAGTTGTTAATAGAGATGTTGTGAATAGTTCGCCGGTGGACTGTTCCCGGCGAACATAGCATGTTCGCGTTCGCAGCGAACTGCGAACATATGCGATGTTCGATCCGCCCCCTATACTTTATCATTGAGCAAACTTTGACCCTGCACCACACAGTCAGCAGACACATTCCAGGCAATCAGCATCATACCCTGCCTTCCAGACCCTTCTACCTCATGGACAGCAGACATTTTGGAATCATAACTAACTTGCAGTCTTACTGAGAGGAGGGAGAGTGTAGGTGATGCTGATTGAATAGGGAAATCAATAGCTAGGCAAGTTTATTCAGTGTCCAGTAGAGTGCTGAAGGACTCATCAGATCTCTGCTGTAAACACAGCACCCCAAAAAGCCCTTTTTAGGGCTATAACACCATTTTTTCCCCCCTGTCTAATCTAACTTCATTTGCCTGTCTCCCTGCTAGCCCCTGCTAGCAAGTGTGTGTGTCAGGCTCACAGCTTATAATGTGTGTGCACAGTGCAACCAATACAATCTTGTTTACTAGTTGTCTACTTTAAAAAAAACAAACCTATTATTTTGTTAAATCTTAGTTCATTTGCCTGACCGCCAATCTAAGTTCATTTGCCTGACCACTAGCCAGTGTGTGTGTGAGGCTTACAAGTATTGTGCCAAGTTCAACCAATCCAATCTAGTGGTGTACCAGCAGTCTACATTTAAAAAAACAATAATTTTATTTTCTTAAATCTAAGTTCATTTGCCTGACCGCCAATCTAAGTTAATTTGCCTGACCGCTAGCCAGTGTGTGTGTCAAGCTTACAAGTATTGTGCCAAGTTCAAACGATCCAATCTAGTGGTGTATCTGCAGTCTACATTTAAAAAAACAATAATTTTATTTTCTTAAATCTAAGTTCATTTGCCTGACCGCCAATCTAAGTTCATTTTCCTGACCGCTAGCCAGTGTGTGTGTCAGACTTAAAAGTACTGTGCCAGAGAGCATGTTGTGTGTATGCTTGAGCTCTAAACAAAAGGCTTTTTAGGGTCTTAGTCCCTCAAATACAAGTTTTATTTTAACACCTTTTTGTTAATAAGCACTTTGTGCACGGTGTTGTTCATTTTTGGGAGTTTTTGTGGTTTTTTTCTTAGTTTAATTTAAGTTTTAGTTTTCTGGGGGTCAGGCTCAACTCTCTATCCCAGGAGTGTGAGCTGTCTCCTGGATACTTTGCCACACCCCTCCCTTAGCACTACACCTTCACTCCTGGAGCTTTGTTACTTTGACTTTTTTTTTTTTTTCTTTTAAAAAGTTTATTAGGTTTTGTTGAAGTTTTGTTTGTTTGGTGTTGGGTTTTATGTTTTGGGGGAGAGAAGACAAGTAACATCTTTGTAGGCAGTTGGGGGGGGGGAAACAATTAGATTTTTTGTTGTTAAGGCTTTTTTAAACATCTGACACAGAGACACAGAGGGGTTAAAAAGCCTCTGTGTTCTCTGTGTTGTTGCAATTAGTCACCTTGCAACAGACCATTAACCCTTCCACTGCCAAGCATCACCTCTCTCTCTCCCTTAGTTTTGTCTCCCTTAGTTTTGTTTCTTTTTCCCACTTTTATATTTAAAAAAAAAGAAAACAGTAAAAAATCATAAAACAAAAAATAAAAATAAATAAAACAAATAAACTAAAAAAAAAAAAGGGTCTAAACATGAGGGATAAGACCATTAAGAAGCCTCAGGGGTCAAAAGGGGGAATAATGGCCCCTGAAAATCCTAGCTGCAGCACTGCACAGCATAGGCCCCAGGCAGATAAGGCAGCCCCAGCTCCTGGTGGTTCTGCCAGCAGACCTACCCCTGTGGCTAATACCTGGTCACAGGTGGTTTCTGCTGGCCCCAGTAATACCACCGCTGGGGCTGAGGGGCAGATCACTAGGAAGCATGGGGTTAAATGTCAGATGTCTGGGGTCTACAGCATTGATATCTATCTGCGTGCTGCAGCTAACGTCATTAGCCCCTCTGTTATAGTAGCAGCCAGCAAAATGTACGGGAAAGCAGTTTTCTTAACCAGTACGCTGGCTGCTGCTCACATTCTTGTACAGAGAGGCATCACAGTGGGGGGATTATATGTCCCAATAGAACCCCTGGAAGGGTTGGGCACAAAAGTAACACTCTCTAATGTGCCCCCCTTCCTACCAGACTCCCTCCTGCGCCCCCCACCTGCTAACCCTAGGGGAAGTAAAAAACACCATTTATTAAAATTCCCCTGGGGTGCAGAGAGAGAGCACTTCGTCATGTGCTCTCTTTCAAGAGGCAGGTACAAATGTGCCTGCCTCAGGGCGCAGAAAACATTGAGGGGTCTTTTGGGGTTCCATTTGAGGGGGTGCTCTACAGGATTTTTTACAGCACTACGGAGGTGCAGTGCTATCATTGCAAGGGGTTGGGGCATACACGTAGGAATTTTCTTAATGAAAAGCATCATGCCCCAGCCACAGCAAATGGCACCTCCGTCAGTACAGCACCCATCCCCGCTGAGCCCATAACAGCGGGGACCTCAAGGGTCATAGCCCCCCCACAGAGCTCAGGCAAGGAGGCCGTTCCTCAAGCCACCACCACGGCCTCCAAACCCCCTTCTTCCCCAAAAAAGCCATCTGTGTCTGTGGTTTCCAGCAAGACTGCAGACACGGGGAAAAAGGGGAAGAATGTCACCGGTCCTCCCAGTGTCACAGCTGCATCTCCCAAGTCCCAATCTGCCCCCACCATAATTACATCAGTTAGTGTGGGGGCACAGTGTCAGCAGAGGGATAATAAGCCCTCTGCAGGGGAGGCAGCTAGTGGCAGCTCCTCTTCCAGGAGTGACGTCCCCAGGAAGAGGAAGCATAAAACCAACAGGGAGGTTGCTGATAAGTGGGAAGTGCTCTATAGTGGAGCACCTCCCTCTAAAAGCAAGAAGAGGAAAAAAACATCTCCTCCTCATCCGGTGACATTGTCTGGCCCGGTTATTAAGCTCAGCCAGCCGGTGCCAGACCACACATCTCTCTCTCCAGACCCTATAGGGGTTAATGTGGAAAAGGGTCTGGAGGAAAAGCAGGGGCAAGAGGGTCTTCCAAGTGAGGCAGGGGTAGACAAGAAAGATCAGGTTCTGCCTCTGGCCTTTGAGGGGGGTCCCAACAAAGCCCCTGCTGAATGGGTAGTCAGTGTCCCTGAGGTGCTGAGCTTCAAGGGCACCAGTCAGTCTCCTCCTCCAGTGTCACTCTCTAGTGACGTACCTCGGCTTTGTTAGAGCCCCAGGCCGAGTCACTACTGGAGGGGGGGAATATAGGCATGACCCCCATTCAGGACCCCATGGATTTGTCTGTCAGGGGGGATGTGGCACAAGGGGAAGTGGAAATGGGGGAGGGTGATAAAACAGGTTTTCCTGTTAACATCATGGGAGAGCCTGTCTACCCTCCTCAGCCGTCCACTGACCCTAACATCGGTGCCATCCAAGCTGAGGAAGCAGCGGTGGAACTGGCAGAGGAGGCATATAAAGCCTCCAAGGCTTCCATTAAGGAAGCCATGCCAGCCACTGCTGTCCAGCCAGCTACCCCTGAATGCACTCCTGAAGCTACAGGGGTGCAGCAGCAATCCAAGGGTCCATTATTTACCTTGAAGGGTGCTAAAGGGACTCCTTCTGTATCATCTAAGAGGGGGTCCCTGAGAATAAAGCTGAGTAAACTGACTCCAGCCGGGGAGGATGGAGTAAAAGCCCTCAGCCAAGAGGAGCCCAGGGGTGACCCACTAGAAGGAACATCAGACTCTGGGTGGGTTATCACTGTCAAGGAAATAGATCTATTCCTTGAGAGCACCCTTCATGGACAAAAGAAAAGGAAGGTGCGGCTGGCCTTGGTGAGGTGGAAGAATATGTCGTTTATTCTCCACTCTCTCCAGCAATATCTAGTGGTCAGCACTAGGGCCAAGAATTCTGGGACTGCGGAGCATCTCCGCGTTCGGAAATTCTATAAAATGTGCGTGTCCTATCAGCAGTCTCAAGGGTCTGAGGAACGCACAATTCCTGACACGCAGTAATGGCTTTGCACATCAGCACGCTAAATACCAATGGCTGTCAAGACAGTTTCCGCAGGTTCCAGGTACTCTCCTATTTATATCAGGGAGGGTACTCTGTGAGCTTCCTGCAGGAAACTCACACCACTCCAGAGGCTGAGGCCTCGTGGCAACTGGAGTGGAGAGGCAGGGTCTTCTTCAGCCACTTCACATCGGCGTCATGTGGAGTGGTGACCCTGTTCTCAGAATCTTTTCAGCCAGAGCTGCTGCTTGTGAAAGCTGTTATCCCAGGCCGTCTAATCCACCTCCGGGTCCGAGAGCAGGGTAGCATCATTAACCTAGTTAATATATATGCCCCTGCTGGAGGGCCCGAGAGAGTGAGGTTCCTCGCCAGACTGTCCCAGTTTTTGGAGACGGTTGACGCAGATGAGTGTTTGGTACTCGGGGGTGATTTCAACTGCACCCTCGACGCTCTGGACCGGAATAGTCCAGAGCCGTACCCGCCTTCTGCGTCAGCCCTGCGGGAGATCATCGCCCGCTTCTCCCTGGAGGACATCTGGCGAGAGCAGAACCCAGGGGCATCAGACGGTTTCACCTACGTCAGGGTGAGAGCCGGTCTGGTGTCCCACTCCCGGATCGACAGACTATATATATCTAGTCACTATATGTCACGAGTCGGTTCTTGTGCCATTAGGCTGGCTCCGTTCACAGACCACAACTGTGTGTCTGTGACAGTGGCGCTAACGCCAACAGCGCCACGAGCCGCCTATTGGCACTTCAACAATGCTTTGTTGAAGGACCAGGGGCTCGTGACATTGATCCGGGAGTTTTGGACGGACTGGAGGGGTTGCAAGGGGGACTTTGCCACGTTAAAACTGTGGTGGGACGTGGGCAAGGTTCATTTGCGACTTCTGTGTCAGGAATATACCAAGGGTGCGAGGTGGGCAGCGCAAAGCTGAGTTGGAGTCACTCCGGGGGGGAGGTACTCCATCTGGAGCAGAGGCTGTTCACTTGTAGGGACCAATCCCTGCAGAGCGAGTATGTAGAGAGGAAGGGTGTCCTCTGTGACCTGGAACGACACCAGGCCAAGGGGGCATACGTGCGCAGCCCGCTTAGGTTTTCTCAAAGATCTAGACCGCGGCTCGCGCCTCTTCTACTCACTGGAGAAAAAGGGGGGTAACAGTAGGCACATCACCTGTCTTCTAGATGAAGACGGTGCCCCCCCTTACAGATCCGGAGAGTATCCGGGATAGAGCCCGGAACTTTTATAAAGATCTTTACTCTCCGGATCCCATTTCTCCAGACGCCTGCAGGGTGCTATGGGAGGGGCTCCCCACAGTCAGTGAGGGTGTAAGAGAGCGGCTTGATATACCACTATCTTTTCAAGAGCTCTCTGAAGCCCTCCGTGCCATGTCCTGTGAGAAGTCTCCAGGACTGGACGGACTGACTGTAGAGTTTTTCCAATTTTTCTGGGAGACTCTGGGACCTGATTTCCATCTGGTCCTTGGGGAAGCCCTGGAGACCGGGGAGATGCCCCTGTCTTGTCGCAGGGCAGTACTTGCCCTGCTGCCCAAAAAGGGGGATCTCCGGCTTATTAAGAACTGGCGACCGGTCTCTCTGCTCAGCACGGACTACAAGATTGTAGCTAAAGCCATCTCGCTTAGACTTGGGTCTGTGCTGGCAGAATTGGTTCACCCTGACCAGTCCTATGCGATCCCGGGCCGGACTATCTTTGATAGTATCTTTCGGGTCCGGGATCTATTGCATTATTCTCGCAGGACTGGTCTGTCACTCGCCTTTCTCTCTTTAGATCAAGAGAAGGCGTTTGACAGGGTGGACCATGGTTACCTCATAGCCACTCTGCAAGCGTACGGCTTTGGCCCACAGTTTGTGGGCTTTATAAGAACGCTGTACGCCTCTGCAGAGTGTTTACTTAAAATCAATTGGTCCCTAACAGCACCTTTGGTATTTGGACGAGGGGTGCGTCAAGGATGTCCCTTGTCTGGACAGTTATATGCACTGGCCATTGAGCCTTTCCTCTGCCTACTGAGGAAAAGGATCACAGGGCTGGTGCTAAAAGATCCAGACATGCGGATTGTCCTTTCAGCTTATGCTGACGATGTGCTCCTCGTGGCCCAGGATCCAGTTGATCTTGAGCTGGCAAAACAGTGCCAGGAGGTATATTCAGCTGCCTCCTCCGCTCAGATCAACTGGTCCAAATGCACAGGCCTTTTAGAGGGTAATTTACAGGTAGACTCTTTGCCTCCCACGTTTCGTGACATCACGTGGGAGGCAGATGTCATTAAATATCTGGGGGTCTACCTGTCCGCTGCGGACGCTTCCGTCCCAGACAACTGGAGGGAGTTAGAGGGCAGTGTCCTCTCTGGGACGATGGAGGGGTCTAGCAAAAATGCTTTCCCTTAGGGGGCGGACTCTAGTGGTGAATCAGCTGGTGGCTTCTCAGATCTGGCACCGGCTGATTTGTCTGAGTCCGACCCCCGAGTTTGTCACCAATATCCAGATGAATTTGTTAGATTTCCTCTGGATGGGAAGGCATTGGGTCTCTGCAGGGGTGGCAAGTCTGCCTTTGGTGGAGGGTGGACAGGGAGTAGTTTGTGTGTGTCCACCTTCCGCCTTCAGTACCTGCAGAGATACCTATATGCAGATCCCTCTCCGCAGTGGTGCGCACTGGCATCCAGCTTTTATTGGCAGTAGCGCAACCTGGGATATGACCGGCAATTATTTCTGATCAGGCCCGTGGGGTTTAGGAGAGACTTCTCGGTGTTGCTGGCATACTACCAGGAAACCCTCAAGGCCTGGAGCATGGTCTCCATGACCAGGCAGGGCGTGCCTTTGGGGGATGAAATATTCACGGAGCCCCTGCTATTTAATCCAGCAGTGGGGGCTCCAATGTTACAGTCCCCCAGTATCATCCGCCGCCTTAGTCATGCACGGATGACCCGAGTCAAGGATCTCCTGGAATACGGGCATTCTGATTGGTTGTCACCCCAGGAGCTTGCGCTCCGTTTGGGATATGTGACGCTAAAAGTCTTAGGGCGCTTGGTCCAGGAGATTAGGGATGCCATCTCCCCCGACTCGCGCACCTTCCTTCGCGGGGCTTTGCAGGCCGGAGTGCCACACGCACCTTTCAACACCCCTGCTCCGGCTGTTTGCATTGGACACAAGCCCCGTGTTTCCCCTCAGGTTCCTCCTGTCCCCAACCTCTCAAGGTTGAGGGACATACCCTCGGCATGCCGAGGAAGAGCTTATATTCTCTCGTGCTCCATACAGTGCACTTCCTTGCCCTCGTGACCCGTCCCGATACCATCTGGAGGCGGGTCCTACCAGCTGACGAGGGCAAGAGACCCCGGTGGAGGGAACTTAATTCTGAGTTAGTTCCACGACCCACCGGGGACTTGAGTTGGAGAGTGCTCCATGGTGCACTTTCTCCCCTCACATTTTTATTTTTGGGCGCCCAGTGTCCCAGGGCAATAAAGCCAGGGACCTCCTCGTCAACCTGCTCCTGGCATTAGCCAAATTGGCTATATATAAGTCCAGGAAGCAGTGTTTAATAGGGGGGGTTCCCTTGTCACCTGAGGCCATGTTCCGGGTGCTGGTGCGCTCCCGTATCCGGGCAGAGTACCACCTGGCTTTGTCCACTGGGGGGATGGATGAGTTTGTCTCCCAGTGGGCTGTAGATGGTGTGCTCTGCTCGTTATACCCCCATCCGGTTTCTTTTTCTCTCAACCTCCTAAAATGATTTTTATTTAGTTTACAGAACATGTTTTCTCATAATTTTAAAATACACTGTGCCAAGTTCAACCAATCCAATCTAGTTGGGGTACAAGCAGTCTACATTTAAAAAAACAATAATTTTATTTTCTTAAATCTAAGTTAATTTGCCTGACCGCAAATCTAAGTTCATTTGCCTGACCGCTAGCCACTGTGTGTGTCAGGCTTACAAGTATTGTGCCAAGTTCAACCAATCCAATCTAGTGGTGTACCAGCAGTCTACATTTAAAAAACCAATAATTTTATTTTATTAAATCTAAGTTCATTTGCCTGACCGCCAATCTAATTTCATTTGCCTGACCGCTAGCCAGTGTGTGTGTCAGGCTTACAAGTATTGTGCCAAGTGCAACCAATCCAATCAAGTGGTGTACCTGCAGACTACATTTAAAAAAACAATAATTTTATTTTCTTAAATCTAAGTTCATTTGCCTGACCGCCAATCTAAGTTCATTTGCCTGACCGCTAGCCAGTGTGTGTGTCAGGCTTACAAGTATTGTGCCAAGTTCAACCAATCCAATGTAGTGGTGTACCAGCAGTCTACATTTAAAAAAACTATAATTTTATTTTCTTAAATCTAAGTTCATTTGCCTGACCGCCAATCTAAGTTCATTTGCCTGACCGCTAGCCAGTGTGTGTGTCAGGCTTACAATTATTGTGCCAAGTTCAACCAATCCAATCAAGTGGTGTACCAGCAGTCTACATTTAAAAAAACAATAATTTTATTTTCTTAAATCTAAGTTAATTTGCCTGACCGCCAATCTAAGTTCATTTGCCTTACCGCTAGCCAGTGTGTTTGTCTGGCTTACAAGTATTGTGCCAAGTTCAACCAATCCAATCTAGTGGTGTACCAGCAGTCTACATTTAAAAAAACAATAATTTTATTTTCCTAAATCTAAGTTAATTTGCCTGACTGCCAATCTATGTTCATTTGCCTGACCGCTAGCCAGTGTGTGTGTGTCAGGCTTACAAGTATTGTGCCAAGTTCAACCAATCCAATTTAGTGGTGTACCAGCAGTCTACATTTAAAAAAACAATAATTGTATTTTCTTAAATCTAAGTTCATTTGCCTGACCGCTAGCCAGTATGTGTGTCAGGCTTACAATTACTGTGCCAAGTTCAACCAATCCAATCCAGTGGTGTACCAGCACTCTACATTTAAAAAAAACAACACTTTTTTTCTGTTTAATCTAATTTCATTTGCCTGCCTGCCAGCGTGTGTGTCTTAGGCTCACATCGTATACTGTGCCCACTTTCCCAGTCAGTGCCACCACTCATATCTGATGTAACAGTCAGTAGTGCACATTTAAACAAAGAATACAATTTTGACTGTAATACATTGAATAGCAGTTACTTGTCTGCAAGCGTCTGTGTCAGTCCTACAGCGTCTACTCTGCCAACTTCTGCAAGTGCACAGTGCCACTCATATCTGTTGTCACAGTAGCTTACATGCATAGTACCACTGATCGGAAAAAAAATGACAGGCAGAGGCAGGACACCCCACAGGGGCCGTTGTGGTCGTGGTGCTGTGATTCCCGTTTGGCCCTACAATAATGCCCAGTGTTCAGAGGCCAGTTACCCTGACCTTAAAAAGTTCAGAGGACGTAGTTGACTGGCTAACACAGGACACCCAATCTTCTACAGCTTCCGCTTGGAACATTGACGCACCATCCTCCTCCAGCTTAGCTTCCGGCACCTCTCAAGTTACCACTCTCCCGCCTGCTGCCACCACCAACACTAGTATCACAGCCGATTCAATTGATCAGTCAGAAGAGTTATTTACACATCAGTTTGAAGAAATGAGTGATGCGCAACCATTATTGCCAGAGGATGTAGATAACAGGGATATGTCTCAGTCAGGCAGCAGTACACACATGTACGTACGATGTGATGATTATGATGTACCAGCTGCTGCTTCCTTTGTTCAGTTGTCAGATACAAGTGAGGCGGGTGATAAAGATGACGATGTGTCTGTGGATGTCACTTGGGGTCCCGCTAGAAGAGAAGAAGAACAGGGGGAAAGTTCAGATGGGGAGACAGAGAGGAGGAGGAGACGAGTTGGAAGCAGAGGGAGGTCATCACAATGAGCTAGTGGCACAGTCAGAAAGCATGCCTCAGCACCCGGGGTCAGCCAGACAGCACGCCAATCAACGCATGCTGTTGCCACCACCAGAATGCCGTCACCGCAGAGCTCAGCAGTGTGGCATTTTTTGTGTGTGTCTGCCTCTGACAACAGCAATGCCATTTGCAACCTGTGCCAAAAGAAACTGAGTCGTGGGAAGTCCAACACCCACCTAGCTACAACTTCTTTGCGAAGGCACATGATGTCACATCACAAATGCCATTGGGATCAACACATTAGTACAAGCAGCACACAAACTCAAAGCCGCCATCCTCCTCCTGGTCCAGCATCTTCATCCACATCAACCACTGCTGTCCTCCTTGCCCCCTCTCAACCATCCGCCACTCCATCTCTCGCCTCTTGCTGTTACTGCTCATCTCCCCACAGTCAGGTGTCTGTCAAGAGCATGTTTGAGCGTAAGAAGCCAATGCCACAAAGTCACCCCCGTGCCCGGTGTCTGACAGCTGGCTTGTCTGAACTCTTAGCTCGCCAGCTTTTACCATACAAGCTGATGGAGTCTGAGGTGTTCAAAAAATTTGTAGCGATTGGGACACCGCAGTGGAAGGTACCCGGCCGAAATTTCTTTGCCCAAAATGGCAATCCCCAACCTGTACTCAATTGTGCAAAAGGAAGTAATGGCATCTCTGGCACACAGTGTTGGGGCAAGGGTCCATCTGACCACTGATACCTGGTCTGCAAAGTATGGTCAGGGCAGGTATATCACCTACACTGCGCATTGGGTAAACCTGATGACGCCTGCCAATCATGGAATGAGTGGCTCTGCAGAGGAGTTGGTGACACCGCCACGACTTGCAGGCAGGCCTGCTGCCACCTCCTCTACTCCTCCTACTCCATCCTCTTCCATAACCTCCTCAGCTGAGTCCTCTTCTGCTGCGTCTTGCTCCACATCAACGGCACCCCCCAGCTCCCCAGGTACTATTCCACATCCCCGATACGGCAGTGTCATGCCGTCTTGACTTGCCTGAAAGCAGAGAGTCACACCGGGCCAGCACTCCTGTCCGCCCTGAACGCACAGTTGGATTAATGGCTGACTCCGCACCAACTGGAGATTGGCAAAGTGGTTTGTGACAATGGAAGAAATTTGTTGGTGGCATTGAATTTGGGCAAGTTGACGCATGTGCCGTGCTTGGCACATGTGTGTTATCTGATCGTACAACGATTTGTCCATAAGTATCCAGGCTTACAGGATGTCCTGAAGCAGGCCAGAAAGGTGTGTGGCCATTTCAGGCGTTCCTACACGGTCATGTCGCACTTTTCAGATATCCAGCGGGGAAACAACATGCCAGTGAGGCGCTTGATTTGTGACAGCCCCACACGTTGGAATTCAACACTCCTAATGTTCGACTGCCTGCTCCAACAAGAAAAAGCCATCAACGAGTATTTATATGACCGGGGTGCTAGGACAGCCTCTGCAGAGCTGGGAATTTTTTTGCCACGTTACTGGACGCTCATGCGCAATGCCTGTAGGCTCATGCGTCCTTTTGACGAGGTGACAAACCTTGTCAGTCGCACCGAAGGCACCATCAGCGACATCATACCATTTGTTTTCTTCCTGGAGCGTGCCATGCGAAGAGTGCTGGATCAGGCCTTAGATGAGCGTGACGAGGAAGAGTTGTGGTCACCATCACCACCAGAAACAGCCTTATCAGCATCACTTGCTGGACCTGCGGCAACGCTGGAAGAGGATTGTGAGGAAGAGGAGTCAGAGGAGGAATGTGGCTTTGAGGGGGAGGAGGAAGAGCAATCACAACAGGCATCCCAGGGTGCTCGTTGTCACCTATCTGGTACCCATGGTGTTGTACGTAGCTGGGGGGAAGAACATATTTTCAGCGATATCACTGAGGACGAGGAACGTGACATGGGTAGCTCGGCATCCAACCTTGTGCAAATGGGGTCTTTCATGCTGTCGTGCCTGTCGCAGGACCCTCGTATAAAAAGGCTGAAGGGGAACGACCTGTACTGGGTGTGCACGCTACTAGACGCCCGGTATAAGCAGAAAGTGCCTGAAATGTTAACAAATAACCGCAAGTCAGAAAAGATGCAGCAGGTCCAAAACAATTTAACAAGTATGCTTTACACATCATATAAGGGTGATGTCGCAGCACAAGGGCAATATAACAGAGGAAGAGGTGAAAGTAATCCTCCTCCTACGACCATGCCGGCAAGGACAGGACGTTTAAAAGACTTGTTGTTGATGGAGGACATGCGGACCTTTTTCAGTCTTATGCATCGCAACAGCCCTTCGGGATCCACCCTCAGAGAACGACTTGACCGACAGGTAGCAGACTACCTCGCCTTAACTGCAGATATCGACACTCTGAGGAGCGATGAACCCCTTGACTACTGGGTATGCAGGCTAGACCTGTGGCCTGAGCTAAACCAATTTGCAATTGAACTTCTGGCCTGCCCCGCTTCAAGTGTCCTGTCAGAAAGGACCTTCGGTGCAGCAGGAGGTTTTGTCACAGAGAAGAGAAGTCGCCTAGGGCAAAAAAGTCTAGATTGCCTCACCTTTATAAAGATGAATGAGGGATCGATCCCGAAGGGACTGACACTGGGCGATACATTTGACTGAAAAAGGTCTGATGAGATGAGCTGACTTCGGCTAAAATGGTCCACACGCTGCTCTATGTTATCTGTGAATGCCGGAGGACTTGCGTGACTTATCCTCCACCAACTAGGGTTCAAGAAGACGCAATGTTTTATGCCACTTTCTGCCTGGGGAACCAATTCAATTTTTCTGGCCGCTGCAACAGCAGCGGCTGCAACAATACCTATTTTTTTAATTTAAATTTTTATGTCAGAAGGCGTACAGCATGTAATGGAAAAGAAAGCATATTGAACAGTCTTGCATAACAGAACAGTTGTGCAAAAATTCATATTTACAATGAAGACATTTTGTTAAAATTAGCTGGCTAGGCCTTCTTATTTTTACTTTTTTGGTCAATACATTTTCTCTTTTTTTACTGTGATTGCAATTTTTAAGAGAAACCTAAGACATGGTAAAACAGACAATAGTAAAGAGTATATCAGCAGTTAACACCAAAGTCCTATTATCTATCATCACTCCAGCAGTAGCTTATTATTTACAATATCTAACCTGCTCAATCGCCCTTGGGTTACCCTAGGGCAGGCTTCAGTAGGAGACCTCTCCTTTCCTCGGATGATTTTGCCGCTGGTTGCTTCTGAATGGTCTCCTCCAGGGCTCCCCCACTCCTTTCCTTCCCCCCGAGTCGCTTCAACCATTAACAAATGGTTTATTATATTAGGGGGGCACTAAATGGGGATGTTATCCAGGGATCCCAAATTGTTTGAAACTGGGTGATTCTATCCAAGACTACATGGTTAAATCTCTCGTTGAGCAGTAAATAGTGGATTTTTTTTATTAATTCCTGAAAGTTTTAATTTGGGGTTTTCCAACTACTAGCTATGTGTATTTTTTCTTTCAAAAAATATTTTATTAGATCAGGTAATATATCATATTCAAACAACCATTTCCATGTTACATATATATCCATACATGTTAATACATCACTGAGTTACCTTATCTCTATTAATACTCAGTTTACCCCAGTCCATTCCATAATCTTGGAGCTTATACCATATCCAGGGCTAGTATGTTATCTGGATTTGGTCGTACCTGTAGCCTAAAAATATATATATATTTTTTTACTTTTCAGTTATTAATATAGCTTTAGTTCAGTTTGTTTTAAGTTGATTCCCTTTAAGTCTTGAATCCGACTATAATTGGGAAAAAAAAAAAACTAGTTTTAACATTTAACATGTTGGGAAAGGGAAAGGTCCACAAACATCCTCTTTTTTTACATAAATATGATGTAAAATATAGCACTTACCTCCGTCCTCCGCCCCTCTATGGATCCACACACACCTCCATCCATCCCGTTCTCTTGAGAATATCCTCTCCCATTTAGGGGAGCCCCTATTCCAGGCCTAAATTTCTTTAATTGTCTCCAGATGATAAGCTATCCCTTAATTGCAGCCACGGAGACCATATATCTCAAAATTTATCCATGGAGTTGTCTAGTAAATGGGTAAGGCGTTCATTTATAAGGATAAAGTTTAAATTATTTTTAACCACCTGAAAGTGTAGGGTATAAGATTTCCATTGTCTGGCTATATGGTTCTTTGTGGCCAACATGATGAACTTTAATAGCCTATTTTGAGCGGGCAAGAGACAGACATGCGGAACACCCAGCATGCAGTTTTCTATATTAGCAGAAATCTGAATCTTAAACATTTTAGAAGCTAGTAAGCATGTTTCTTCCCATAGTCTTATGACTGCCGAACACTCCCACCAGACATGAATAAATGTAGCCTCATTACCACTGTTTCTAAAACATGAGCTGCTCCATTTTGGATCCCATTTATTCAGCTTAAAAGGATTAATATATGTCCCGTGTAGGACCTTTATTGAAGTCTCAAGCAGACTATAATTTAAAGATCCCCTACTTAAGCCTCGCCAACTTTTATCCCATGTGCTGTCTGCCAACTCTCTGCCCAAATCCCTCTCCCAGGCTTTGGTATAGTCTGGTTTGTTTGCCCATGAGTTTTCATTAAATAGTTCATACATGAGGCTAATAATACCAGGCTGAAAGGGGGAATCCCTAAATTTTTTGAGTAGCCAGGTGTTTATTTGGGGGGTTCCCCTACCACTTATCGTATATATAAAATGATGTATCCTGCAAAAATTATAGTGTTCAGCCAGGGGTAAATTGTATCTATCTCTCACCCACTCAAAGGTCATTATTTTGTCGTCATGCCACCATGGACCAACCCTTAGTAGGTTCTGAGACTTCCACCAACTGAAAGAGCTTTCCTCACGTCTCTGTGTTTATATATCTTGATTAGTGGATTAATCCACAAGGAGGAAGTATATAATTATATTTTCCAAAAATTTTTTTTTTACCAGTTTGTTAACTATCAAAGGTAGATTGTATAGTTGCCTAGGTAACCTTTTTTTCACAATGGCCAACTTTACCATTACAAATATAGATACAGACTCTTTGCAAAAGGAAGCTGATGAGAGTTTTAGTTCGAAAACTCGGACTATTATTAATGAGAACAAAGATATTAAAGAGACTTTTTCTGAATTATTAAAAATGGCGAAAAAACAAGTGAGATCAGTATGGGAAATCAGTAGCTTACAAAATTATCTGAAAAACCAGATTGTCCCTAGAGGTCTAAGAATTAACATCAGTCCAGCTAATAATCTAGCCAATGAAACATTTATTAGAAAATGGCAGTAAATACTGCTAAAATGTTCCTTTGACCTAATGTCACTTATCATTGAGACAGAACAACAGAACCTAGATATTATAAAACCAAAGCTGACTCTGAACCAACAGGAGTTTGGGAAGTTCAATGAAACACCAGAGTATAATATCTTCTGTACCAGACTCAATGATAACATAGAAAAGTTCAAAAAAGAAATTAAAGACCGTAAGCAAAAGAAATTCTGGAGAGACCAGACAGATTTTAAAACTGGTAGAATCTTTAGAAGACTTCCTAGTGGAACTCAGAAACAAGAGAATTCAGATATAAGCTCTTCAGAATATGATAACTCTGATGATTTCCCGACACATCACATCAGAAATAGGAGATATAATTCCACTCTCCAAAGGAGAGAAAATTTTGAACAAAAATCGCATTAGCAAGCTAGAGTGAATACCATACCTAACACTCATTTTTTAGAGAGAGGCAGGATTCCCCCACAAGGACCAGAGAGGAATCTGAGATCCAGAGCCAACAGAGTCCCCTAACAGTTAGTCCCCTTGTCTCACAAGACAACAGTCTTCAGATAGTCAATTTGTCTAGTTTTCCCCTCAACATCCACCATATGTCAGTATTACAAAGAGGGTTGACTTTTGTTACTACATCCAGATCCGATACCTTCACACATATTAAAGATGTTAATCTTTTTGCTTGTAAATTAGCATTGTACAAGTTTTACAAAATAAAGGAGGAAAGAGAGTATATGGATCTGGGAATAGGGAAGGAGGATATAGAGGCATTACGAACTCTTTTATCCCCGTTAGAAAAAAATGACTCTGCTAAAATTAAAGACATAGTAAAGTTCAAAACCTGGAGAAATAAAAGTTCATTCACACCAGGTTTGAAAGTCTTTGCCAACATCTGGGTTTTCCTACAACAAATAACCTTAGATATTGAAAATATTGACTATCTGAGACTAAGAAGGGAGTTCAATTTAAATAATAAAGAATTCACAGCTCTTAAAGATCTGGAAAAGTGCAAAGAAATACAAATCAAACCTGCAGATAAGGGAGGTAATATTGTGATTATGAACAACAATGACTATAAGGATATGTGTAGTAGAATTTTGGATGATACAAGTACATATAGGATTATGCCTAAAAATCCAACTATCGAATATAAAAAACTGTTAAAAAATATCTTGGATAATGCTAGTAAGGAAGGGTTGATTGATGACCAAACATATCAGTTCTTATATCCCAAATTTCCTACAATGTTCATTTTTTATTCCCTCCCTAAAATACATAAGAAGAAAGTACCCATGCCAGGAAGACCCATTGTATCCGGCACAAACAATCTGTCTCACAATGTGAGCCTATTCATTGACCATCATATGAGAGAAATGGTAGCTAGTCTACCATTGTATGTTAAAGATACTAATGACATCCTTAAACAATTAGAAGATCTTAGTGTACCAAATGAAGTCTGGCTAGCATCAGTTGATGTTGAGGCCCTTTATAGTAGCATTCCCCACCAATATGGGATTAGAGCGTTAAGCTACTATCTAGGTATGAAGGGAATTACCCATACCAAATTTAATGATTTTCTATTAGCTCTACTAGAATATGTGTTAAAACACAATTATTTTATCTTTAACAACAAATGGTATCATCAGCAAAAGGGCACAGCTATGGGGACCCCATGTGCCCCTAGCTATGCAAACTTGCTACTAGGGTGGTGGGGAGAAAAATATGTATTCTGTGATTCCCTCTCCTCTCTCTCTGAACATGTGCTAGTGTGGCGCCGCTTTATAGACAACGTCCTAGTGGTCTGGACCGGTACTAAACAAGACTTTGAAAGGTTCATGGCTGAACTTAACACTAATGACATAGGCCTTAAATTCACGTATGAAATAAACTCTTCTTCCATCACATTTCTGGACTTGATGATAAAAAAAGATGAAGATGGAAGACTCTCCACCACGACCTACAGAAAAGATACAGCCACCAACTCTTTGTTAAATTGGAGTAGCCAACACTTTGAGCCACTCAAAAGAGGTATCCCCAGGGGACAATATCTCCAGATAAAAAGAAATTGTAGCTCTGATGAGCATTTCAAACTGGAAGCAGACAAATTAAGAACAAGGTTTTTGGAAAGAGGCTATTCCAAAAGATGCCTCAAATCTGCTTACAATTTTGCATTAAATTGCAACAGAACAGAACTACTTAATGGCCTTAATAAAAAAAGACAAATAGACAATGTGAACAACCACCCACGCTGTATAATGACTTTTGGATTTGATTCAGACATCATCAGGGAAATACTATCAAAACACTGGCATCTCATAAAGAGTGATGATAATCTTAAAGAAATTCTACCACCAAGGGCCTCCATTACATACTGCAGGGGTAGAAATCTAAAAGACATGTTAGTTCACAGTTCTTTTCAAGAAATCCAACCCAAAACTTGGCTAAAACCATTGGCAGGCTGCTTCAGATGCAGTAAATGCAAGTTTTGTAGATATGTCATTCCAACTAAAATATTTGAACATCCAATGACAGGGGACAAATTTGCTATAAAAGAGTTTTTGAACTGTTGTTCCACTGGAGTGGTATATGTGGCCTCTTGCATTTGTAAGAACATTTATGTAGGTAAAACTAGGCGCCAGCTGCGCCGGAGAGTTGGTGAACATGTAAATAGTATTAAACATTAATTAGATACACCTATTGCTCGCCATGTGAAATACTATCACGACAATCATAGTGAAGTATTATCCTTTTGTGCGGTAGAAAAAGTACATGCAGGACCTAGACAGGGAGAATTGGAAACCAAATTATTGCAATGTGAGGCGAGATGGATTTATAAACTGAAAGCACAAAGCCCTTTTGGTTTAAATGAAGGTTTCACTTTTACACATTTCATTTAAGACACGTGACAACAAATCACATATATAGTTGTGAGCGTACGAGTTGTAGCTAACGCTGCGGGCTCGCGTAGCGAGCCCGCGGCCCTCGCGTAGCGAGGGCCGCGGCTCGCGCAGCGAGCCGAGGCCCTCGCAAAGCGAGGGCACTGCCCGAGGGTCTCAGTTGCTGGCATGGAGCGCCGAAGGCGCTCCATGCCAGCAACTGAGGACCTCGCAAAGCGAGGGCCGCAGTTGCTGGCATGGAGCGCCGAAGGCGCTCCTTGCCAGCAACTGCGACCCTCGCAAACTTCACGTCGCAACCCAAACAGTACGACACACACATTACGACACTCGCAAACAACATACGACACACGTTCACACACATTACGGACTCGCAACACTCGGACGCAACTCGCGAACATTACAAAATGTAAAACACAATACATACACACACCACATACATAAAAAACTTACCTACACTAAGAGGGAGCACCCAGCACCTCAAAAATACAACTTACACCTCGATTTTACTTCAAATAAAACAGTTTAGAGACTAAAAAAAAAAACGAAGCGAGAGAAAAAATGGCCGCCGAACAAAACGAAAACGAGGCTACAGCACTCTAAACTCGCAAAACACCACAAGAAACTCGCAAAACACCACAAAACACCTACGCATATTCCGATACAAACGTATAACACACATTACTCGCCATTTGACGCCAATGCGGAAGTACACGACAACGGTTTGGGCTCGCGCACGCACAGTGTTACACTGCACACATTCAGCACGCTTACACAGCAGATCCACACCACTAATGCTGCAGCAACATCAAAACACATTCACAGCTCTTCCACACAATGCTTTAAAATAGGTAAAGTATATTCATTTATTAATGTATTATATATTTCATTATTACACACTAAACAGCATTAGCTACCTTACAATTTCATTGCCGTCATTTTTTGACGGGCAATTCGCTAGTATTACATAATATTAATTTTTCTAACTTGGTTTCACTCAATCCACTTGGTACACACACACCTTTTTATGATTATTTTTTCACTTTAACAGTGAGTTATGGTGACTCTTCACAACTTCACTGTAGTAGTGTGTTTGTTTATATCATATATATATATATCCTAGATGTCACTAGGCTTATTCTCCTGATATGAGAGTTCTACTAGTATATTATATACATTTTTCACTCGGTTTTAGACCCTTTATTGGCCTTCATGCCCTTCTTAGTTATATTATATTTTCTTCATTCACTCCTTCAACACACATTGCTTCTTCACACACTGTTCCCAAGGAGGTGATCTTCATTTAATCCCCATCTTCTTTTTTATTGTTCTTTTATTTCCATCATACATTCTCACATATTTATTATATATATGTTCACTCATTTAATTATATGGGTCTGGATGGTTTTATTCAGCCCATAAGTTCCTTTGTTTACAAGCTCTGCTTTCACCCACATCCATTGCATGGTATCTTGATACTTCTTCTTTCCTCTCGTTCATGAGTTCATCTTCCGTTTTTTACTCTAGGATCATACCCTTATGAAGTGTACACCTCCTTTAAGTTGGAGGTAAAAAATGCTCATAATTATGGCAGTATGCCTTATTGCTGTTACCATGGCATCCTTTGCGTATATAAGACCCTAATCATGCAGCCTCGTGTAATTTCCCCTTTGAGAAAGACGTGCCCACGTCGAAACGCGTCAGGCCCCAGTAACCACGCAGTGCACGTCATCACGCTAGACGTGCGCATGAGCGTTACAGACCAGGAAGTCACGCTATGTGCAGCTCGTGAACGCTGAGCGTTTGGCCTAGCTTAATGTCCCTATAATCCCTATCAGGGCTCCTATACTTCTCCACACAATTTTTTCCCATCTCCAGACGATCTGCTTTATTTCAGCCTATCCTTTTAAGCTCATAGAGTGCATTTATGAGAGGCTACAAGTCTCTAGAGGGCTAAAACTGGTGAGATAAGTCAATTGGAATAACTGTTAAATTTACTATATGGTGCTTGATTCATTATATGGTACCATATGTATATGTCTCTATAGACATTGATATATATTAGGAGTTCTAAGTATAGGAGCTGGTATTTAGGGACAGTATACTTATTAGCTAGCCACACTCCATTTTGAGCTAGCACATCTTTATTTATGGAATTTCCATTTCAGTAGTAATTGCTGTGACTGAAGGTTGGAGTGACAGTATCCCTCCAATTGGAGTATATTATTTTCTATATAGAGTTCCTATAAAGAAATAGGATTTCTGTGCTCCTCACATGTGCCCTTGTTTTAATATACACCCTTGTTTTATTCGTCGCTATTTTGCACCAATAAATAAATAATAAACTAGATTTGCACTTTATCCCCTTTACCTTATCATATTGAATTTGGGGTGGGAAACACCCTGGGGAACCGTGAATTCCTCACGTCTCTGTGTTTATATATTGTTGTAGGGGCTATACACATAAATGTGCGTGTCTTATGTCACTATACATGAATCAGATTTTCATAGTTAAAGTTGTTGTTTTTTTGTGCTGTCTTGATAATAAAATGTAATATATTATAGCTTACCTCTCAGTTGTAATTTGCACAATGTAAAGTAGTAAATTAGGAAACAATTCTCTTCTCAAGTAACAGCAGCAGTTACCTATCCAGTCACTCCGTGCATCACCTGAGTAGAAATGTAGAATTTTCTGGAAAGTAGGCAGTATTTATAAACTTTCAAGTGCCTCAGATCGTTAGAACGCAATACGCATGCGCTATTTGCGTTCCAGCTTACAATTTGCATTCCTTCCACCATTTTATGAGTAGTAGTTTTCAAAATGGTGGTTAATATCAGTGTGGTACGTGCCGCATAGGATGTGTTTCAGTTTTGCGAGTCACTGTAGTATAGTTATGTCTGTAGCCTCGTTGTTCGGCGGCCATTTTTTCTCTCGCTTAGGTGATTTTCAGCAGTTTAAACTTGTTTTTTTGGACTTAAATAGACGTGTATATTAACTTTACGAGGTCCCGGATGCCCACCCCCCCTTGCTGTAAGTAAGCTTTTTATGTGTTCGTTGTGTTTATTTCTTGTGTTTCTGATGTTTTCATGTGTGCCGTTTTGGCCGGTTTTGCGTGTTGGGAATGGGTCATTTTGCTGCCATATTTTTTTGTGAGGGATGCAGTTGATTTTTTTCTAAGTCGTGCGTGTGTGTTAACCGTGTGTGAGGCGCCTTTGAGTTTTTTTTTCTAAGTCCTGCGTGCGTGTTAGCCGACGTTGGATCTTCCACCACCGCAAATGCGGCCCCTCGCTTTGCGAGGGTCCGTATTTGCGGAAAACACAGCCGTTGTTTGAGCCTCCACCTTCCGCAAATGCGGCCCCTCGCTTCGCAAGGGTCCGCATTTGCGTTAGCAGCAACTCTTATGCTCACAACTATATATGTGATATATATATGATCTTATGAGTAGGTAGTTCACCACAACAATCATTTATAATATGGTTTGCAAATGTTTGCGAACCAGCGAACCCGGCGAACCGCCATAGACTTCAATGGGCAGGCGGATTTTAAAACCCACAGGGACTCTTTCTGGCTACAATAGTGATGGAAAAGTTGTTTCAAGGGGACTAACACCTGGACTGTGGCATGCCGGAGGGGGGTCCATGTCAAAACTCCCATGGAAAATTACATAGTTGATGCAGAGTCTGGTTTTAATCCATAAAGGGCATAAATAACCAAACATCCCCCTCCATCATCATCCTCCCCTGTGTCTCTTTCCCCCCTTCCTCATCACCCTCCCCTGTGTCTCATCCCCCCTCCCTCATCATCCTCCCACCTCCCTCATCATCCTCCCCTGTGTCTCTTCCCCCCTCCATCATCATCCTCCCCTGTGTCTCTTTCCCCCCTCCCTCATCATCCTCCCCTGTGTCTCTTTTCCCCCTCCCTCATCATCTTCCCCTGTGTCTCTTACCCCCTCTCTCATCATCCTCCCCTGTGTCTCTTCCCCCCTCCCTCATCATCCTCCCCTATGTCTCTTTCCCCCCTTCCTCATCACCCCCCTGTATCTCTTTATCCCTCCCTCATCATCCTCCCCTCTATCTCTTTACCCCCTCCCTCATCATCCTCCCCTGTGTCTCTTCCCCCCTCCATCATCATCATCACCTGTGTCTCTTTCCCCCCTTCCTCATCATCTTCCCCTGTGTCTCTTCCCCCCTCCCTCATCATCCTGCCCTGTGTCTCTTTTCCCCCTCCCTCATCACCCTCCCCTGTATCTCTTTACCCCTCCCTCATCATCCTCCCCTGTGTCTCTTCCCCCCCTTCCTCATCATCTTCCCCTGTATCACTTCCCCCCTCCCTCATCATCCTGCCTTGTGTCTCTTCCCCCCTTCCTCATCACCCTCCCCTGTATCTCTTTACGCCTCCCTCATCATCCTACCATGTATCTATTTACCCACTCCCTCATCATCCTCCCCTGTGTCTCTTCCCCCCTCCATCATCATCCTCCCCTGTGTCTCATCCCCCCTCCCTCATCATCCTCCAACCTTCCTCATCATCCTCCCCTGTGTCTCTTTTCCCCCTTCCTCATCATCTTCCCCTGTGTCTCTTCCCCCCCTCCTTCATCATCCTGCCCTGTGTCTCTTTCCCCCCTCCCTCATCACCCTCCCCTGTATCTCTTTACTCCTCCCTCATCATCTTCTCCTGTATCTATTTACCCCCTCCATCATCATCCTTCCCTGTTACTCTTCCCCCCTCCATCATCATCCTCCCCTGTGTCTCTTTCCCCCCTCCCTCATCATCCTCCCCTGTGTCTCTTTTCCCCTTCTCTCATCATCTTCCCCTGTGTCTCTTCCCCCCTCCCTCATCATCCTCCCCTGTGTCTCTTTCCCCGCTTCCTCATTACCCTCCCCTGTATCTCTTTACCCCTCCCTCATCATCCTCCCCTGTATCTCTTTACCACCTTCCTCATCATCCTCCCCTGTGTCTCTTTTCCCCCTTCCTCATCATCTTCCCCTGTGTCTCTTCCCCCTCCCTCATCATCCTGCCCTGTGTCTCTTTCCCCCCTCCCTCATCACCCTCCCCTGTATCTCTTTACCCCTCCCTCATCATCCTCTCCTGTATCTCTTTACCCCCTCCCTCATCATCCTCCCCTGTTACTCTTCCCCCCTCCATCATCATCCTCCCCTGTGTCTCTTTCCCCCCTCCCTCATCATCCTCCCCTGTGTCTCTTTTCCCCCTCCCTCATCATCTTCCCCTGTGTCTCTTCCCCCCTCCCTCATCATCCTCCCCTTTGTCTCTTTCCCCCCTTCCTCATCACCCTCCCCTGTATCTCTTTACCCCTCCCTCATCATCCTCCCCTGTATCTCTTTACCACCTCCCTCATCATCCTCCCCTGTGTCTCTTCCCCCCTCCATCATCATCCTCCCCTGTGTCTCATCCCCCCTCCCTCATCATCCTCCCATGTCTCCTTTCCCCCTCCCTCATCATCTTCCCCTGTGTCTCTTCCCCCCTCCCTCATCATCCTGCCCTGTGTCTCTTTCCCCCCTTCCTCATCACCCTCCCCTTTATCTCTTTACCCCTCCCTCATCATCCTCCCCTGTATCTCTTTACCCCCTCCCTCATCATCCTCCCCTGTGTCTCTTTCCCCCCTCCCTCATCATCCTCCCCTGTGTCTCTTTTCCCCCTCCCTCATCATCTTCCCCTGTGTCTCTTTCCCCCCCTTCCTCATTATCTTCCCCTGTGTCTCTTTCCCCCCCTCCCTCATCATCCTGCCCTGTGTCTCTTCCCCACTCCCTCATCATCCTCCCACCTCCCTTGATGATAAGGGGGGGGAAGAGACACAGGGATAAGTGTGAGGGGTGTTAGGGTAAGGGGTGTTAGGGATAAGGGTGAGGGGGTTAGGTTTTAGGGTGAGGAATGTTAGGGATAAGTGGGAGGGGTGTTAGGGTGAGTGGTGTTAGGGATAAGTGTAAGGGGTGTTAGGGTGAGGCATGTTAGGAATAAATGTGAGGGGTGTTAGGTCTTAGGGATAAGTGTGAGGGGTGTTAGGGCTAGGGTGAGGGATGTTACGGATAAGTGTGAGGGGTGTTAGGGTTAGGGTCAGGGGTGTTAGGGATAAGTGTAAGGGGTGTTAGGGTTAGGGTGAGTGGTGTTAGGGATAAGTGTGAGGGGTGTTAGGGTTAGGGTGAGGGGTGTTAAGGATAAGTGTAAGGGGTGTTAGGGTTAGGTGTTAGGGATAAGTGTGAGGGGTGTTAGTGTTGGGTGCTAAGGTGAGGGGAGGATGATGATAAGGGGGGGAAGAGACACAGGGGTGTCCTTGCAGCAGAGATCAAAAGAGTCCTTCAGGACTGTATTGCACACTGTGTACAGTAGCCTAGCTATGGTTTTCCCTATATATGCAGTATCACCTACACTCAGCCTCCTCTCAGTAAGACTGCAAGTTAGTTATGATTCCAAAATGGCTGCTGTCCATGAGTTAGAAGGCTCTGGAAGGGAGTGTATGCTGCTGATTGGCTGGAATGTGTCTGCTCACTGTGACATGCAGGGTCAAAGTTTGCTCAATTATAAAGTATAGGGGGCGGGTCGAATCTTGCATATGTTCGCAGTTTGCCGCGATCGCGAACATGCTATGTTCGCCGGGAACAGTCCGCCGGCAAACTATTCGGGACATCTCTAATGGTGGGCAAAAGAGCGATAGAATACAACATTATAACATATAACATATATAAGATTAATAGCCTCCTTTCCATTCACACATTGTCATCATTTTATCCGATTATTATTATTGCAAAATATCCCACATAGAGCAGAGCAATCACCATTAATGCTCCTCTACAGAATAACACATGTAAATGCCAGGGTGCTCATGGGAGCTTGATAATATGGAGTAATAGAATACAACAGATCATATAGGAAGACAGAAAACTCCATTAGAATATAAAGACCCCGGAGGCACCCCCAGACATGCTTTGTGAGGAGAATCCTGCATTAATATGAACCTGACACGGGTCACTCTATGGGACACCAGAACACGGGGCAATGTATATAAATGAGATCAATTCCACACAAAACTATTTTCCGTTGTTTGTATAATTTCTAGCAGGTGTCATTGTCTTGTGTATTGACTGTATGAGAATATCTTCACAATTTCCATGTATCCAAATCCAATTTCCAGAGAATGACACCAGTAATAGGAGAGAGTGAAGGACCAGACATGTCTTCTGTGCAATCATCTCCTTTCCTTCAGTATCTAAGCAAAGATCTTATACTGCAAACATTTGCCTCACTATTCTGAGATAAAAGCACATTTCACCCTCGTCGGAGCAGATGAAACTCACAGCTCTGTATTTTATGTCATGTCTGAAGTTGAGATGGTTTCTGGGGTCACCATTTGGCTCCTTCATTGTATGTGAGAATTTTCTGGAATGGTTTAAAGAAAAAAACTCTACAATCTTGTGACCATATCCTGTTTGTACGGGGCATTTGCAATACTGTTTACTCTTGTTCGAGTGGTTCCTTGGTTTATATGAGACTTTTATGGCAGGATTGTGACTTAAGATTCCTTCAAGTGTTTAGTTTCCTCAGTATGTCCTTAGTCCTTAATGGGTCACGGCCTTGCTCTGCATGTTTTATTGTGTGAAGATCATGCATTTCAAGAGTGAACATTTTATCCAACTAAAGATGAAGATTGATCTCATGGTGCCCATGTGGTGGGCATTTGTCTATACTTACCTGATTATAACAATAATGGAACATCCTCCACTCCAAACATCACTTTTGCAGTTTTGGTCTTTAGGGATTCCACGTAAATTCTAATTCCAATTTTTTTTCCATTTATGATAGTGATGGATACCACAATATGTATTATTTGGACTCTCGTAATGCAAATACTTAATATGGAGCGAATATGAGAGCTGCTGATTGCTTGAAGGTCCACAAAAGACCAGCCTGTACAATGATGTCTCTTCTCCTGCCGTTACCACTGAATACAGAGTACTTGGGAACGCTCATGTTATTTTTTGTATTATTGTCATCGTGGGAACCAGCAAACTGATGAAGATCTGTCAGAAGCTGCTCTCTCATGTTATGTCACGTATGGTAAGTGGGATGGGACAGTAGTCTGTAATGTCGTGTGTAATTACTGCAACTGATTTTGTTGTAGAGTTTGAGATATTTCTGGGTGGTATTTATTAGATAGTCTTTGCAGTGGGAGATATAATGCCATATAATTATTGTACCATTATAACATTATAATGTGAAATATGCCAAGAGGATTGATCATATCATTATACTTGGCATGGGTGGATCTACCAGTGGTGGGGCTGGTGCCTTGCACTAGGGCCCTCCTTTTTTGTTTCTTTCTTTTTTTTGTTTAATTGTTTTTACACATCACTGTACAGGTAATATATTGGTGTTTTGGGCATTGCCCACAGATTGTGTTTGTTGTGATCTGATTGGGCTGCAATATCTGAGAGGTGATTGGACGCATATAGTTTTGTTTTTTATAGTAAATACAGAGTCATTTTATTAGCTGGATTTGGACAATTACACAGAATACCGATCCAGACATGGCACTCATCTCTACCCAGTGCCTACATGATATGAAGTACGCAGACCCAAGCACCAACTTCCATCATTACATTCACATACATACATACATACATACATGTGAGGGCTATATAAATATGGGGCAATACTATTTATCTTAATGTACCAACTCCCATAATTTCATTCACATACATACATACATGTGAGGGCTATATGAATATGGGGTGATACTATTTATCTTAATGTACCAACTCCCATCATTTCATTCACATACATGCAAACATGCATACATACATGTGAGGGCTATATGAATATGGGGCGATACTATTTATCTTAATGTACAAACTCCCATCATTTCATTCACATACATACATACATACATACATACATGTGAGGGCTATATGAATATGGGGCGATACTATTTATCTTAATGTGCCAACTCCCATCATTTCATTCACATACATACATACATACATACACACATACATGTGAGGGCTCTATGAATATGGGGCGATACTATTTATCTTAATGTACCAACTCCCATCATTTCATTCACATACATACAAACATACATACATACATACATGTGAGGGTTATATGAATATGGGGCGATACTATTTATCTTAATGTGCCAACTCCCATCATTTCATTCACATACATAGATACATACATGTGAGGGCTATATGAATATGGGGCAATGCTATTTATCTTAATGTGCTAACTCCCATCATTTCATTCACATACATACATACATACATGTGAGGGCTATATGAATATGGGGCAATGCTATTTATCTTAATGTGCTAACTCCCATCATTTCCTTCACATATATACATACATACATACATACATACATGTGAGGGCTATATGAATATGGGACAATGCTATTTATCTTAATGTGCCAACTCCCATCATTTCATTCACATACATACATACATACATACATACATGTGAGGGCTATATGAATATGGGGCGATACTATTTATCTTAATGTACCAACTCCCATCATTTCCTTCACATACATACATACATGTGAGGGCTACATGAATATGGGGCGATACTATTTATCTTAATGTACCAACTCCCATAATTTCATTCACATACATACATACATGTGAGGGCTATATGAATATGGGGCGATACTATTTATCTTAATGTACCAATTCCCATAATTTCATTCACATACATGCAAACATACATACATACAAGTGAGGGTTATATGAATATGGGGCGATACTATTTATCTTAATGTACAAACTCCCATCATTTCATTCACATACACACATACATGTGAGGGCTATATGAATATGGGGCGATACTACTTATCTTAATGTACCAACTCACATCATTTCATTCACATACATACATAAATGTGAGGGCTATATGAATATGGGGCGAGACTATTTATCTTAAATACCATATAAATGACTGTATAAAAATGGACTCTTTGCCTTTACTAATGGGTCCTTCAGGTCTTTTGTTTTTACACATTTAGGTTTTGCATTTATACAAATACCCAACACAAAGCTCTTCACCAGAGAGTTAGGTCTATTTAGACTCCGCAGCCAGTGGGACTTCTTCTAGATCTGGTCCAGTATCTGTACAAACATTGGAAGAACAGACATTTCACAGAAGACAGCAGCTTATCCCGGGTCTGGTGAAGATCCCAGAATGCATCCAACTGATTTTGTTGTCTTTGTGGTTCTTTTTGAAGCTGAAGTCATAGCTGGAATACTTATCAGCACTTTTATTGTGATTGTGAATTTCCTTGATTGGTCTGAGAAGAAAATGCTGAGCTCCTGTGATCAGATCCTACTTGCGCTGGGTATTTCCAATGCATGTTACCCATGGTTCAGTGGTTGTTTGCTTTATATCGGCTTTGTGCAGCCACAGAGTATATTGGCCAATTACTTTCCAGTTGTTTACGCTCTTACCATCTCCGCCTTCCTATCCAGTTCTTGGATCACCGCCTTGCTGTGCTTGTATTATTTTGTGAAAATTGTGCAGTTCCCAAATGGTCTTCTTGTTCGACTCAAGATGAAGATTGATCTCTTGGTGCCTTGGCTGATATTAGTAGTAAACGTGGTATCTATCTTGAGTAGCATCCCTATGGCCTTGAACTTTTCCAATGTATATTCTAATGTTACAAATCCCATCACTGGTAACATCTCATCAGTGACATCTTGGATCAGCAATAACTCCATGCAGATAGTATCTCCTCTCATTCCAAACTTTCTGGTTCCATTTCTGACTGTGATGGTCACCACATTTTGTATCATGCGTTCTCTCTACAAACACGCACGTAACATGGAGCAGAACATGGGAGAAGTTGGCAACTTGAAGGTGCACAGACGAGCGGCCCGGACCATGCTCTCCCTTCTCCTTCTATATCTAGTCTTCTATGTGGCACAGCTTGTTTTGGTGTCCAGCGTTCAGCCACAGTTGGGTCTACAGTACTGTGTGACTTGTGTATTGGTCTTGGCTTGTTCTCCTCTTCAATCCGTTATTCTCATTTTGGGAAACAATAAACTGATTCAGCAATGTCAGACATTATATTATTATATGTCATGCAAGGAAGATGCTAAAGAGACAGGACCCTAGTCTGTAATCTCCAGCCCAGATAGTAAACCTTCTATCATTAGTCTTTTATTCAACTAATATTTTATATTCTTGTAAAAAATATACTAAAAATATGAAATAAAATTGGATTCTTGGTTATAGAAAATGTGTGTTTGCTTTTTCAAAGTATCAGATGATATAATGATATTGAGCAGCGACCCTGAGCCAGTTCTGGGACTGGTGCTGGTCTTTTGGACCTTATCAAGTTGGGAATGGGTTTAAAAGAGTCATGAATTGGATGTGAAATATTGATAATTAGGATTGGTTGACCACTTCTACATGCTACAGTTATAAATAGATTGTTGAAGATGGTGGTTTAGACAGATATACCATAATTAGGCCCCGTTACAATAGGACTACATGGTGTCAGTGTCTAACATGAATGATGTTGTGATGATTTAGTGTAGATCGCCAGCGCGCCGGGGACTTATACGCACCATAGGTATGTATAGGTGTCTAATCACAACAAGTAGATAAAAAGATAAGTGTGAGATCTAGTTGCTCGGTTATTATATTTTAATGTTTTAGACTTTCTAGTAATCAGTAAGTTATGAAAAAGACAATTGATTTGAGTAGGTATCCATTTTCAGAAGCTCACACGTCTTCTTTGTAAGATATCTATTTATTGTTCCTCTTGTACCATGGATGTAGATGCTACAGAATATTTACAGATGTGCTAACACATCCCCGACATTTTACTGGGTTAAGTAAACACAATTTTGGTTCCCTTTCCATCCAAGTAATTGGAAATGGGTA
This sequence comes from Discoglossus pictus, assembly GCA_027410445.1. NCBI lineage: Eukaryota > Metazoa > Chordata > Amphibia > Anura > Alytidae > Discoglossus > Discoglossus pictus. The sequence continues at coordinate 7,168,319 of CM050172.1, read as the reverse complement.
TCATGGTGAGATACCACGCTGGTGAAATTATGGTGAAGTCCTTTAGAACATCCATATATGAATTCCCTTTGGTTATTGCTGCAGTTAGTGCTGCCTTTTATTGGACAAACATTTTATTTAGAATAACAAAGCAATATTGCTCCTGACTTGATAAAGAGAGATGTATGTCTCGAAAGCTCATCACTCGAAATACAAAGTTTGTCCAATAAAAAATATATCAACTTTGATTATTCAACTGATTTTAAAGTAGCTTGTAATACTACAAAATAATCACTAGATGTCAGTCTAGCACAAACCATGCCACAAGAGAAGAAAGCTGCAACCAAAAAAAGAAAAATGAGAAACGAAAAAATTATATAAAGAATTAAAAAAAACAAAGATAAGAGTACATATATTTTTTTGAATAAAAAATTATGGCTTCTTCAACAGACTTCAGTTCACAGATAAACGGAATTTGGACACTATATTATTATGCAGTTGTTTGGTCATCACACACAAAAATGGTAGTAGTGGAAAAAGTTTGGGCCGAGCTACCAGTGGTGTAGGTGGTGCATTGCACCAGGGGCCTCCTCTGGGGGGGGTGTTGTGTCATTTCTTTTGGGTGTTGTGTGGGACGAATACTGAGAGGAGATGGCTACCTAGAGGACTGGGTGCTAAGTAGGGATGGCTACTATGTAGAGATAGTATATGTGTATATACAGTATATGTGTGCTTCACGCAGACAGGAGATAAGGAAAGGGGAACAGCTATGGAAATGGGTCTTGCGGGAGCAGCTATGGGAAATGGTCAAATGGATAGTGGTCTTAGGATGGCAGTTGCTATGGAAATGGGTCTTGCGGGAGCAGCTATGGGAAATGGTCTAATGGATAGTGGTCTTAGGATGGCAGTTGCTATGGGAAGAGGTCTTGGGAGAGGGGAAAGGCGGTACACAATTTTTGGGGGGGAATGAGGCCCCCCCATTCTCTTGCTCCCCCACTGGCTGGATCACATGGAGATAATGTATAGACTGAAGGTGCAGAAGGTCTCACTGTCCATATACAGTGTACGGAATGAACTCAAATGAGCCAGGTGCTGTAGTCCTACACTGTAATCTCTCACCCGAGCGGGTCCCTCTACTCCTTCTGTATAGAACATTATTATACATAAGCAGGTTCATCTACAGAAACATCAAACGTCATCATCACACAAAAATCTACCTACATTGATAAATATAACAATCATACACATAGGTAGAGATGTGATGAACATACACAACAATATAACACATATACAAATGTACATGACCGTCTCTTTTATTGTTTTAATTCACATGAATGAAAAATATAGAATTTTCTTTAAATATTTCATTTTCCAAATTTTAATTTTGAGGATCTGCTCACAGTTTAGTTTTGAAAATATTTTTTGCATGAATGTTGGGGAATCAAAAAATGTTTTGTCTCTTCAGAAATAACTGTACACACATACACATAAAAGCCACAAATGTACATATCACCACCTAAAAATGAGCCGCATAAACCCACAGCTACACACCTACTGCTGTGCAGAAACATACAGAGGAATCAGAGTGAGGGCGTCTGTATACACTCCTTACAGTGAGGGAAATAAAGTGATAAGTGATGTAAAAAAGGGCCACAGACACTCCAGAAAAGTTGGCTTCATCTTAAAGAGCCTGTACATTGTCTCTACACATTGTGTTGTTCAGTTGTGACTTCATGAATCTCAACACACCATGCTGATCCACTTGGTATTCATGGCAGAGATACTGGAGTGGGTTGCCAGATTCTTCTACAGGGCGCCAGAGCATACAACTTCTATTATTGCTAGGTGGTCTCCCATCCAAGCATTGACCAGGCCCAACCCTGCTCAGCTTCAGAGTGGTGTGACCTCTTGGTTCCCCGACTGGAATCAAACCCAGGTCACAGTGGAGAAAGCACTGAGTCCTAACCACTGGACCATCAGGGAACCCCACATCGTGCCTAAACATTTTGCCTATACATTGGGCCTATACATTGTAGCAATATGTTGTGCCTATACCTTGTGGCTATATGTCGTGCCTATACATTGTGTATATACTTTATGTCTATACATTATGTCTATACATTGTGGATATACTTTATGTCTATACATCGTACCTATACATTATGTCTATACATCGTGCCTATACTTTATGTCTATACATTGTGGCTATACATTATGTCTATACATTGTGCCTATTAATCGTGCCTATACATCTTGTCAACATTGTGTCTATACATTGTGTCTGTATGTTGTGTCTACACATTGTGCTGGCTAGTAAATCTGTAAATCATTCCTGAAATATTCAGCATTATTGATACAGCTCTTTTGTGCTAATGTCCGGCTCCTTATGCTAATCAGTAGCCCAGAAAGTTTGATAAGTGTGGAAGAGGGAAAATAATGGTATAATAACATTAGGGAACTTTGTTTTTGACCTGATAGTGATACTAATTAGCACAAGCTGTTCTTTTATATAACAGCATAAACATGATGAAAATCTCAGGAACTATATTTAAGAATAACTAAAAAATATAAAATATAAAATATGAATTTGAAGTGTCAGGGTCCCTTTAAGAATAAATAATATGTATTAATTACTTAGACAAATCTGAGATTATTATAATAATTTTATCACAGCTAAGTACTGAAAATACTTTTATCTCACTCAGATGTCGTTGTTTCAGATTTACCTGCAAGATTTCCAATGGACGGGGGTTATGGACGGGGCTTCCAGGTGACCTAAGGTTTCTTATTCTTTGAGGCCTTTATGGTTTAACATCACTTCCTACAAACAACTTTTGTCAATAACAAATCTGCATTTTGAATATAATATGCCAATAGCTGACAAACCCAATCCCACACATAGAAGACATCACCCCGAAGACTTGGGGTATCTTCTGGACTCTCCTCACCAGCCACATTGGAATTGGGCACATTCAGCAACATAAGAGGCAAAAAATTATTCACAGTTTACTGCAGAAATACAATTATATTTGTCTTAGTCCTTCACATGACTTGGAGCTAACATTATATCCTCCATCTTGGCACGGCAGTGGGTGCCGTGGTGTGATTACGCTGTAATTGTCAGTGAAGTGGGGTGAAGCTAAGTGGGGGTGCCCATGTATGAGTCAGCCATAAAGTGGGTGCATAGGCACATCAGCCACCATATTTGTAATGAATATTTACATTAGATTGTTACAGAATCAAAGGACCACTAACACGTAATAATTATAATAGGCAGTGTTGAAGAGCCTGACTTGATAAAGTACATAATGACAACCTGTAATTTTCAACTTTTGTATTCAATTTTACCTAATAAATTAATATATACTTTAATGATATTTATAGCCCCTTGACAATATTGGGGAGTGAGGACCCCAAAGGATAACCCACCCCAACAGACAGACTACCAAACTAAGATGGAATTGCCCATGACATACAGTAATTAGAGTCATCTAAATATATTTACATGTGGCGATATCACAAACATTGAGTGGTCCTTTAACAAAGTAAGAATGTTTTAACTAGATTTATTTAGTAAACTTCTATCTTTTTTTATATAGTTTTCATATTTACACTTAACATCCTTTTAGGAAGCCAACAGTCTAACAGTCTGTCAGGTTCTGAAACCGCCCCATTACTTTGGGTTTATTCTAATGGGTGCTGCCAGTCAGAAGTCTTCACAACTGTGGCCTGGAAGGTGCTATATTCTGAGAGTGAAGGATAAACTAAGACGTTACCCCAAGAACAGGGATTCCCACTCCCAGTATTTCACTGGTAGGAACATTACTTTCCATCCAAGTAATTGGAAATGGGTATCATGGTGAGATACCAAGCTGGTGAAATGATGGTGAAGTCCTTTAGAACATCCATATATGAATTCCCTTTGGTTATTGCTGCAGTTAGTGCTGCCTTTTATTGGACAAACATTTTATTTAGAATAACAAAGCAATATTGCTCCTGACTTGATAAAGAGAGATGTATGTCTCGAAAGCTCATCACTCGAAATACAAAGTTTGTCCAATAAAAAATATATCAACTTTGATTATTCAACTGATTTTAAAGTAGCTTGTAATACTACAAAATAATCACTAGATGTCAGTCTAGCACAAACCATGCCACAAGAGAAGAAAGCTGCAACCAAAAAAAGAAAAATGAGAAACGAAAAAATTATATAAAGAATTAAAAAAAACAAAGATAAGAGTACATATATTTTTTTGAATAAAAAATTATGGCTTCTTCAACAGACTTCAGTTCACAGATAAACGGAATTTGGACACTATATTATTATGCAGTTGTTTGGTCATCACACACAAAAATGGTAGTAGTGGAAAAAGTTTGGGCCGAGCTACCAGTGGTGTAGGTGGTGCATTGCACCAGGGGCCTCCTCTGGGGGGGGTGTTGTGTCATTTCTTTTGGGTGTTGTGTGGGACGAATACTGAGAGGAGATGGCTACCTAGAGGACTGGGTGCTAAGTAGGGATGGCTACTATGTAGAGATAGTATATGTGTATATACAGTATATGTGTGCTTCACGCAGACAGGAGATAAGGAAAGGGGAACAGCTATGGAAATGGGTCTTGCGGGAGCAGCTATGGGAAATGGTCAAATGGATAGTGGTCTTAGGATGGCAGTTGCTATGGAAATGGGTCTTGCGGGAGCAGCTATGGGAAATGGTCTAATGGATAGTGGTCTTAGGATGGCAGTTGCTATGGGAAGAGGTCTTGGGAGAGGGGAAAGGCGGTACACAATTTTTGGGGGGGAATGAGGCCCCCCCATTCTCTTGCTCCCCCACTGGCTGGATCACATGGAGATAATGTATAGACTGAAGGTGCAGAAGGTCTCACTGTCCATATACAGTGTATGGGATTAACTCATATGAGCCAGGTGCTGTAGTCCTAGACTGTAATCTCTCACCAGAGCGGGGCCCTCTACGTCTTCTGTATAGAACATTATTATACATAAGCAGGTTCATCTACAGAAACATCAAACGTCATCATCACACAAAAATCTACCTACATTGATAAATATAACAATCATACACATAGGTAGAGATGTGATGAACATACACAACAATATAACACATATACAAATGTACATGACCGTCTCTTTTATTGTTTTAATTCACATGAATGAAAAATATAGAATTTTCTTTAAATATTTCATTTTCCAAATTTTAATTTTGAGGATCTGCTCACAGTTTAGTTTTGAAAATATTTTTTGCATGAATGTTGGGGAATCAAAAAATGTTTTGTCTCTTCAGAAATAACTGTACACACATACACATAAAAGCCACAAATGTACATATCACCACCTAAAAATGAGCCGCATAAACCCACAGCTACACACCTACTGCTGTGCAGAAACATACAGAGGAGTCAGAGTGAGGCGTCTGTATACACTCCATACAGTGAGGGAAATAAAGTGATAAGTGATGTAAAAAAGGGCCACAGACACTCCAGAAAAGTTGGCTTCATCTTAAAGAGCCTGTACATTGTCTCTACACATTGTGTTGTTCAGTTGTGACTTCATGAATCTCAACACACCATGCTGATCCACTTGGTATTCATGGCAGAGATACTGGAGTGGGTTGCCAGATTCTTCTACAGGGCGCCAGAGCATACAACTTCTATTATTTGCTAGGTGGTCTCCCATCCAAGCATTGACCAGGCCCAACCCTGCTCAGCTTCAGAGTGTTGTGACCTCTTGGTTCCCCAACTGGAATCAAACCCAGGTCACTGTGGTGAAAGCACCGAGTCCTAACCACTGGACCATCAGAGAACCCCACATTGTGCCTACACATTTTGTCTATACATTGGGCCTATACATTGTATCTATATATTGTGCCTATACATTGTATATACATTGTGCCCATACTTTATGTCTATACATTGTGAGTCTATATACAAATATGGGATGAAAAAATAAAAAAATAGAATCTTTATTGATAAGGGGTAACAACAGCGATATCCTTAAAAACAATTTTATATTAAAAAAATCCCAGATTGGAAAAAGAAAGATAAAATAGGCTATCTGATGTGTGAACATGTACCCACTTGATAATATTTTAAACTCTCAGTAGAGGGGTAAATAAGTTCACACCTAACAGTACTTAAAGGGGATAGTAGATGGCTTATCCAACTCTATTGATCCTGTCTTTATAAATGCAGTTAGTTAATCCTTATGCTAATCAGTAGCCCAGAAAGTTTGATAAGTGTGGAAGAGGGAAAATAATGGTATCATAACATTAGGGAACTTTGTTTTTGACCTGATAGTGATACTAATTAGCACCAGCTGTTCTTTTATATAACAGCATAAACACAATGAAAATCTCAGGAACTATATTGAAGAATAACTAAAAAATATAAAATATAAAATATGAATTTGAAGTGTCAGGGTCCCTTTAAGAATAAATAATATGTATTAAATACTTTTATCTCACTCAGATCTCGTTGTTTCAGATTTACCTCCACGATTTCCATTGGACAGGGGTTATGGACGGGGCTTCCAGGTGACCTAAGGTTTCTTATTCTTTGAGGCCTTTATGGTTTAACATCACTTCCTACAAACAACTTTTGTCAATAACAAATCTGCATTTTGAATATAATATGCCAATAGATGACAAACTCAATCCCACACATAGAAGACATCACCCCGAAGACTTGGGGTATCTTCTGGACTCTCCTCACCAGCCACATTGGAATTGGGCACATTCAGCAACATAAGAGGCAACAAATTATTCACAGTTTACTGCAGAAATACAATTATATTTGTATTAGTCCTTCACATGACTTGGATATAACATTATAACCGCCTTCTTGGCACAGTCACATGCCAGTGGGTGCCGTGGTGTGATTACGCTGTAATTGTCAGTGATGCAGGGTGAAACTAAGTGGGGACGCCCATGTATGAGTAGACACTACAGTGGGTGCATAGGCATCAGCCACCATATTTGTAATGAATATTTACATTAGATTGTTACAGAATCAAAGGACCACTAACGTGTAATAATTATAATAGGCTGTGTTGAAGAGCCTGGATTGATAAAGTACATAATGACAACCTGTAATTTTCAACTTTTGTATTAAATTTCACTTTATTGATATATACTTTAATGATATATATAGCCCCTTGACAATATGGGGGAGTGAGGACCCCAAAGGATAACCCACCCCAACAGACAGACTAACAGTCTGTCAGGTTCTGAAACCACCACATTACTTTGGGTTTATTCTAATGGATGCTGCCAGTCAGAAGTCTTCACAAGTGTGGCCTGGAAGGTGCTATATTCTGAGAGTGAAGGATAAACTAAGACGTTACCCCAAGAACAGGGATTCCCACTCAGTATTTCACTGGTAGGAACAGCACGGAGATAATACATACTGATATAGGTTTAATTTTGAAACTTTAAGGATAATGTTTTTTTAATTTAAGAATACCAGTTATTCTAAAGTAATATGTAAGGAGATGTATTAAAAAAAATCATATATATATATATATATATATATATATATATATATATATATATATATATACAAATAGACTAGTTTTATGCTAGTCTTAGCTCCCAGAAAATAATGCTGTGACCTATATGTGAAAAATGTTATGTTATTTTTTATTGACTGCAAATAAAAACCTGACATTTAGTATTCATGCAAATGTCACATCTATAGAGTGTAGCGTGTGTGACGTGTGTAGCGTGTGTGACGTGTGTAGCATGTGTGGTGTGTGTGGCGTGTGTGGTGTGTGTAGCGTGTGTAGTGTGTGTAGCGTGTCATTGCTCTAATTTAGTTTTCACAATTCAGAGATATTGGTACAATGAGCATTCTGAGCATTCTCCTTCCACTTCTGATTGTGTTGGGCACCACCGGGCGTATCACTTGGTCACTCTTATGAAACACATTTACCATGTGGAGAAGTTGGCAATTGCTACAGTGGCTTGGCCATTATTGTCTCTTCTCCTGCTCTGAATCATTTTCTATGCGACAGAGCTCCTGGAGACACTTGATCTTCTGGGGTTTCTCTTGTACAATATTTTGTTCTAACTTTATCAAACAAACAAAAGAATATTCAGAAATATCACAAGTTATACATTATATGTCACGCAAAACAGAGACTAACAGGGCAGGACACGAGATCCTAAACTCAAATCAATTTTATATCATTACAGGTTTAAGGTTTTATTATATCCTCATTAATTAGAGGCATAAATTCCCAAACTGTACTAAAATGTAAATGTGAAATGTCCCTTAGTTTTATAATATGACATGTTTTATATTTTACTTTTAATTTATACTACATGCTTTTATCTCTTTGGGAAGGGTATTAGAGTCCGCTAGACTTTACCCCATGGTTCATGAATAAACACAGCCCATGTCTCTTGCGTCTCTAATAAATGCCATCACATCTTCACTAATTGTTGTTGCATCATCATATTTATGTAATATATTTCTATACTAGTGACTTGCCTGTCAAAAATGAAAGCAATCACATTTGAAGGCTGGCAATGATGTTTGCCACACAATGCAAGGCTCTCCCCCCTCTAACTTGCCTCCTTCAGTGCTCATTGTGAGCCTCTCTCACCGTCTACTTTATGGGCCTTGCGATGAGCCGCTCATTGCAGGTCTCGGCCAAACCACCAATTTCATGCCTCACAATGAACACCTTTGGCGCTCATTGCAATCCCCACGATGAGTGTCTTCAGTGCTCATTGCAAGCCTCCCCCCCTCAACTTTACAGGCCAATGACCGCTCATTTCAGACGTCATCCAACCCTCCACTTTCGTGCCTTGCGATGAGCGCCTTCGACACTCATTGCAAATCTCTCCCCACTCTCTGACCCCTGTGTCTGTTTCCCCCTCTCCCTTCCATGTGTCTGTTTCCCCCTCTTTCTCACTCCTCCTCTCCCTGCCCTGTGTTTTTTTTACCTTATTTCCCTCCCCTGTGTCTCTTTTCCTCCTCTCTCACCCCCGTGTCTCTTTCCACCCTTTCCGCTCTCTCCCTCCTCTGTGTCTTTCTTCTTTCTCTCTGCTCATCTTGAGTGCCTTGCGTTGAGCGCCGTTGCTTTTATTTTTTAAGCCTCGCATTGATCGGCTAAGTGTTCGGCCTTGTTTTGAGCCTTTTTGAAAACATATACGTCTTCGGCGCTTATTGCCAGCCTTTTTCAAAGTCTTGCGGGTCTCATGATGAGCGTCTTCGGTGCTCCTTGTGCATGCGCAAGCCTGTCATTTTTAACATTGCATGACGACAACTCGTTATTACGACAACTATTATATGTGATAATGCAGAATATTATATTGAACCTTTCAAAAGCTGCTGCCTTCGGCCTCCATTCCATGGCTCCCATAAGAACTCTTGGAAAGCTGTCTCGCAAATACGGGAGTTATGAGAAGCTATTTGGTGGAGCTATTCTATGGCTCCCACATAAAATTATCTTGTAAAACTTACTGACTCGCATCTAGGGGCTGTTTCCAAAGAAACGCCGGAATATAAACCCCTGAATTGTGCCAAAATTTAGCAATCAAGCCTCAAATCGCACACAATTAAAGTGTTGGCTTATTCATAGAGATGGATTTGAGGCATCCATGGCTTCTTTGGGCATTTTCTATCTTTACATAAGTTTGAAAGTACCCATAAACTTTTGTAAATTTGCAGGACTCGGACTAACTTCCTAGTAAACATCAGTGAGATTGGATATTTTTGTGATAGTAATTTGTAAAGTAGTTATGGGACCATTACTCTGGGCTTAGTATATTAGGCACATTCAGGTGCTCGGATTGCATTTCTCAGAGCTTAGAATTGAATATTGTACATTCTCAGTAATGTTTTCTCTTTTAACTTTCTATATAATGCAGAATTTGTATGAATTGGAATATTGTGTAATGATATGTCATTTTTGTTTATTTGTATGTTCGAATAATTAAATAAAAAAAAGTAAAAAAAAATAATTGTGTGTATGTTGTGTGTATGAACTTCACTGGACTTATTTCTTATGAGAGCCATGGAATGGAGGCCTTATTGTCTTAAAACTGGATTGATTATAATACCATATACTGGAATTAAACTATTGAAACATTGAGTTTTATGTCACTTCTCCTTCATTTTACATCAAAAAAATTATCTGATACGATTTTATGTTTATATGTTGCAGCTTTTTCAAGGTATAAACTGTACATATGGTGATTTAATTTCAAATTCAGATTAAACTGTAATTCATTATTTTAATTTCAACCCAGCTCTTGTTATCGGATGTCCATTAGTTTCTTTGCATTTCCTTTCTAAACACATTTATCCCATTATCATGGTTAGTTATTCATAATTCTACATAAAAATTTGGACAATAATGGCTGGTTTAAGAACCTCATAATTTATAAAATATCTTTAGAATGTAAAGAAATGTAAAAAAAAAGACATTTTTTTTATTGTGTGATAAAATACATTTATGGGTGAATATATTGGGCTATTTGTTCTAAATGGAGAAGTGTTGGAGATGTGGTATGTTTTGAGCCTCATTTGCATTGCCCTACCCAGAATCCTTACCTACACTGGAAATACTGTACTTGAGACATGCAAGTTCAATCAGAATCACCTTCTTTTACTTTACAATAACATAGTAATGGATAGATTCTATATAGATTCACCTATTAGTATATCTGGCCCATTCTTCACATATCTATTGTTTATTTTACATGTTTTGAATTTCGTTGTACAAACAGTAAGTCAATATTCTTGGATTTTGCATTTACCCAAAGTCACGCTATGGAAACAATGACATCAACTTCTTGAAAAACTTCTGCAGGAAGCCCCATCAGCATGACATGGGATTATTCATGGGCTGCATAAACATATTTGTATTATATATGGCCATTACTGACAATACTAACTGTGACAACATCACAATAGACCATTCATACGTATACCATACGACAAAGAAACAGTATTATTAATCAGGACAAATCTGAACACGATACAGGTAAAAGCTGAAGGATTCCCAAACCAACAAAACCGATTTAGAGAATATTGTATATTGTTTGGACAAGATTCCAGCACATATTTTTCATAAAAAGGCAGAATTACATCTCCAATATTTTTCACATCCGTAAATCTGGCCAATATCCAGTGTATTTGGGGGATGGTAGTAGGTGAAGGACATTGAGATTTGTATTTACCAAGAGGTTAATGATATGTGTAAATGTGTTTGATTACATTAAAGTACAGACAATAAATGCACACAGTCTCCTGTCTTATATGTACTCTTGTTTAGTCTTAACATATATATTTATTTAGTTTATACACATTTGTATAGCACTTTTAGTATAATATAAAGCAGTTTTCAGATTTGTGATAAAAGGGTAAATTACAATACAGATATAATAATACAAAGTAGATATAGGAATGTTATTTTAAATCAGTGAAAAAGTAGCATTTTGTTACAGATGTAGAATAGTATTTTCAGCCCAAAATGGCAATCTCTTGAATCCCACCTTTTATTACACAGTTGCACAGTAATTTCCTCTCTGACAATATAGACATGATCAGATCTTCTCCGATCCAACATGTTTGAAATATTACCAACTGTCTCCTTTGAAATAAATACATTATTTATTTGCCCCCAAAACATTTTTGTTCTCAATGTCTACCAATTCAATGGTGATCTTTTATCTAAAAAAAAATTCCAACCTGTTTTTAACACTTTCTATTGAGCTTAGTATGACGGCCTCCATTGGTAGAGAATGCCACTGTCTGACCTTCTTTAGTGTAAAGATCCCATTTCTTTGGTGAAGATGAGATCTCAATTTCCTCTAACAACCTCATTGCATAAAAGGTTCTCCTAAACAAAACTATTATTTTCTCTGGATATATTTATTTTTATGGAGATAATTACCACATTTTTATGAAACTCATGAATCCAATCATGTTGAGTGCAGCTACCGCTGTGCAACAGTAAGTTGGATTTGCCCATTAGTTGGCAGTTGAACATAAACCCTTTATAAAAGTTTTATATTTTATTTCACTCATTAAGAGATTAATATGTTGGTTTGATAAACAATTCACATATTTCACTCTCACCTCTGGAATATTATCTTAGGGCTGTGGCTGACACAAGTAATCCCACCTGCGTCACCATTTGTAACTGAATATTTTCCAAATTTGCATCCAACCAAAACCAGATTAGTGACCAGAGAACAACAGGTGAGAAGCAGAAAGCTCGGAGCTAATAAGTGGGATTGGGGTATAGTTATTAAGCAGTTATAAAAATCCAGTCAATATTCAAATTTCTTATGTTTTCTATATTAACTTTTTATCATACTGAGTTAAAGCTTGTATAAATAATCATATAAAGAGCTACAATAGAAAACATTGGAAATGGAGATAAAATATGTTTTAACTTCAGTTTTATTCCCACTTGATGAATATATTCTATTGATTTCCTTGTTCCTAGTGTACAAAGTACTATTTTCACTCTTTCAAAACCATTATTATTATTAAGCTCTTTAGTGGTTGATGTTACTAAACACTACGCTATGCAAACTCAATATCTCACATAATGATTTTGTTCTATTTGGTTGCCATCTTTCTAATAAAGAGTTAAACCAGAAAAATGAATTGATCTGAACCTTTAAATATGTATACAGCACTATATATATCCACATACAAAACCAAAATAAAGATTGTTGACGCCACTTTTTAAGAGAGGCTTTATTGTGAGTCTAAGACAAAATTTATAGTCAATATTAGAAACAGAACCTCATCACTATAGTATATAACCTCCATATTGCACATACCAGCTCTAGTGATGTCTTTAGAAAATAAACAATGTTTACTTTAAGAAATGTCTCATATACTTAAAAATATCTCTGATTTGTTTATTTTTTTACAAAAGACTCTACAGTTGAACGTCAATGCAAACCCAAATGGCAATTAGAAAATATATTGAATATTTGCATTCATCTTAATCCAGGGATAAAGGAGTTAGCTATAACCCCACTTACTGATGTCATTAAGTAAATTAGTCTAGAGCAAATGACTATAAATTATCTCCAAATAGTGACCTAAGACACATCTCTAAAAGGACTACAATAGGGCCGGTGGAGACATAATCACAACTGGAGAGACTGGAATCTCTGCCTAAATAAGACCATTGTTATTGCCATTATTTACTTGCTTGAAGGTCCACTTAAAGTACTTATCTGAATTTTTATTAACACAAAATGGGTGTTGAAGGTTTTGTGATACCCACATTCATGGAGGTAATTCTAATCATACTCATGGTTGAGACCTTCACAGGTATATTGACCAATGGCTTCATTTTGTGAGTGAATCTCAGAGACATGATAAAAGGACAACGCTTGAACTCTTGTGATCAGATATTGGTTGCTCTGGGTGTCTCCAACACAGCTTTCTTTTTTGTAATGGCGGTCTCCATCATGTGTTCTGTTTATTTTACCCATATTTTTCTTATTGACTTTGTGTTTTATATACTGTATTTTCTAATGACGTACACCATCTTTTCCAGTTCTTGGCTTACCTCCTGGCTCTGTTTATTTTTTTGCCTTAAAATCATTAACTTTAAACAAGGTCTTCTTGCTTGGCTCAAGATGAAGATCAACACTGTGGTTCCTTGGTTGATTTTTGCTTCTCAAGTGGTAACTTTCCTTAGCAGCATCCCAGTGTTTTGGGCTTTTACTGAACTGCACGCAGAAAATGCTACAGATGCTCTGATGTCCAATCAAACTTCTGCTAATGTTGGGTACAAGATAGATGCCGATTACAATTCATTTGTACTCATCACCAACTGTTGCATCCCATTCCTGGTTGTGATTGTCACCACTGGACGTATCATTGGATCTCTCTTCATGCATGCTCATCATATGAAAAAGAACATGGGAGAGTTTGGCAGCCCCAGTCTGAAGGCTCACCGAGGGGCCGCCTACACAATGTTATCTCTCCTTATTCTCTACCTGCTTTTCTATGTAGTGGAGCTCCTCATAGGATTCTTGTCAATGTACAATCCTTGGTATTGGGTTTGTTTTATAGTTATTTTCTCTTTCTCGACAGTGCAGTCAATCCTACTAATAATGGGAAACTCAAAACTAAAACTGGCAAGTGTGAATCTACTGAGCATGTGTAGAAGAAAAGATTAACCACCGGGCCTGGTCACAGTGTTACTCTGCCCAACCATATGTTATGTTATAATGATTACTATACATATAGATAATATAAACTATTGTACCCTACAGAAATACACACATAAACTAGAAGATGGATGACACTATGGGAAGTTAGACAAAACAAGGTGCTTCAGCAAGGAAAGCTAAATAATGCCCTTGTATATGGGCTCCATTGCGCTATTTTCTACAGATCCATAAAGCCTACTTCAATAAAAAATGTACTTGTTTGTTAAGTATGTACCAAACTAACAATATTAGCAGATGTGTAAGCCATGGAAATAAAAAAAACTATTTTTTTGTGAAAACCTGAATGTTTGAGGACTCTGTTTATGGATACAGGCAGCCATTTTGTGTTTGGGACATCACATCCTGAGAGCTTGATGATGGGGTGATTTTTTCATATTCAAGTGGGACAGTGAAGCAAACAAGCTAAATATATCTCTTGGTTCAGTCTGTCTTTGGATGATGCAAACCACCAGGTTCACCATTTTCTTTCACAAGGTACCAGTGGCATAGTCTGTATGTTGCCTCCCTGATCCAAAACATATTTATAGGCCCACCATGTTATATTTGACTTTTTTATATATGTACAAATGTTTTTGCTGTTCACTTGGAGATAAAACACCATAGAAACGACATATACTTCTCTCGCCCTCTCTGTTCGCATTTACTCACCACCACCCACTTTATTCATGGCAAGTCATAATCACCCTGCCTTCTCCAAGCCTCTCACAGTCTACACCTCACCTCCAACCCATTCTCCGTGATCCTCTATTTCATGTCCTCCTCCCATTTAAGTGTTTCTATTTGAACAGTCCCTCACTATTTATGGTTTTGATGACAAATTGACCCAAAAGGTGAATAAAGGTAGCTTGTTTGATCTGCCTAAAACTGTCCTTAATTAATTTTACTGACCTAATTTATGGCTTACCAGAGGCATTCTTGAATTAGGATACTATGTTCTCCTTAGCTACATTCTGCTAAAACAGTAATATTAAACACACTGCAATTAATAATTACTGCATATTAAGTATCTATAATGTATAATAATGAATTCTCTAAAGCCTACTGATCGAGATCCCACACGAGGAAGCTGCAAGGTGTTTGCTATCAACTCATGGAAGACCGAAAGACTAAAAATCAGAATAAGCCTCAGATAAGATGAACAAATTAACTTATAATAAATTTGCAACAGTCTTTGGTTGGTTTGGTCAAGCAAAAGTTCTGTTTATAATGATATCAGTATTATTGGCCACAACGTCATTAATCAATAGTTATGGTCGCAGTGCAGGATGGGGCAACTCAAGGCTGAAACATATATAGGAGATTGGTAAATTTGTTCAAGTTGCACTCATGACATATAATATGAAAAATGACATCATCCATGATATCACTGATGACATCACATTAGAATCACTATGAAATAACTTTATGCATTTATAATGATACACTTACTTGTATTGTTACATTTGGAGGATCACACATTTTCAACCGAATCTTAATATATATGTCTAAAATATTTTTGCTTAAAGACATCTTCATTAACGTCTGACTAAATGTAATTATAAATGACATCAATAATGGTGTCTATGTGTGAGGTCTGGTATGTTACTTAAACATAGAAACAGATTTGATTGGAGATAAGAACCCAAAATTGGCTTAATCGAGTCACAAAATCAGCTTGTGTTTATCCCAGGCATGCTTACATTCCTTAAATTTGTTTGGCTTTACCACTTCCACTGGAGATCTGTTTCAGTAAAGTATTACTTCCATTATGCCTAAACTGGAAGTCATGACCATCTATTCTTGCATTTGTTTTGTGCTAATGTACATAAAACTTTACTAGCTAACAGTATGTAGGGTCTATATGTGCAGTGTAATGTCCTAGCCTATCAGGTACCATGTCTCATTTAAGAGCAACCAGTCATAAAATGTCTTCTTTTAGCCCACACTACTGTTGTCCAAATGAAATTAATCATATAATATAAAAAATAGTCACCAGGTCTGCTGGACTTTCACAGCTATATAACATGATACGTTATCCATGATAGACTAGGACACTGGGAATAAAGTAAGCACATTACTTATTGATATCTTTAACTGGTTTATATACTACCTTAGATGAGCATTATATTTGTTATTTGCTTTTAAGACAACAATCAAAGGATATAAAAGTGCAGCTAAATATATTTTATTATAGACTCTGACTTCAAAGCAGAAGCCGATAAATTAAGAACAAGGTTTAAGGCTCGTGGGTACCCCAATATGTACTTAAAAGCAGCGTACAAAACAGATTGGGAGCAATTACTACACACTTCGAAAAAAGAAGATTCAGTGAAAACAATTAGACCAGTATTTATACATAGAAATAGCTTAAAAGTAATTGAAAATGTACTTAACAAATTTTGGTACATCCTACTTCTAGATAAGAACTTATCAGGCCAGATAACAAATTGCCCGTCAATTACCTATTGAAGATCAGCCACTCTACAAGACACTTTGGTATCAAGTAATTTTCAACATGCAAAGAAACCGGCACAGTGGCTAACAAGACCAAAAGGTTGTTATAGATGTGGAAGATGTGCCAAATGTAAATATATTTTACAAACAAAGATTATAGTGCATCCCATTACAGGTCAAGGATTTGGGGTGAATAATTTCTATAATTGTTCATCAGTAGGAGTTATCTAAGTGATACTTTGCTCCTGCAAAAAAAAAAATTATACATGGGCAAAACGCGCAATTCCGTCAAAGTATATGGGAACACCTGTACAGTGTGGAGAAATTAATAGACACTTATGTCAACGTCAAAATGGAGAACTCCATCATCTCAAGTTCAGTGCAATAGACGGAGCAAAGTTAGGCCAAAGAGGAGGCAAACAAATTAAACTGGATCTATATGTTGAAATCTCAGTCTCAAAATGGCCTGAATGAAAGTTTTTCATACAAAGCCTTCCTTTAAAATTAGTGTCAATAATGGAGATGTGAAAGGGGACTCATATCTGGAATCTGTGAATATATAAATAATAAATAAATGAAAAATAATACAGACGTGTAAATTGATTAAATAACAAGAGTAGTATTTTCCATATCATGATTAGGTAAAAAGGTTGAACAAAGTGTTAATACAGCGAGCAATAATAATCATTATAACAATAATCGAATATTAATACAGGATTTTCTTCTTGCTCTACTTCTTGACTGCAGGACAAACTACAATATAATTGATGTCCTTAGCCCATTTGGAGATAATTTATTAGTTCAATATATTACCCTAATCTGCCATTCAAAATTTTATTCCACTACATTATTTTAAAGTATATATCAAGTTCTTTACCAGTAAACTACTTAGCATATAAACATATTGAAACATTCCAATGCTCAGGGTAGGATATGTTCATAGACAAAGTTTGTAACATAAGTTTAAGGTTGTTTGGAGAAATAAAGAATTTGTACTTATACTGTGATCACTGTTACCAATAAATAACATTAAGGTGCAACAATAATTTGTTTTAGTAATAATTAAATATTGATAAAAGTGTCACTCCTCAATTTCATTTTAACTCACAAATATAATTAACTAGTGCGCCTATTTAAAGCTCACAATAGAAATTCAACCTTCCATTTTAAATTACTATTTACATGAGCACTATAATTAATAATTAAAAAATATAGATTGACTTTATTCCTATAAAATAAAATTGGACCACTACGTTATACCTAATATTAAAACGTATTCAAATATGAGAACATTCAGAACAGCAAATGATTAAAAGTGAAAAAAAATTCACTCAAGTCCTTGTTACTAACTAGTGTGCACCAACCAATCACCACACAATACTAACTATAAGTGAGAGCAATGGCAATACTCGTCAAAGACGTTGCCTCCTGATGACGTCAGCAAAACGCTGATGAAACACGCGTTGGGTTTCTGCATCTGGGATTTATCTTTCACTTTCACTGAACCAATGTACTCATTTACTTTTTCAACAGTCTGTAAGTAATATATGTGTTTTACATGGTGTTTGATCACACTAAGAGGTAAGATATGTATTCATCTACTGTGTATTTAATACAAACCATATATATATGAAATGTGAGACTTGTAGTACTATCAGACATCTACTCAGTGCTCCATTGTTAATGCATATATACTACCTGTTTCATTCTTGTGATTGTGAGATAATATTTTAGTGTTCCACTGCTTTCCCTTGTTCTGAGACTACTACAGCACTGGGCAACAGACACCATTTTTTGTGGGCTTTGTAACATTGGTTATCAGAAGCACAATGTAAGCAGGTTGATGTGACATTTGTATGAAAACTGTAAGAAACGTGAGTGGTTAGTAAACTACTATCTAAAACCTGAGCCCTTCTATGAAGAATACTTTTGTTACTGTTGAGGAAAGTGGATGCATAAATACACATGACTATAAAAGCTAAACAAATATTATTCAGGTCTCCTCACTATATGTGGGGTCTTCAACATGTGTTTAAATCCCTCAGAGGTTAAGAAACTGGCCAATGACTCCATCATTGATCCAAGCACTAAACAGAAAGCCAAACAGTTCCAGGATTTACTCTGTAGTTATAAATTGTTTGATACCAGGAGAGAGGGATTATACCTTTTACTCACACAGGCACCTATCAATTTCTAGACTAGATTAAAGTCCTTTTTACTGACTTAAGTTTAAAAAAAAATCATAAAAGCAGACATCAAACCAATATTAAGATCTGGTCATGGTATGATATTGATAACGCTGAAATCAGATATTGTGCATGGGAGGCGTCCTCCTTGGAAATTAGGGCTATTTCTTCTAAAAGATTAACACATTAGAACTAAGATAAAAAAAAGAAAATGCTCAATTTTTTTAAGAGAATAGAGGCTCTGTGCAATCCAATGCAACTCTGTGGCTTGCACATAAAGCATATATTAGAGGTGTTTTTTAAAGACAAAATCCCGATGGTTTAAGGAAAAGGGTAGTTCTCTACGAGGTCTGTATATAGGTTTGGCAAAATTAGATAGAAGCCACAAGCAGAATCCTGATAGAAATATCTTTGAACAAATTAAAATTAAACAGGGAGTAATCAAAAAAAAAAAATGAACAAAAAAGGTTAGATGAAGCATTCTGGAAATTTGAACAATGACAATATCTCTGGGGAAATAAATCTGGAAGAGATTTAGCAAAACAACTAAAGATAAGAAATGTGAATAATTGTCATGATAAAATTAAATATAAATATAATATTATTACAAATCCAGATAAGATTGTTCAGGCTTTTGTTAATTATTACTATAAACTGTGAATGAGATCTAAAACTTGGGTAAAGCACCGGGGGAAATGTTAGAAGCAACAATAATAAACCAAAAAAAGAGAGTGAGCCTTTAGAATGTAAAGACTTCTGCCCAATCTCACTCTAGAACTCTGATATAAAGATATACTTTACAATATTAGCCCTGAGACTTAAATAAATCCTTCATTCTTTAATTGGTAAAGATCAAACAGTCTTTATTGAGAGGCAGGGGACAGAAAATATAAGAAAACTTTTTAATTTGATTATTTATCTCAAAAACAGTGACACCTCGGCGGTGTTTCTCTTCCTAGATGCAGAAAAGGCCTTTGACAGGGTCGGATGAGATACATGGAGCTAGGGCTAGAGAGATACGGCTTTGGAGCTTTCGGCTCTCGGGCGATTAGTGCACTCTCTGGGTCTCCATCCGCCTCTGTCATGGGCCTATGGTTCACCTCAAGGACTTTCAAAAAATCTCAAATAAGACCCATCAGGGTTGCCCATTGTCACCAGTGTTGTTTGTATTATTAATTGAGTCATTGGCTGAGGTCATTAGAAGCTCAGAGAAAATTGTGCGGATTAAGATTGGTTCAAACGAACTGAAAGTTTCACTGTTCGCAGATGATATGGTGGTCTCAGTGGAGAACCTGGTGAACTCTTTATGGGCTCTTCAGGAGGTGATTGATGAGTTCAGTACAGTATCTAATTATAAAATAAATATTTTTTAAATCAGAGGCCCTACCCAATAATGTAACACCTAGAGAAATGGTAGCTCTGAGAGAAGCCTTTGCATACAAGTACAAACTAAGTTTAATCATCTAGGAATCAGTGTACAAATGGATTTTCACCAATTAGTCCTACAACATTATGATGAGATGTATGGGAAACTAAAGGAGAACATCTTAGCATGGAATAAAAGAATAGTCTCTTGGTCAGGGAGAATAGCGGCTGTACCAATGTCTTTTACCTAAAATAACGTATATCATGAGGTGTATTCCGATATGGGTTCCGGCACATATTATTCTCAAATTCCAGTCCTTAACCCTCCAAGCGGTAATCCTGAGCATGGCTTGGGGTTAATTTTTGCATCCTAAAGCAGTAACTCCGAGCCACGCTCTGGGTTACTGCAGGGAGGATATGGAGGGGGCTCAGTGCTGCCTAATTTGCCTGGGCCCCCTCAGCACACCATTCTTCCTCCTTCCGATCCTCCTCCTTCTCATCCTCCTCCTCCCTCCTTTACATCCTCCTCCTTCAGATCCTCTCCTCCCTACTTCCCCCATCCTCCTTCCCCCATCATTTTTCCATCCCCTATCCTCCCTCTCCTCTGTCCAATAAGATCCCTTTCCCCTCTCTTTTCAGCATCTGATCACCTCTTGCTACAGATACTTCCCCCGCAGCGCATCTTATGCCATTCACCGGAACCAGTATATGCTAATGACATGACGTCACGCTTCTATGCCAAGTCCCCAATCCGAGACTGATAGACTAAATAGGACAGTATTTAGGACTTGCTGTATTGATATTTTGTAATTGATGTACCCTTAGACTTACTCACCAAATACCCTCAACAAAGCAAATTCCGGGAGGAAGGGCATATCAGGGACCGGATTATTATTATTTTTATTATTATCGTTTATTTGTAACGCGCCGACATATTCCGTAGCGCTGTACAAGGGGAGAGAACAGGGATAAATACAATATAAACTACTAAAAAATGGAGGGCCCTGTTTTGAGCTTAGAGTCTTTGTAGAAAGTGCTTTTTCCCAAAGCACCCTACAAGACTGAAAACTCGCTACTTACAATCTAAAGGGAATGGAAGAGGCAAAAGCCTGGGGGAGAAAAGTAAGGAATAGCAGGGTCAGGAAGGAGGTGTGAAAGTTTGCTTAGGTGGGAAGATGTAAGAACTTAGAAATAAGTGGTGGAGGGTACATTTTAGACATAGAGGAGAAAATTGAAACACATGGATTAAGGACAGAGTTAATAGCCTTGTCGCTGAGGAGAGTAGATGAGAGGTGGAACTGAGTGAGGTGTGAGGGTTAGGAGATAAAACTCCAGCAACAAAATAAGCAGGGAGATGAGATAAGTGTACAACTTACAGAAGCATTTCTGCTTATGGTCTTTAGAACATGAATGAAATAGTGATTGAAGAAAGGAGAGGAGCTTGTGGGAGCAGAGCAGAGGGGGAAAGTGGGGGAGGGGAGATGTTAATTGTGTTGGAGACATAATATGGAGCAAATGAGGAGGGTCATCTGAGAATAACACTAGAGCTTAAGGTGAAGAAGAAAGTGAAAGGGAACATAGGGCCTCATTAAATTCCAGCCTCGTAAATAAGAGGCTTCTACTTAAGCCCTACGTACTGCAAAGTTTCTCTAACTTACAATGCTATTAAATTAGCCCTGCTGCGAGCAACGTGTGAGCTACGCAGCAGGGCCGTACGTATCTACACTGCGTAAATGTACATGAGGAGTGACAGCCTGCGAGATGATATCGCAGGCTCCCACTCCTCATCAAGTGCTGCGGGGGTCCTAAAAGGGACCTCCGCGGCAGTCCCCCACATAAGCCCTGCCGTGGGGGGTACTCCAAACCCCCCCCCCCAGGCACCTAAAATGAACCCCCCCTCAATGCGGGGGTCCCTTTCGGGACCCCCGAAGTGTCCTCACATGAACACCTTGCTGCAGGGGTCCATAGGAACCCCCGCAGCCCCCACACATTAACCCCTTGCAGCGGGGGTCCCCGATCGGCACCGATCAGGCCCCCGCTGCATTTAAAACTTTTAAATTCCCCGCCGCGGCTCCTTAAAGGGGCCGCGGCACACTATTACCCAATCCCGGCCGCGGCACTTAAAATTAACCCCCCTCTATGCTGGGGGTCCCCATCGGGACCCCTGAAGTGTCCCCACATAAACCCATTGCAGGGGGGGTCCCCGATCTGCACCGATCAGGCCCCCGCTGCATTTAAAACTTTTAAATTCCCCGCCGTGGCTCCTTAAAGGGGCCGCGGCACACTATTACCAAATCCCGTCCGCGGCACTTAAAATTAACCCCCCTCTATGCTGGGGGTCCCCATCGGGACCCCCGAAGTGTCCCCATATAAACCCCCTGCAGCGGGGGGCCCCGATCGGCACCGATCGTGACCCTGCTGCAATTCAATTTTAAATTTCCCGCCTCGCGGGTCCTCAAAGGACCGTAAAGGTCCTGAAAGGACTCGCACTAAAAATATTAACCCCAGGCAACTATAATTACCCCATTAACTCATGATGGTCAATCCAGACCACCATAAGGCCTAAATTAACCCATGAACTGATGATGGTCAATCCAGACCACCATAAGGCCTAAATTAACCCATTAACTCATGATGGTCAATCCAGACCACCATAAGGCCTAAATTAACCCATTAACTCATGGTGGTCAATCCAGACCACCATAAGGCCTAAATTACCCCATTAACTCATGGTGGTCAATACAGACCACCATAAGGCTCTAATTAACACATTAACTCATGGTGGTCAATACAGACCACCATAAGGCCTAAATTACCCCATTAACTCATGATGGTCAATCCAGACCACCATAAGGCCTAAATTAACCCATTAACTCATGGTGGTCAATACAGACCACCATAAGGCCTAAATTAACCCATTAACTCATGGTGGTCAATACAGACCACTATAAGGCCTAAATTAACCCATTAACTCATGGTGGTCAATACAGACCACCATAAGGCCTAAATTAACCCATTAACTCATGGTGGTCAATACAGACCACCATAAGGCTCTAATTAACCCATTAACTCATGGTGGTCAATACAGACCACCATAAGGCTCTATTTAACCCCATCAGTCCCAAAGGGTATATTATTACCATTATGGGCCTGTTACAACCCAACATTAACCACATAAGTGCCATGATGGTCCTCAAGGACCATCATGACACTAACTACAAACACTACACTATAACCCCCAATAAACCATTTAATCTAAACTAACCCCCCTCTACACTAATCTATTAACACTTACACTACCTACCTACACTACCTACCCCCTAATAAACCTCCCCAACACTCTAATTACAAAAAACAAAAAACTTACAGCACAGAAAACAAAAAACCTACAGTACAAAAAACAAAAAAACCTACAGTACAGAAAAAAAAAAAATTACAACCCCACCCCCCACTACAGAAAACAAAAAAATACATTACAACCCCACCCCCCACTACAGAAAATAAAAAAATTACACACCTGAAAAGGAAAGACAGATAAACACAATACAATACATACATATAATACATTACATACATTACATACAATACATGACATTACATACATTACATATAATATATTACATATAATATATTACATATAATACATTACATACATTACATACAATACATGACATTACATACATTACATATAATATATTACATATAGTCCTAATCAAATACCCCCTATCTATCTAACATACAATCTATTTAATTTAAAATAAATCCTAACTATATCAAATACATCCACCTATCTATCTAATATACAAAAAATCCTAACTACATACACAGACCCTTATTCTAAACTAAAATAAAATAATTACAGTCCTAACTACATACACAGACCCTAATTCTAAGCTAAAATCAATAAATTAAGACCACT
The DNA here is from genome assembly GCA_027410445.1 of Discoglossus pictus. Lineage (NCBI taxonomy): Eukaryota > Metazoa > Chordata > Amphibia > Anura > Alytidae > Discoglossus > Discoglossus pictus. The sequence goes on along the minus strand of CM050172.1, from coordinate 7,144,205 downwards.
TACCTTTAAGATGTTGCTTCAGATCACTAACCTATGGGTCAAACAAAAAATAAAAATTAGTACAAAACATTAACATCCAATAAATAAACATTCTATACATTCTAAATATTCAACTCACCTTTACAGCATGTCCAGTCACTGTTTAGCTCTTCCGGCGCGGCCCTGTTAAAAAAAAAACACAATACATGAATACATGAATACAATATATAAACAATAAATAAAATACACAAATAAACATCTAAATATACATTTAACTTACCTCCCCGCGATGTCCCCGGCCTTCTCTCCTTCAGCCCCGGCTGGGCCGCGGAACCATCCGCGCTCTAAAAAAAAAAAAAAAAAAAAAACTAACGGAGGTCTGCACTGGCAGACCTCCCCGACGCTACTGAACCTCCCGGAGTCGTTTCCGGGAGAAAATTGGCATTGTCGGCTTGTGATTGGCTGAAAAAGCTGTCAGCCAATCAAAAGTCGTCAATGTAGGAGCCAATCAGGATGCGCAGATGTCTTCTACCAATCACTCCGTGGGGTTGTATCCCATAGTGATTGGCTGAAGGCATCTGAGCGTTGTGATTGGTTCCCAGAAAGATAGACAAGTGTTTAAGCCAATCAGGGTGGGATATTGGGGTGTATCCCATCCTGATTGGCTCACACATTGACGACTTTTGATTGGCTGAAATTGATAGACAGCTTTTTCAGCCAATCACAAGCCGCCAATGCCAATTTCCTCCCGGAAACGACTCCGGGAGGTTCAGTAGAGTCGGGGAGGTCTGCCAGTGCAGACCTCCATTAGTTTTTTTTTTTTTTTTTTTTTAGAGCGCGGATGGTTCCGCGGCCCAGCCGGGGCTGAAGGAGAGAAGGCCGGGGACATCGCGGGGAGGTAAGTTAAATGTATATTTAGATGTTTATTTGTGTATTTTATTTATTGTTTATATATTGTATTCATGTATTCATGTATTGTTTTTTTTTTTTAACAGGGCCGCGCCGGAAGAGCTAAACAATGACGGGACATGCTGTAAAGGTGAGTTGAATATTTAGAATGTATAGAATGTTTATTTATTGGATGTTAATGTTTTGTACTAATTTTTATTTTTTGTTTGACCCATAGGTTAGTGATCTGAAGCAACATCTTAAAGGTAAGTGGTCTTAATTTATTGATTTTAGCTTAGAATTAGGGTCTGTGTATGTAGTTAGGACTGTAATTATTTTATTTTAGTTTAGAATAAGGGTCTGTGTATGTAGTTAGGATTTTTTGTATATTAGATAGATAGGGGGATGTATTTGATATAGTTAGGATTTATTTTAAATTAAATAGATTGTATGTTAGATAGATAGGGGGTATTTGATTAGGACTATATGTAATATATTATATGTAATGTATGTAATGTCATGTATTGTATGTAATGTATGTAATGTATTATATGTAATATATTATATGTAATATATTATATGTAATATATTATATGTAAAGTATGTAATGTCATGTATTGTATGTAATGTATGTATTGTATGTAATGTATTATATGTATGTATTGTATTGTGTTTATCTGTCTTTCCGTTTCAGGTGTGTAATTTTTTTATTTTCTGTAGTGGGGGGTGGGGTTGTAATGTATTTTTTTGTTTTCTGTAGTGGGGGGTGGGGTTGTAATTTTTTTTTTTTCTGTACTGTAGGTTTTTTTGTTTTTTGTACTGTAGGTTTTTTGTTTTCTGTGCTGTAGGTTTTTTGTTTTTTGTAATTAGAGTGTTGGGGAGGTTTATTAGGGGGTAGGTAGTGTAGGTAGGTAGTGTAAGTGTTAATAGATTAGTGTAGAGGGGGGTTAGTTTAGATTAAATGGTTTATTGGGGGTTATAGTGTAGTGTTTGTAGTTAGTGTCATGATGGTCCTTGAGGACCATCATGGCACTTATGTGGTTAATGTTGGGTTGTAACAGGCCCATAATGGTAATAATATACCCTTATGGGACTGATGGGGTTAAATAGAGCCTTATGGTGGTCTGTATTGACCACCATGAGTTAATGGGTTCATTTAGGCCTTATGGTGGTCTGGATTGACCATCATGAGTTAATGGGTTAATGTAGGCCTTATGGTGGTCTGTATTGACCACCATGAGTTAATGGGTTAATTTAGGCCTTATGGTGGTCTGGATTGACCATCATGAGTTCATGGGTTAATTTAGGCCTTATGGTGGTCTGGATTGACCATCATGAGTTAATGGTGTAATTATAGTTGCCTGGGGTTAATATTTTTAGTGCGAGTCCTTTCAGGACCTTTACGGTCCTTTGAGGACCCGCGAGGCGGGAAATTTAAAATTGAATTGCAGCAGGGTCACGATCGGTGCCGATCGGGGCCCCCCGCTGCAGGGGGTTTATATGGGGACACTTCGGGGGTCCCGATGGGGACCCCCAGCATAGAGGGGGGTTAATTTTAAGTGCCGCGGCCGGGATTGGGTAATAGTGTGCCGCGGTCCCTTTAAGGAGCCGCGGCGGGGAATTTAAAAGTTTTAAATGCAGCGGGGGGCCTGATCTATGCAGATCGGGGACCCCCGCTGCAATGGGTTAATGTGGGGGTGCTGCAGGGGTCCTGATAGAGACCCCTGCAGCATGGGGATGTGTATAGGGTGCAGGGGGGAGCCTCACACTGCTGTCTCGGGCTGGTCCGAGGCAGCACGTAGAGGCTTTCGGATCCCTTGCGTGGACTTTTTGTCCACGTAGGGATTCTTACGATATGCGAGACTCGTGCATAGATTTAAGGCTACGTAGCTCTCTCGGAGCCTATTCTCGGCCATTTTCTCGCAGTCATATCGTAAAGCAGGCTGCGAGAGATTCGGTTCTCGCAAACAGCAGGAAAACTGCCTTTTGCAAGCACCGAGAGAACTACGAGGGAGAATTTAATAGGGCCCATAGTGTCTAGGAGAGTGATCTAAGAGAAGGAAGTAGGGATAGTAATCATGTGTAGTTGATAGGTCCGGTGCGAGTAGTTTGAGTGATTCAATAAATTAAAGTAAACCAGGGGTGGGTGGGAGTGGGGCAGGGAGCGAGGGGATTGCTGGTCTGTGTTCAGGGGAAGCAGAGGTGAGAGAGAGTTAGGGACAGCTTGCTTGAAGAGTGCAGCTGTACTTATGCTTGCTGGTCTTGCTTGAAGAGTGAAGCTGTACAGATGGCTGTTCTGCGCTATTAACAAATTTGGTTTGAGGGTATTAAATGTGAATTTGATACCCGACATGATTTCTATATGTTTTATGAGTTTTATCAATAAACTATTTAATTATCTACACTATTGGAGAATTTGCCCCCACCCCCAATTCCATTTTTTTTTTTTATATTAAGATGCACAGAAGTGAATGGTGCTCTGCATAGAAGAAGCCACATTATATCCAATTGTAAAGTGTGAAAGCCTCATATACAAAGAAATATACCCTTCCACTGGTGAGATTTTCTTACAGAACTTTTTTAACACTGATATGGACACTGCTGCTAGTTGGACTGAGACCTATATGATACTCAAGAATATATCCTGGGACTGGGACACTTAGGATCTGTGAGTGAGTACCCAACACGCCTACTCTCTGTACGGTATCAGCGTACTCTTCACTGTGATATTCAAATATTTTTGGTCGAAGAGACCACAATTGACACTCGCATTACCATTTTAAGACTATTTTATATTGTACATACTTCATTGAAATGTGTTACCCCTGGCCAGCTTTTTATGACTTCTATCTTCCTCTTCATATAGCACTTCAGTGTACCAGCCCTATATGTGAAGTGTTGGTATATTATAAAGTTTTTTGCACCTAAACACACAAATGAATTGAAAATCAGTGACGGAAAACCAAATGAAGACAGAAACCTTATATCTTGGGGATTTGCATCATCGCCCACTGCTCATCACAGAACAACATATAAGGTCGGTCCTACAGATAACTCTAGAGCTGCCTCCATCGTAGATCTCCAAACTAACACCACTACAAAAAGGAAACATGCTCTATCATCTAGACATATTCCGAGTGATAACAGTAATATTTACCGGCCTCTCTGGAACCATCCTCAACTCTGGGATTATAGCTGTAAATGTCCAGGACGGGAAAAAGGGTATCAAACTGAGTCCATGTGATCACATTCTATGTATGATCGGATTAAGCAACGTCCTGATGCAAAATATATTTACTATAGATGCTCTGATCAGTGGATGTATGTCTGACTTGCTATTTGCTAGTAAGCTGCACTTAGCATTATTATACATTATAATATTCCTTATTTCCAACAACTGTTGTTTCATTGTTTGGCTATGTATTTACTATTGTCTGAGAATTGTAAATTTCACACGTGGGATTTTCTTCTTTTTGAAGATGAGGATCTCTGAACTGATCCCCAAGATACTATTATTCTCAGTTATTGAATGGTTCTGTGTTGCAGCACCAGCCTATTGGAATATCCATCTTGTATCTCGTCTAGACACTGGAGGGAATATCACAGACAGTTCCACCATTTATGACATGCACTTGGTTGTGACACTACCTTATATTGTTGTTATGGTGGTTGGATGCAGTTTGGGTGTTATCCTTAGGAATCACCAGAAGGTCCTTATGGAATCACACAAGGAACATGACGATGAATGCCTCTGACTTCTCTGTTCCCCAAACACATGCTCATCTAATGGCCATCAGGACCATGGCTCTTCTGGCCTTTCTCTGCCTCACCTACTACACAGCCACCATTTGTATTATTGTGTATTCACTCAATGTTGGGGGCATCTTGTTGTTTTTCTGTTGGTTCTTTATTCAATTCTATCCCACATTACAGTCTGTAAATATTATAATGGGCAACTCTAAACTGAGGACTGCAGGTAACCAAATACAAAGCCAGCTCTGGAACTGGTGGAGTAGTAACACTGAGGATGGCAGGAGACAAGGGATCTGAGCATATAAACTTAAGAAAATCCATCATTATTAGTATGAGGTATATAAAATAAATTTCTATATATTTGTGTAATGTTGGGTTCTCATGCACTATATAACATTAGCATGAAAAATACTGTTCACCATAAGTGTACCCCCCCTCCTCTCATTATCTCCCCATATGATTGTGCCACTGACTAATAATCAACAGATGGTATTACATGAGGTGTTGGAGACATGTTGTGAGGGGTCTGCATGTTGGGTGTATTAGTGTCTGCTGTCTGTAAGGAGCATACACATTTTGGAGATGTTGTTGAGGTGGATAAATAAATTATTTTTATCAATGCTACAGCCATGGCTTTTCCAAATGCTCCATGGTGGAAGTGTAATTGTTATTGATCCTAATAAATATATCTGCAAATGGTGGTGTGGATTCACTGGAGGTGACATGAAGCCATGTAGATCCTTATTACACCACAGCACATTTTCCTAAGATCATTATCTATTTCCAGGTCTTGCACCTAATTTTATTTGAGTTTTGGGCGACTTTATCTGTATATTTATGTAAATCATCCATAGTGAGTCTTTGGGTTACCAGACCGCTAACCGTGAGCCTCTCATAGTCAGGAGCCTGTTATTGTAATTTATGTCATACATTACACCGCTATAATTATATTATATATATAAATAGACTAGCGACTTGCCCGGCAAAAAATTACGGCAATAGAATTGTAAGTCAGGGAATGCTGTTTGGCACACAAAGTAAGTGTTTTGGTTGTGTGAGTACCTTTGGTGCTCATTGCAAGCCTCTGGGTTGGTGTATTTTAGATTGTCAGAACCCCTTTGGCGCTGATTGCATGGTCCATGCTTATCGACTTTTGGCGCTTATTGCAACGCTCTCCCCTATTGTAGTTTTGCTCCTTGGCGCTCCTTGTGAGGCATGCAGTGAATGGCTTTGACGTTTATTGCAATACTGTTGTGTGGTGTTTTGGAATTTTTTCTGGATATGTATTTTTGTAATTATAATTAATTAAATACTGAACTGATAAATTAATATACTTTACCTATTTGTAATGAATATATGCAGCAACCAATATGCTGAAGAGCTAGCTATCTGTTTTGATGTTCCTGCAGCATACAATGTAGATTTGCACTGTTGTGGAGCTAAGGTGTAAGTGTCAGCAATGTGTGCAGTGTGTAGTGTAAATAGGCTGCGTGCGCGAGCGGAAGCCGTTAGTGTAAGTAAGTGTTGTAAAATGGCGGCAATTGTGTATGCGGTATGCAGGTGTGGATGATTTTGCGTCCTTCCGAATAGTGTATTTTGTAGCTCGTACGGGGTTGTGTATAAGCTGTATGAGCTTGGTGGTGTTTTTTTGCGGGTTTAGGGGTCGTGTATCCTCCTTTTTGTTTTTTTCGGCGGCCATTTTTTCTTTTACATTTTTGAGTGCCTAAACTCTTGAAATTGGACTTAAATTGAGGTGTAACCTGACTCCCAGACGTCCTGGGTGTATCCCTTGCTTGGTGTGATGTTTTTTTTTTTCACTTTGTTTGTATTTTCTGTGTTTTTCGTGCTTTTTGTGGTGCACAGTTCGGCCGTTAAATTCATATTTTTTTGCGGCCCGTTTTTTTTTTCTCTAAGTCGCGGTTTCCTTTTGTAAGTGTTACGGGCCGTAATTTTTTTTATGCGATTTTTTCAAAGTGCTACGGGTGTCGCACCAGTGCAGTGAGCGCCTTTAGCTCCCTGCCTAAGTGCTATGGGGTCGTAGGGATGAGCACCTATGGCGCTCATATCCAAAAACGCAGTGAGCGCCTTCGGTGCTCCCTGCCTAAGTTGTACAGGGTCGTAGGGATGAGCGACTATGGTGCCCATCTCCACCAGTGCAAGGAGCGCATTTGGAGCTCCTTGGCGGGCTGCCACCAACTGCGAGTCGACTTTCCCCATTGCATTAGCAACAGATTTTTGCAAGCCCGCACTGCTGAGAACTATATATGTGATGATATTATTAATTAAATTAACTAACTAAATCCTGCTCTACAGAAATCAAACAAATGTTATATACCTTCCTAACATGCTCCCTATATCAGCTCATTGCTACATAATTGTGTCAATCCGTGTGTCTTCCAAGTCATTAACATAACCTATTGCTCAGTCCTTCTTGTAACAGTGTGCTTGTTTGTATATACATATTCATGATTTACTTCCATTCCATTGCAAAGCTCAAAGTGAGCTATGTGGGTGCTTTGTACATACATAATAAACCAGCAATACCCAAATTATTGGTAATGTCCAGTGGTTTGGTGTCCATAGCAGAAATACCTAAATCACTCTATGCAGAAGCAATATTTGGAGTGATTCAGAAGGATATGTAAACATGTAATATAACCTGCATGCAAAGCCTTCTGCATTTGCGTGTAGTTACGTGTAATTGTCATGCACAGCTCCCGTCCGTGCCATCTCAAGGGTCTCCTATGTCAGGCTGGTGTCTCCAGTTGCATGGTTTGTACACAGCCAAACAAAAGGATATAGAAACCTTCAGTAGGACAAAGAATAAATGTATGGGGTCATATGGAAAGAAGAATATCAGAGCCACACGGGGCACTTTACTGATGGACAGAGCAGAAGTGAGGATAAGAACCCAATGTAAAAAGGAAGTCACATATAGTCATGTGAAACGATGAGGAGTATAGCAAGAGGTGACAATACAGCCAAGGTATTCTGTAGATAAGAAACATATAAACAAACACAAATATATGCTAATGAGTAAGTATTGGCTGCTGACCCCCTAAGAGACGTCTCCTGCTTCTATCTAAGAGCTGGATCCAGAAAATTACATGGTGACCCACCAACATAATTATATCTCCGCAGTTCTGCAATATATTTTCACATTAATGTGGATAAATAAATGATATATTTTTTGTATTTTTATTTGTTTGTTGCCATCAATGTTTACAGTGCTTTGCAGAGAAAAAGTACATGACAATAAAAGTGCATCTAATATGGAGACAATCGATGGGTTATACGCCCCTGCCTGAAGAGCTTACAGTCTACTTACATAGGGGAAAAGACACATACAGACAAATAATAGGAATAATAATAAGTGCATATGGAAGTGATGGTGCTACAAAGGGTGTTATGTGAGGGGGTGACATGTAAGCTGAATCTTGGTAGCTGTGAGGTGAATTTAGCGGATTCTCTGATATTGTGCGCAGTGAGTCCAAGAGCCATGGGGGCTACTAGAGAGAAAGGGTAGATATGAATAGGGGCTGGGTCATTGTCCTAACAACAAAGGGGCCAAGAAAATAGCCATTAAGAAAAAGGACATGTTAATGCAACCGGTTGGATATGAGAGGAGACTGAAAAGAGAGTAATAGTGTAATCATTTATAAAAACAATCTTCAAGATAAACCTGGCTTTTAAAGATAAACGTCTTATCCCTCAGTTCTGCAGCTTGTCTTCACCCCCTTATGAGGTCATCAATGGGTGTGAACTACTCTGACTGGAGGCAGGTCTAAATGGTCAGACGCAAGCTTATGTCTATACTGGAGCAGGTGCTTTTCACTACCGGAGACCCTGCTCCTGAAACAATATTTACACGTCTAAATCCCAGGTAAGACCTAATGCTGCCCATAAAAACCCCTAATGTGTAATCCATTGCTATGTGTAACTTGCTCCCTGCTCTATGTATAGTGTTAGCTAAAGTACTATTACTCCCCCCCCAATAAGTCTAGACTAATTATGTGTGTTCTTGAGAAGCTCATAGTGAGCCTAAACCTAACATGGCCCAAGTATCAAAGGACCACTAATACCATGGCTGATTGACCATTCTGTGGAGATGGAAGTCATCTAATTCATAAAAACTTTGAAAAGCGTTTAATTTTAAAATTCTATATTCCTGTAAATTGTCTATTTGGTGTATCCTGAAAATCCCTATCTACCTATGCCTGCCCTAGTCACTATCACCCCCACTCACCTATCTACCCCTAGCCTCCCTTGGTGGTCCTAATGGTCCTTGTAGTCCCAAACCCCTATGGGTGTTCATAGAGATGACCAAGTGTCCTATAACCAGCTTCATAGGAGTTACTATTGACACCCATGTCCCCTAATTAAACTCCCACATGGCGCTCACTGTCAAGCTTTATGGCCGTTACCTACCCCCACGGGAGTCCTATGGACACTTCTGACATCTAAAATCAACCCTCTACATTGGGGGTGACTATGAACCCCCATGGAACCCTAAGATATTACCATAGTGGTCCCAATGGACCCCCATGGTACCTAAAATTAACCCTCTACCATGAAGGTCCATATGGATCATGTTGATACCCTTGCACACTACCATACGGTCCCTAGGAACCACCATGGCACCTTACCCATCGTGGAGGACAATTATATTCTTCTTTTTAATTTATGTACAATGCTGTTTATGACTGAATTTGATGTGGGTTCATAGGTTTGAGACAAGGAGTTGTCAACCAACCAACAAATCAAGTCTGACTTTCACAAATATGGACAGACAATTGTAGCAAAAGTTTAGGGCTGGCTGCAGATATGTGTTGTAGAAATTGCCTCAGAGAGTTGGTACTGACCGTATAGATGTCAATAGGCAAACATAATAAAAATTGATAAATGTTTATTATATAAATAAGGCATGATATCTACTAAATGTCAATGAATGTAGCGTAAACGAGTAATATTTTACATGCAAAATAAAAATATTTGATAATAGGATCAGCTATTAAGCAACAGAAATCCTTAAACAGACTATAAACTTACGATTTGTCAATAAAAGTAGAGATACATCATTCATTACCTTAAGCTCAATATCTCAACTTTGCTTCTGCTGGTGTTAGCAGTGGGATTTTATTGTATCGATAACCACTGCATGTATGAGATTCCTTCAACTCATATGTAAATGTATTAAGATTACATTTTAAGTTCTACTCCAGCACATCACCATTATTATACCTTCAATGTCTTCCTTCTCAACTTCAGAATTCCTTATGTTTGGTCTCCTGATATCAGCTTCTAGCTCTTAGTTTGATTACAATTAACATGTGGCAGAAAATATGAGAAGGTGTAAGAAAGATCTTGATCTGTAGGTAAATAAGAGAAAACACATATAACTGATTTTAATACAATATAAATCACTGGTTATAATGTATTGAATAGGCGTTGGGTAAATAAAGACCTCTGGAGGTTATGTGGTGAGGAGGAACATTTTTGTTGTGGGCTTGTAAGTATAAACAGGGGATTTGGGCTAAAGTGTATGATCATATATAGCATCTCTGGCGTAGAATTTAATAAAGACCTACTGCTCTTGTTAATGGGTGACAATATAGATAAATTTAATACAAATGTAAAGTTTTTAGTAGGACAGATAAATTGTGTGGCTTCTAGAGTTTTTGCTTCAAATTGGAATAGAAATAAATCACTCAGTACTGATGTTTTAAAACAAAAATGACAAATAATTTCAAATATGGAATCACATGTAGTAGAATACAGAGCACACAGAATAGAGGAATTATTATTATTATTATTATTATTATTATTATTATTATTATTATCTTTTATTTGTAACGCTCCAACATGTTCCGTAGCACTGTACAGTGGAAAAGGACAAGGAAGAATACAATAATAAGAAACAGAAAATGGAGGGCCCTGTTTTGAGCTTAGAATCTTTGTAGAAGACTGGAAACTCGCTACTTACTGTCTAAAGGGAATGAAAGGGGCAGAGACCCGGAGAAGAGTAACAGATAAGGAATAGCAAGGATGAGGAAGTAAGTGAGAATAGAAAGACTTTTAATTTAGAGGGTGATGAAAGAGATCACATAGAAAGTCAGTATGAGGTGAATGACTGTAGTATGTAATATGTTATCTGCCCCTAGTGGTTAGATAATATAACCTTCAAATATAAATGTCAGATAGTTTGACGGCCATATTACAGCAACATTTGGAGGTGGGTGGGTGAGGGTTGGAGGGAAGTGGTTTCTTGGTTCAGTTAGGATGAAGTTAAAGCAGGATAAGGTGGTGTTCTGTTAAGAGAGGGGGTTTAGTGAAAGGCCTCTACAGAGCACACTGTGAGTAGGGGGGAGGGAGGGAGAGGATCAGATACAGGCATTGTATTGGAAGGGAGAGGGGGTTAAGTTTTATATGAAGCATGGGAATAAGTTAAAACAGATTGCACACAATTTAAGTATCTTACAGAAATAATATAGCAGACAATTAATATTGATTGACGAAATATTCCTTGTAGGAATTCAGTAAGGACAATGTTGAAGCAAAATAAGGTTGTGTTCTTGGAGGAATTCAGTAAGGACAAAGTTGAAGCAGGATAAGGTTGTGTTCTTGGAGGAATTCAGTAAGGACAAAGTTGAAGCAGGATAAGGTTGTGTTCTTGGAGGAATTCAGTAAGGACAAAGGTGAAGTAGGATAAGGTTGTGTTTTTGGAGGAATTCAACAAGGACTAAGGTGAAGTAGGATAAGGTTGTGTTTTTGGAGGAATTCAGTAAGGGCAAAGGTGAAGCAGAATAAGGTTGTGTTCTTGGAGGAATTCAGTAAGGACAAATTTGAAGCTGGATAAGTTTGGGTTTTTGGAGAAATTCAGTAATGACAAAGGTGAAGCAGGAGAAGGTTGTGTTCTTGGAGGAATTCAGTATGGACAAAGCTGAAGCAGGATAAGTTTGTGTTCTTGGAGGAATTCAGTAAGGGCAAAGGTGAAGCAGGATAAGGTTATGTTCTTGGAGGAATTCAGTAAGGACAAAGTTGAAGCAGGATAAAGTTGTGTTCTTAGAGGAATTCAGTAAGGACAAAGGTGAAGCAGGATTAGGTTGTGTTTTGTGGAGAGAGGAGGCAGAGTGAGGGACAGATATATATATAGAATATATATATATAGATAGATAGATAAATAGATAGATAGATATCACATCCAATAATTTAAAAATATGTTGCGTCCAACATGCTCATTGGGGCACCTTAGAGTTCACTGCCCAGGGGCTCCAAAATAGGTTAATCCAGCCCTGTACTCATCAACTAAGGTATTTTACTGGGCCAGAGACCCACAAGATGTCCCTAGTTTCTGTGCTTTATGTGATACTTGGGGTTTTGATGGCTGTAGGTAAGTGCCCCAACATTTTTCTCACATGTTTCTCTCCACATCACTTTCACGTGTTTGGTGTTTATATATTTTACTATTTTCATTATTACATGTTAGAATATATAGCATTCTAGCAGTGACAGGGCTAGAGAACGAAGGGCCCTGGTGCAAAAAAGAGAAACATTTTGGGCCCCCTTCTGGGGGGTTGTAAACAATGGTGGTGCTGGGACGCGCCAGTACCAAATCACTCAGTGCTGCTCCCCCAGATCCCATCCCAGAAAGATCTCTTCCCAGAAAAACACTCACTTATAGCACCTGTTTTACTTACATGTAATAAGATACTGAGGAATTTGCATCCACCCAGCTCAGTCAGTCATTACACCTCATATAATTGAAGCTCGCTCAGTTTACAGGACACAGATAAGAAACAGCACAACTGAGAGAGTTTGAACACAGCTCACCACACAATGGAGACGATCTTGTTGAATGTTGGTCTCGCTGTTTCTGCTTTTGAATGTGCAGCTGGGCTCCTGAATAATTTTTATATAATAGCTATAAATGTCCTAGACTGGAAAAGAGGCAACAAACTGAGCCCATGTGATCTAATCCTGGTCTTCATGGCAGTGAACAATATCTGTCTACAGGGCTTACTCAATGTGTTTATCATGCTCTTCATAGTCTTCCCAGCATCTACATTTTCCAACAAAAATGTAACCATGAGCATTTCCATTTTTTTTATGTCTTTGTTTTATATCAGCTTCTGGTTTACTGCCTGGCTCTGTGTCTATTACTGTCTGAGAATTGCCAGTTTCAAACATTCCCTCTTTAATCATCTGAAGCTCAATATTTCCACTTTAATGCCAAAGCTCCTGTTGGTGTCAGCGGTGGGATCCTTTGCCATCAGTATCTTCTGCATTTGGAATGTCCATCTGGAGATGTTTACACCACCTGGAAATGTTACAGCTACGCCAATGTTAAATAATATATATTTTCTGTTTAATCCACCTTTCAAGTTCATCACCCTTATACTGGGGTACTGTCTGCCGCTTCTTCTGGTAGTTTCTTCCATTGCTCTTACCCTGAGATCTATATTGATACATGTTCAAAGTATGAAGAACAACTCCAGCTTTAGGCATGCCCAAATGGATGCTCACCTAAAGGCAGCCAAGATTATGGTTCTACTCACCATCAACTTTTTCAATTTTTATATTGCTGAGGTCTTGTTGCTGTCACGAACAATAAATTTTCAAAGTTTATTGAATATGATCGCTTTTTTCTACACCCTGATCTACCCCACAGTCCAGTCCACTATTCTCATCCTGGGAAATACTAAGCTGAAGGGCCCATATCTGCAGATCCTGCACTGCTCCTCTCGTGGATGACTGGTCTTGAACCATCTCGGCTTCCAATCAAATGTTACGTTGTTTTAGATGAAAACACACAGGGCTATGGACACCTTCTGTAATGTGATGAGCAAATACAAATCTGTTTTTTCCTGAGCAGAGGAAATATTTTACTTAGTAGCTTTCAAGAAATATGGACCATGACCCTGAATAGCCATTCCCTCCATTATTAGAACTACAAGATCCCATAGTTACTGGCCTCTCACTTTGTGGCCCTATATCTCCAATATTCACAGCAGGCTTCTCTAAAAGAATAAAACAAACTATTATGTAGTGCTAGTGAAGTTCAGATATTATATATATATATATATATATATATATATATATATATATATATAGTGGCAAAATTTAGTGTTGTTTTTTTCTATAATACTAATAACTCAGTAGAAAAATATTAATTAATTTATAGCCTGTCAAATAGTGACACTGTAACTAAATATGTGTATGTCCTGTTGTTAAATGTATATGGGGAAGACAGAATAGTGATATAATTATGCTGATATCCTGTATTTATCTACCAGCAGGATATGCTTGTGTGACTTATCATTCCCACTATGAGAAACAATCACCCGAATGGGGGAATTTTTACTTACAACACCCGACTTTCAAGCTCAATTATCTAACACTTTCACTCATTTATGTATGTGTGTACAATTTATTTACGAGAAAACTTGGACCTTTGCTGTGTCACATTAATTCATTCTCTGTACCTATAAATGATTGTTCTAAGTTAAATGACAAAACATATATTTGTGTCAACCTGCACTTTTTGTGTAAGAATGACAATAGTTATATAGCCGCACTCTCACAGCTTACACCTGGGACAGTAACAACTTCCCTCTAAAAATGTTTTACTTTTCTACACACAGAGGAGGTTTTGGAGATTGTGTGGATGAGGATGGATGGTATTGTGAGAAGGTTCAATATGGAGAAGACAGCAACTAGAAAACTAGGGATGTGGCCAGTGAAGGTCAGATGATGATGATATTATATGACTGTATAATGTGTATGTGTATTTAGGTAATATTATATGTGACTGTATTCATATAGTATGTGTGTAGATATCCATGTGTACATGTATGAATGTTTATGTATATAAGAGTTTGTGTGTGCATATATTTATATTTATTTGTAGTTGTCTATTCAGAAATAATTATTAATATGATATTATAGTTTAGTCATTCTGAAGTTTCAGAGGACACCCATGATGAGGATGACCTGTGATATCGGGGTATGACAGACCAGAGACATCATTCACAGTGTATGTCTCTAGGTAAAACCCAAGAACTATTTCATTCAAATATGTAGTTTTTGGTCATTTTAATAACTACACAAGTTGTTACTAACCTAGGATGCAGGATCTACCAGTGGACCACCTCTGAATGCTGTGTAACTTTTTGTAACTTTTAAATTAATTTTTTGGGGATTTAATTTTTTTCTTTAGTGTTGGGCCCCCCTGAGGCCCTCACCCCAGCCCATTCCTCCACTGCCCTCCTCCCCCTGTGCACACCCTGGGTCCCCTGTGGTTTCTTGGCTGCACACCCTCGCTCTGAAATTGGTGTGTGTCTGTTTAATTAAATGCATTTTTACTACCACTTTCTAGCTCCAAGAGGCAGTGTGGAGCAGTTTAGCACGCTTGGTATACAATATGTATCAGGAAAGAGGTGAGAGAGCAAGGGCTGGACAACAGCAAAGTACATAGGGAAATGTTTTTGTGACGGAGGAAGAAAGGAGATAGGGATGGATGCAATGTGAGGTGGGTACTGAGAGGGGTTGGGCGATGTTTGGGGATGGAGGCTGAGAGGGGATGGCTGCTGACAAGGACTGGGTGGGGATGTATACTAAGAGAGGTGGGTGCTGTGTGGGGGTGATGTTTTTATATAAACTAGTGACTTGACCATCAAAAATGACTGCAATAAAATTTGAATGCTGGCAATGCTGCTTGTCACCAAACTAGGCAACTTCGGCACTCATCGCCAGCCTCTCCCCCTGTCTCATTTCCCCCTCCTCGCCTTTCCTTTGTGCTTCCTTTCCCTCTCTTCTCCCTCATTAGTATCTCCTTCCCCCTTCCTCCTCCTGATTGGGTGTCTTCTTTCCACCCTCCTCCCCCTCCCTTGTGTCTCCTTTCCACCTCATCTCCCTCCCTTGTGTCTACTTTCCCCCCTCCTCTCCCTCCCTTGTGTCTCCTTTCCCCCCTCCTCTCCCTCCCTTCTGTCTCCTTCCCCCCTCCCACCCTTGTGTCTCATTTCGCCCCTTCTCTCCCTCCCTTGTGCCTCCTTTCCCCTTCCCCTCCCTCCCTTGTGTGTAATTTCCCCCTCCTCTCCCTCCCTTGTGTGTAAATTCCCCCTTCTCTCCCTCCCTTGTGTCTCATTTCCCCCCTCCTCTCCCTCCCTTGTGTCTGTTCCCCCCTCTCCCTCCCCTATCTTTCCCCCCTTTACTCCATCTGTGTCTCTTTGCCCTGCTCTACCTCCCCTGTGTCTCTTTCCCCCTCTCCCTCCCCTGTGTCTCTATCCCCCCTCTCCCTCCCATGTCTCCTATCCCCCTGTTCCCTGTGTCTCTTCCCCTCCTTCAACCTTGTGTCTCTTTCCCTCTCACTCCCTTTCCCTTATCATCCTCCTACTCCTCCCTCCTCATTCCTTCAACAGATGGCACTGTAAGGTAAGAATGCTACTTATATTTCCACATCTGTTAGATACCGCTCTAATAAGTTATTGTTATGACTTCTTAGCGCCAATAACGATTCAGTATTGTTTTATTACAATTATTATTTTGTTATTATTTTGTTATTATTTCATATTTTATTTATTATTAAATCCAATGTATCCACTGCATCCTGGGGTCTTTTTCCCACCGCCTTATTAACATTAGGGAGACTCCTGCTCAGCCAGCGCCTCTTACAGGCAGCCAAGGATTCTGGGTAACTTTATGCAAATTAGTTGAATGGATCCACAGAATGAGTCTTAAATTGTGTGGCATCTGGGGGTGAGAACATGGTCAGCAGATTTGTTTCTCAGAGGCAGCTAAGGATTCTGGATAATTTATGCAACTGCATTAAACAAATCCACAGAATCTAATGTACCCAATTCATCCAGGGGAGCATCATGGGGTATTTTTACTACCGCCTTATTAACATTAGGGAGAGTCCTGCATGGACAGTGCATTCACAGGCAGCTAAGGATTCTGGGTAGCTTTATGCAAGTTAGTTGAACGGATCCACAGACTTGGTCTTGAATTGTGTGGCATCCGGGGGTGAGGAGTTGTGTGGGCTGCACGAGGAACACTCATCGCAAACCCTGCATTGAGCACCTTCGGCACTCATTGCAGACTCAGGTAGTTGTCAGAATTGCAAGTTTGCCTGTGGCACTCATTCCAAGCCCTGCAATGAGCGCTTTTGGCGCTCATTGCAGCCAAACTCCCGTGGACTTCGCGATGAGTGCTGTGGCACTCATTGTGAGCCCTGCAATGAGAGCCTTAAGCGCTCATTGCAGCCTATCTGCCGTGGCGCTCATGGCGAGCCCTGCAATGAGCTCATTGCAGCCTCAAGTAGTTGTTGGAATTGCGAGTTTACCTGTGGCGCTCATCGCAAGGCCTGCAGTGAGAGCCTACAGCGCTCATTGCAGCCTAACTCCTGAGGCACTCACTGCGAGCCCTGCAATGAGCACCTTTGTTGCTCATTGCAGCCTCAAGTAATTGTCGGAATTGCAAGTTTGTCTGCTGCGCCCATCACAAGGCCTGCAATGAGCGCCTTCAGTGCTCATTGCAGCTTAACTCCCGCGGGCCTTGTCATGAGTACCTGTGGTGTTCAGCCCAAGGCCTGTAATGAGTACCTTTGATAATATTTGAAAAGGCAGTTCAGAGGAGGAATCATAATACTAAGGAAAGGAATATAAGACAGGGCATGATGAAAAGTGAGGTTATTTTTTTCATGTAATGCTAAAAAATCAAATATTAATTATGATTGGTCTTAGAAGAGTTTGGATTGGGCACTTTTGGGTCTCAAGTGATCAAAGCTTTGTACTCGAATGTGACAGCTTATAGTACAGGAGTAGGTTTTAGATCTGATAGTTTCACAATTAGAAACCATACTCAGCAAGGGTGTCCGCTATCCCTCTATTTGTTCTTGTAATGGAACCTTTAGCTCAATTAATTAGAGAAGAAAAAAGCATTTTAGGTATTAAATCTGGATGTACAGAAAATACAATCACCTTATTCGCTGATGATATTGTTATTATCTTAACTGATCCTTTAAATTCCTTGGAAAAACTTCCATATGTGATAAAATTATATAGTAAGTTATCTTATTACAAACTTAATTCCAATAAATCTGATAGTCTGTTGGTAAACATAAACCTTGAGATAAGATCTAAACTTAGAGAAAGATATCCTTTTAATTGGAACTACAATGTCTTAACCCATCTGGAAATAGAATTTACAGCAAAAATAAGAACATTGCTCTCTGGCAACTTTAATAAAGTATATAAGAAATTAAGTAAAATTCTATCGCAATGGAAACATTAAAATCTGTCTCGGATGGGGAGAATAGCGGCTATCAAAATGGTCATCTTGCCAAAAATTACATATCTGATGAGAAACATCCCATTGAATATAACAAAATCGCTGTTAGATAAACTGCAAATGTTGATAGATGGTTTCATTTACAAGGGAATTTTTTTTTATCAAAAAGGAGATCGCATTTAGAGCAGTAGCAAAAGGGGCTTAGCCTCACCAAATGTGTCAGACTACTATGAGGCAATAAATCTTGTACATATTTTAAAGTGGATGGATGCAGAGAAAAATCTAAGCTTCTCTTTTAGAGAAATCCTTGACAAGTGATTTAAATCTAGAACACTTAATCTGGTAAAATGTTTTGACGGACAATAAGATGAAGAAATTGCCTTTAGTCCCTAGGACCTTAGTTAGACCTTGGCATCAATATAACAGGAAATATAACCTCATACCCTATCAATCTCCAATTACCCTGATAAAGATAGTTATTGAAAATTCTGCACTTAATACAATGGGAAACTGGGAAGAAGGAAAGGCATTAACTTTGGCTGAAGTCTACCACAATGGTTTGAGTTAGTAAAGGAAAAGATCATCCCTAAAGAAGGGTGGCTTAGTTATAATTCCTTCACACAAGCATAATCAAACTTAGAATGTAACAACTATATTGAATGAGAAATGACAACCTTTAAGAATATACTCAAGGGTGGTAGAGTTAGCTCCATTTCTACTACTGATGGCAATAAAACAGCAGCTATGCATTATTGGGAATTAGATTTAAACATGACATTTAACAAAGAGGATTGGTTTAGGGCAAATTAATCAACTGAAAGATATATCAAATGTGTTCCTTTTAGAGAAACCCATTTTAATCTAATCCAAAGGTGGTACGTCGTGCTAATAGAGTTAACTACATTTGATCCAAAAACCTATCGTAAAGATTGTTAGAGAGGATGTACAGACCCAGGAACGCATATACATATGTGGTGGTCATGTAATAGAATTAGAGCATTTTGGGTGAAATGTACATGTTACATTTCTACAGTTTTATGTCAAGAGGTGAAGCCTGATCCAGAATTTGTCCTCTTCCATATGAATCCTGAAAAATAAAAATGTAGGGAATTTGGTATTGCTATATATATATATATATATATATATATATATATATATATTGATTACAGAAAAATGGTTAATTGTAAAAAACTGGAAAACAGGGAAATTTCCATAATTGACCAAAACTGACACAATCGTATTTAGAAATAGAGATATTGAGGTGTACTATATTGAGTTAGAATTGGAAATTATTTAAAAAAATGCTAAGTGGATGCTAAGGGATCAGTTTAAATCTTTGTCCATCTAAGGACTTTGTCATGGAAGTACAACATATCTTGTAGATGTGGACCACGTCTTCCAATGTCCAATGCCAAAAGGTTTATTTTAGTTTGTCTGTATGTTAGTATTTTTATGTATGACAACAGTAAATACGGAGACACAAAATACTTTTTACAAGTGATGAATACACTTTATTGAATGTACAACTGTATGTTATGTGTTGGTAAAACAATAATAAATTATATGAGTATATGAGAATAATAATATATATATATATATGAGTTATGCATGAATCCTGAAAAAGCCCCAGATTTGCACAATTTATATACATTTTATATATGTACTTTAATATGTGTACATCTAGATAAAGATAGATAGAAAGAAAGAAAAATCGATAAATCGATAGATAGACAGATAGACAGATAGACAGATAGAGAGATAGATAAATAGATAGATAGAGAGATAGAGAGATAGATAGATAGATAGATAGCTAGATAGATAGATTGATAGATAGATATAGATAGATAGATAGATAGATAGAGAGATAGAGAGATAGATAGATAGATAGATAGATAGATAGATAGATAGATAGATAGAGATAGATAGATAGACAGATAGAGATAGATAGATAGATAGATAGATAGATAGATAGATAGATAGATAGGCAGATAGATATAGATAGATAGATAGATAGATAGATAGATAGATAGATAGATAGACCCATAAAGCAAAATATGTTGCATGCTACATGCTCCTAGGGGCCCCTCAGAGTTCACTGCCCAGGGGCTCCATAAAGGTTAATACAGTTCAGCCCACAGTACAAACTAAGATACAAATTGAGTAAGGAGCAAATTCCAAACAAAAAAATATTCAAGAACTGTGACAATACCAAAAATATCTACACATATAGAGGTGTAAGTACAACACAAATACAGCAATATACAAATGAAGATCTCAATAGTCCTCTGGAGAAAAATCTCAGAGGATTGCTTTTGGTCATTCAAATTTTACCAAAAACCTTTTAACAATATGTTAATAAAATTGTGTTTTTGATCTCATATTACTTGTGTGTGGTGTAAATCAACACAATATGAGCCACATTAAAGGGTGTCCTTTCTGTTTTGTGGCTAATTCTTAGCTGAACTTATTTTAGGAGTTATGTTGACAACACATTTTGAAGTAAATATTCATTACACCTGGGCTAATAATATTATAAAGTAGATCAAATGTTTAAGACCTTAAAACACAGCTGTTGCTTTTCTCTATGCAGAAGGAATCACTACAGGTCAAACTCACTCCTGACCTCTCTCGATACAGAAGGAATCACTACAGGTTACACTCACTCCTGACCTCGCTCTATACAGAAGGAATCACTACAGGTCACACTCAACTCCTGACCTTGCTCCTTACAGACACATATTACAGATACACGTCTGCTGCAGGAAAGACTCAGGCGTGAACTCATTCTATAAACACAATAACTGATAGAACAAAATTATAAAAAACAAACAATTATTTACAAAATTGAATTTCTCAAATTACAGCATTTGCATAAAGAGGGAAAGTTTGAGTAAATGTGTTGATGGAATCACCCAAAGATGGGGCGATGTGACCCAGCAGGGGTGAGATGGTGGGGAGGGGGTGGTGCTGCTGACATGATGGACATAGTGAGTGGGTTGGTGGAAGTTTATGATTAGAGTATTTGATAGCTTTACCAATCTGGTTATGTGAATGTTATTGGTAATCAGGAGTAATCCAGAGTGGGTGGGTGAGGGTCATGGAGGGAGAGGGGGCTTGAAAACTATGTTGTAAGATTATTCCTCCAAGTGATTCAGTAATATTCAGTTTATTATTTAATTGATTGCTAAATATATGTATTACAGACTTCTGGTTTATACACTTGCAGTTATAAGATAAAATCTATATCATCCCATGTTTAGACAAAAACTACATGCATGTTTTCTTTTTCTCCTGAAAACAATATTATTTCTGCAGCAAAACCTCATTCAGATTCAATGTAAAATAAAAAAATATCAAAGATGTCATTGTAATTGGTCAAAGCCCCTAATGTGCCCCATTTCTATGTACCCTTAGTTAGTCCTTTGTCTACAACAGACTTCTGAATGTAGTGTAACCTTTTAAACATATAATTCAACTACTTTAAAGCTGTTTCAGTCAATAACAACATATATACACAGACAATATATTTGTACTAAAACAATATGTTACTGAATATTAACTTATAGTTAAAAGTAAGAAATGTGAAATTATAAGTGTAAACCAACGATGAAATAGCATAAAGTTTACAGAACTGAATTATCCCAATTACAGAGAAGGACATTTATATGAAACAAGAGGGACATGAAATATCCCAAGCAGTGACAGTATGGTGTGTCTTACACTGCTTTACTGTGAGGTTTTTACTCCCTATTTATCTGTTTGTTTTCTCTCTTCTGGGAGCAACCGAAGCCCCCACAAGCCAGGCTTAATTTCCTGTTTCCCAAGATCAGTATTAGAGCCTGTAGGGTACAGAAGTAATAATATATTGTGTAACTAAACCAGAACCAAGCGGTTCCGTAACAAGACAGACATAAAATCTTACTCATCACTAGTAGGAAGTAGATCATTTGTAGTATTAGCAGCAGAGTCATAGTTATAGCTGCATGAACATGAGCTTTCACATGAGAGAAGCTGATGTTGGATGATCCTCGGTCCAGTCTCAGGACATGTAGGATGAGGGAGGTGATGGTCAGACCCAGTGATATCACAGATAGGAGTAATGGGACACAAGATGCTGTAGTGAGTCCATAAATGAAAGTGTTAATATACAGGTACATATAATAAATCTGTTCATAGCTGGAACTATTTGTGTTATTTACCAGGTTGTCAAAAGGAGCATATAAACTAGGGACAACCAACAGACTTGTCAGACTGAAGGATAATATGATGGATCCTGAGAGCAAACAAGGCAGCAATATGGAGAATCTCAGCTTTAGATAAGTGATCAGACGGTGCTGGAAGGTGACAATCTTAATGCAGTAGAAGGTAGAGAGCCAGGCAGTGATCCAGGAGCTCGATAGAAAAGTGCTGCAGCAAACAGCAAAGATAAAGTAAAAACTGAAGTAAGAAAACACATCAACAAAAAATCACATATATAGTTGTGAGCGTACGAGTCGTTGCTCACGCTTGCGGGCTCGCGTAGCGAGCCCGCAAGAACTGCGTCCCTGGAGGCTCAACGTCGGCTGTGTTAACACACACATACACACACACGACTTTTTAACAGAATAAACCCAACCGCCCAGCCAACAAAAACCCAACAACGTCCCCGCAAATGCGGATCCTCGCGAAGCGGTGGTGGGAGCATCCCAACATCGGCTGTGTTAACACACACATACACACACACAACTTCATAACAAAAAAAAACTCAAAGTCGCCTCACACCCGCTTACACCCAGACACACAGACGCAAGACTTAACAAAAAAACAGTAAAAAAGGCCCCTCACACGCTCTTAACACACATACGCACGACTTAGAAACAAATACACTGCGTCGTACACGTAAAAGCTAACTGCGTATATCGCAAAAAAATACGGCAACATCGCAACAAAATACGGCCGCATCGGAAAAAAATACGGCCGCGAAAGACCCATTCCAACCGCCGCGCATCAAAACATCACAAACACAAGAAATAAACACAACACATAAAAAGGTTACTTACAGCACGGGGGGGCATCCGGCACCTCCAAAAGTTCATTTACACGTCCATTTAAGTCAAAACAAAGAGTTTAAACGACCGAAAATCGGCTAAGCGAGAGAAAAAATGGCCGCCGAACAAAACGAAAACGAGGCTTCAGACGTAACTGCACTACACTTACTCGCAATAATGAAACACATACTATGCGGAACGGATCACACTCATATTAAACACCATTTTAACCACTACTACGCACAAAATGGCGGATGGAACGCAAATTGGAAGCTGGAACGCAAATAGCGCATGCGTATTGCGTTCTAACGGTCTAACTTTCCAGAATGTTCTACAAGTTTATAAATACTGCCTATTTGACAGAGAAAAATACATTTCTCCTCAGGTGATGAACAGAGTGACTTCTGAGATAACTGCTGCTAAAACTTGAGAAGATAATTCTTTCCTAATTTCCTACTTTGCATTGTGCAAATTACAACTGAGAGGTAAGCTATAATATATTACATTTTATTATCAAGACAGGACATCAAAAAAAAAAATTAAAGACAAAGAGGTTTATGTATAATGACATGTGACACGCACATATATGCGTATAATGTATACTTTTTTTAATATTCAAACAGACTCTGCATCAACAGCGTCTCTCAACAATTTGCACCGTGCATTGTGAAGCACAATCCCTTTTAAAGAACACCAACAAAGAAGAAGAGGTAAGATACAAAAACACTTTAAATGCTGAAAAGGCCATGGTTTGTTAAATACAAATAAAAAATTCTATAATTCACTATTTCACTTTATTTTTCAAACAGACACTACAAGAAGACCGGCGGATTAAGATTGGCAGGAGGGGACCCTCTGTCATTCCACACTTCAATCAAGGTAAAGTATTAAGTATAAAAAAGAACCGAACCATGAGCCTTATTCAATTGTGAGTTGGCTAATTGAATAGGGCTTTATATAAGCACATAATAGGTCTTCACTAACTAAAAACTTCTGTCAAAAAATATTTTATGTGCTTATATAGAGCCCTATTCAATTGGTCAAAACGCAATTGATTCAGGACCTAAATATGTTTAATGGCCGAGGGCCTCATTCAAATGTGATTTGCCCATTTCAATAGGGCTCTATATAAGCACATTTGGCTCAATTTAACTAAAAACTTCTGTTCAAAAATATGCTCTGTGCTTATATAGAGCCCTATTGAAAAACCAAATTCAATGAGGCCCTCACAATATAACAAATCCAGCAAACAAAGGCCCTCATTCAATTGATATTTTGGACAATTCAATAGGGCTCCAAATAAGCACATTTAGAACCCTATTGAATTGGCCAAACTGCAATTGAATGAGGGCCAAAGTATGCAACATATGGTACACACAAACTGGTACACACAAAACAGTATTGTAACAAACACATAGCAAACTAAGGGCCCTATTAAATTCTCCCTCATAGTTCTCTCGGTGCTCGCAAAAGGCAGTTTTCCTGCTGTTTGCGAGAACCGAATCTCTCGCAGCCTGCTTTACGATATGACTGCGAGAAAATGGCCGAGAATAGGCTCCGAGAGAGCTACGTAGCCTTAAATCTATGCACGAGTCTCGCATATCGTAAGAATCCCTACGTGGACAAAAAGTCCACGCAAGGGATCCGAAAGCCTCTACGTGCTGCCTCGGAACAGCCCGAGACAGCAGTGTGAGGCTCCCCCCTGCACCCTATACACATCCCCATGCTGCAGGAGTCTCTATCGGGACCCCTGCAGCACCCCCACATTAACCCCTTGCAGCGGGGGTCCCCGATCTGCATAGATCAGGCCCCCCGCAGCATTTAAAACTTTTAAATTCCCCGCCGCGGCTCCTTAAAGGGACCGCGGCACACTATTACCCAATCCCGGCCGCGGCACTTAAAATTAACCCCCCTCTATGCTGGGGGTCCCCATCGGGACCCCCGAAGTGTCCTCACATAAACCCATTGCAGGGGGGGGCCCCGATCTGCATAGATCAGGCCCCCCGCAGCATTTAAAACTTTTAAATTCCCCGCCGCGGCTCCTTAAAGGGACCGCGGCACACTATTACCCAATCCCGGCCGCGGCACTTAAAATTAACCCCCCTCTATGCTGGGGGTCCCCATCGGGACCCCCGAAGTGTCCCCATATAAACCCCCTGCAGCGGGGGGCCCCGATCGGCACCGATCGTGACCCTGCTGCAATTCAATTTTAAATTTCCGCCTCGCGGGTCCTCAAAGGACCGTAAAGGTCCTGAAAGGACTCGCACTAAAAATAATAACCCCAGGCAACTATAATTACCCCATTAACTCATGATGGTCAATCCAGACCACCATAAGGCTCTATTTAACCCATTAACTCATGGTGGTCAATACAGACCACCATAAGGCTCTATTTAACCCATTAACTCATGGTGGTCAATACAGACCACCATAAGGCTCTATTTAACCCATTAACTCATGGTGGTCAATACAGACCACCATAAGGCTCTATTTAACCCATTAACTCATGGTGGTCAATACAGACCACCATAAGGCCTAAATTAACCCATTAACTAATGATGGTCAATCCAGACCACCATAAGGCCTAAATTAACCCATTAACTCATGATGGTCAATACAGACCACCATAAGGCCTAAATTACCCCATTAACTCATGATGGTCAATACAGACCACCATAAGGCCTAAATTAACCCATTAACTCATGATGGTCAATCCAGACCACCATAAGGCCTAAATTAACCCATTAACTCATGATGGTCAATACAGACCAGCATAAGGCTCTATTTAACCCCATCAGTCCCATAAGGGTATATTATTACCATTATGGGCCTGTTACAACCCAACATTAACCACATAAGTGCCATGATGGTCCTCAAGGACCATCATGACACTAACTACAAACACTACACTATAACCCCCAATAAACCATTTAATCTAAACTAACCCCCCTCTACACTAATCTATTAACACTTACACTACCTACCTACACTACCTACCCCCTAATAAACCTCCCCAACACTCTAATTACAAAAAACAAAAAAACCTACAGTACAGAAAAAAAAAATAATTACAACCCCACCCCCACTACAGAAAACAAAAAAATACATTACAACCCCACCCCCCACTACAGAAAATAAAAAAATTACACACCTGAAAAGGAAAGACAGATAAACACAATACAATACATACATATAATACATTAAATACATTACATACAATACATGACATTACATATAATATATTACATATATTACATATAATATATTACATATAATACATTACATACATTACATACAATACATGACATTACATATAATATATTACATATAATATATTACATATAATATATTACATATATTATATTACATATAGTCCTAATTAAATACCCCCTATCTATCTAACATACAATCTATTTAATTTAAAATAAATCCTAACTATATCAAATACATCCCCCTATCTATCTAATATACAAAAAATCCTAACTACATACACAGACCCTTATTCTAAAATAAAATAAAATAATTACAGTCCTAACTACATACACAGACCCTAATTCTAAGCTAAAATCAATAAATTAAGACCACTTACCTTTAAGATGTTGCTTCAGATCACTAACCTATGGGTCAAACAAAAAATAAAAATTAGTACAAAACATTAAAATCAAATAAATAAACATTCTATACATTCTAAATATTCAACTCACCTTTACAGCATGTCCAGTCACTGTTTATCTCTTCCGGCGCGGCCCTGTTAAAAAAAAAACACAATACATGAATACATGAATACAATATATAAACAATAAATAAAATACACAAATAAACATCTAAATATACATTTAACTTACCTCCCCGCGATGTCCCCGGCCTTCTCTCCTTCAGCCCCGGCTGGGCCGCGGAACCATCCGCGCTCTAAAGAAAAAAAAAAAAAAACTAACAGAGGTCTGCACTGGCAGACCTCCCCGACGCTACTGAACCTCCCGGAGTCGTTTCCGGGAGGAAATTGGCATTGGCGGCTTGTGATTGGCTGAAAAAGCTGTCTATCAATTTCAGCCAATCAAAAGTCGTCAATGTGTGAGCCAATCAGGATGGGATACACCCCAATATCCCACCCTGATTGGCTAAAACACTTGTCTATCTTTATGGGAACCAATCACAACGCTCAGATGCCTTCAGCCAATCACTATGGGATACACCCCCACGGAGTGATTGGTAGAAGACATCTGCGCATCCTGATTGGCTCCTACATTGACGACTTTTGATTGGCTGACAGCTTTTTCAGCCAATCACAAGCCGCCAATGCCAATTTCTTCCCGGAAACGACTCCGGGAGGTTCAGTAGCGTCGGGGAGGTCTGCCAGTGCAGACCTCCATTAGTTTTTTTTTTTTTTTTTTTTTAGAGCGCGGATGGTTCCGCGGCCCAGCCAGGGCTGAAGGAGAGAAGGCCGGGGACATCGCGGGGAGGTAAGTTAAATGTATATTTAGATGTTTATTTGTGTATTTTATTTATTGTTTATATATTGTATTCATGTATTCATGTATTGTGTTTTTTTTTAACAGGGCCGTGCCGGAAGAGATAAACAGTGACTGGACATGCTGTAAAGGTGAGTTGAATATTTAGAATGTATAGAATGTTTATTTATTTGATTTTAATGTTTTGTACTAATTTTTATTTTTTGTTTGACCCATAGGTTAGTGATCTGAAGCAACATCTTAAAGGTAAGTGGTCTTAATTTATTGATTTTAGCTTAGAATTAGGGTCTGTGTATGTAGTTAGGACTGTAATTATTTTATTTTATTTTAGAATAAGGGTCTGTGTATGTAGTTAGGATTTTTTGTATATTAGATAGATAGGGGGATGTATTTGATATAGTTAGGATTTATTTTAAATTAAATAGATTGTATGTTAGATAGATAGGGGGTATTTGATTAGGATTATATGTAATATATTATATGTAATATATTATATGTAATATATTATATTTAATATATTATATGTAATGTCATGTATTGTATGTAATGTATGTAATGTATTATATGTAATATATTATATGTAATATATTATATGTAATGTCATGTATTGTATGTAATGTATGTAATGTATTATATGTAATATATTATATGTAATATATTATATGTAATGTCATGTATTGTATGTAATGTATGTAATGTATTATATGTAATATATTATATGTAATATATGTAATATATTATATGTAATGTCATGTATTGTATGTAATGTATTTAATGTATTATATGTATGTATTGTATTGTGTTTATCTGTCTTTCCTTTTCAGGAGTGTAATTTTTTTATTTTCTGTAGTGGGGGGTGGGGTTGTAATGTATTTTTTTGTTTTCTGTAGTGGGGGGTGGGGTTGTAATTTTTTTTTTTTTCTGTACTGTAGGTTTTTTTGTTTTTTGTACTGTAGGTTTTTTCTTTTCTGTGCTGTAGGTTTTTTGTTTTTTGTAATTAGAGTGTTGGGGAGGTTTATTAGGGGGTAGGTAGTGTAGGTAGGTAGTGTAAGTGTTAATAGATTAGTGTAGAGGGGGGTTAGTTTAGATTAAATGGTTTATTGGGGGTTATAGTGTAGTGTTTGTAGTTAGAGTCATGATGGTCCTTGAGGACCATCATGGCACTTATGTGGTTAATGTTGGGTTGTAACAGGCCCATAATGGTAATAATATACCCTTATGGGACTGATGGGGTTAAATAGAGCCTTATGCTGGTCTGTATTGACCATCATGAGTTAATGGGTTAATTTAGGCCTTATGGTGGTCTGGATTGACCATCATGAGTTAATGGGTTAATTTAGGCCTTATGGTGGTCTGTATTGACCACCATGAGTTAATGGGTTAATTTAGGCCTTATGGTGGTCTGTATTGACCACCATGAGTTAATGGGTTAAATAGAGCCTTATGGTGGTCTGTATTGACCACCATGAGTTAATGGGTTAATTTAGGCCTTATGGTGGTCTGTATTGACCATCATGAGTTAATGGGGTAATTTAGGCCTTATGGTGGTCTGTATTGACCATCATGAGTTAATGGGTTAATTTAGGCCTTATGGTGGTCTGGATTGACCATCATGAGTTAATGGGTTAATTTAGGCCTTATGGTGGTCTGTATTGACCACCATGAGTTAATGGGTTAATTTAGGCCTTATGGTGGTCTGTATTGACCACCATGAGTTAATGGGTTAAATAGAGCCTTATGGTGGTCTGTATTGACCACCATGAGTTAATGGGTTAAATAGAGCCTTATGGTGGTCTGTATTGACCACCATGAGTTAATGGGTTAAATAGAGCCTTATGGTGGTCTGTATTGTCCACCATGAGTTAATGGGTTAAATAGAGCCTTATGGTGGTCTGTATTGACCATCATGAGTTAATGGGGTAATCTAGGTCTTATGGTGGTCTGGATTGACCATCATGAGTTAATGGGGTAATTATAGTTGCCTGGGGTTATTATTTTTAGTGCGAGTCCTTTCAGGACCTTTACGGTCCTTTGAGGACCCGCGAGGCGGGAAATTTAAAATTGAATTGCAGCAGGGTTACGATCGGTGCCGATCGGGGCCCCCCGCTGCAGGGGGTTTATATGGGGACACTTCGGGGGTCCCGATGGGGACCCCCAGCATAGAGGGGGGTTAATTTTAAGTGCCGCGGCCGGGATTGGGTAATAGTGTGCCGCGGTCCCTTTAAGGAGCCGCGGCGGGGAATTTAAAAGTTTTAAATGCTGCGGGGGGCCTGATCTATGCAGATCGGGGCCCCCCCCTGCAATGGGTTTATGTGGGGACACTTCGGGGGTCCCGATGGGGACCCCCAGCATAGAGGGGGGTTAATTTTAAGTGCCGCGGCCGGGATTGGGTAATAGTGTGCCGCGGTCCCTTTAAGGAGCCGCGGCGGGGAATTTAAAAGTTTTAAATGCAGCGGAGGGCCTGATCTATGCAGATCGGGGACCCCCGCTGCAAGGGGTTAATGTGTGGGGGCTGCGGGGGTTCCTATGGACCCCTGCAGCAAGGTGTTCATGTGAGGACACTTCGGGGGTCCCGACGGGGACCCCCGCATTGAGGGGGGGTTAATTTTAGGTGCCGGGGGGGGTATTCGGAGTACCCCCACGGCAGGGCTTATGTGGGGGACTGCCGCGGAGGTCCCTTTTAGGACCCCCGCAGCAATTGATGAGGAGTGGGAGCCTGCGATATCATCTCGCAGGCTGTCACTCATGTACATTTACGCAGTGTAGATACGTACGGGCCTGCTGCGTAGCTCATACGTTGCTCGCAGCAGGGCTAATTTAATAGCATTGTAAGTTAGAGAAACTTTGCAGTACGTAGGGCTTAAGTAGAAGCCTCTTATTTACGAGGCTGGAATTTAATAGGGCCCTAAATTTATATTCTTTTTGTTTAACAACCTATAACCATTAGAAAAAACACTACGGCCCTCATTCAATTGCGATTTGGCCAATTGAATAGGCCTCTAAATAAGCACATAGCATATCTTTTTTTAAAAAGTTTTTAGTTAGTAAGCATCTATCCAAAAACAAGGTTTTCACTAACTAAAAACTTTTACAAAATACATATGCTATGTGCTTATTTAGAGGCCTATTCAATTGGCTAAATAGCAATTGAATGAGGGCCTACATAAGTATAACAAAAGTGGTGCCCATCAAACAGGATTGTACGAAAACTCACACAAACACATAGCAAACTACATTTAAATTCTTATTTTAATGTTTAACAACCTATAAGCCTTAGAAAGAAGCCTAAATAAGCATACCAACATTGGTGCCCACCAAAGAGGATTGTATGAAAATTCACACAAACACATAGCAAACTACATTTAGATTCTTATTTTATGTTTAACAACCTATTAGCATTACAAAACTACATTAATAAGCATACCAACAGTGGTGCCCATCAAACAGGATTGTATGAAAACTCACACAAACACATAGCAAACTACATTTACATTCTTATTTTATGTTTAACAACCTATTAGCATTACAAAGCAACATTAATAAGCATACCATCAGCGGTGCGCATCAAACAGGATTGTATGAAAACTCACACAAACACATAGCAAACTACATTTACATTCTTATTTTATGTTTAACAACCTATAAGCATTACAAAACAACATTAATAAGCATACCAACAGTGGTGCGCACCAAACAGGATTGTATGAAAACTCACACAAACACATAGCAAACTACATTTACATTCTTATTTTATGTTTAACAACCTATAAGCCTTAGAAAGAAGCCTAAATAAGCATACCAACAGTGGTGCGCACCAAACAGGATTGTATGAAAACTCACACAAACACATACCAAAGTACATTTAGATACTTTTTTTATGTTTAACAATCTATAAGCCTTAGAAAAAGGCCTAAATAAGCATACCAAAAGTGGTGGACACCAAACGGGATTGTAGAAAAACAAAGAAATAATGTCATTTTTTAGTTCATACAAATACATTCAAATAAAATTACATTTTCATTTTTATTTTATATCAAATACTGCGTCAAGAACATCGGAACAGGAGTTTCAACTGAGGACCACACCAGCGGACGAGGACTTTCAACAGAGGACCAGACCATTGGACGATGACTTTCAACAGAGGACTACACCATCGGACGAGGACTTTCAACAGAGGACCAGACGATTGGACGAGGACTTTCAACACAGGACCAGACCATCAGACGAAGGCTTTCAACACAGGACCAACAAAGATTCTGCTTCAAATCAAACTTCAACCAAGGTACAGTATAAAAAGTAATATCTATCATCTATCTCTTATTTGTCTTTTAGGGCCAATAATCTTTAACACTAAATACAAACTTCAATGTAAACTTAAAAAATAAATTGGCATAGTCCAAAAAAGTCTAAAAACACAGAATCTATACAATTTGTCATTGTAACATTCCAGTCCTAAACCCTAATTTAATTGCCATTTGACAAATTGAATAGTGCTGTACATAAGGACATAACATCTTTTTGAAAATACCTTTTTAGTTACTGAAACACTTGCTTTTGGATACATGTTTAATAAATAAAAATGTCTTTAAATAATTATCTGATGGCCTTATTTAGACTTTTATTCAATTGACCGCATTGAAATTGATTAAGTATAAAATGTTAACACACTATTGATAACTATTTGTCATGAAAAACAACTTAACATCTCAAAATAAACTAATGGTACATTATTTTATTTTTACAGATTAACATGGCTGATAACGAGAGTAAACAAGAAAAGAAAAGACGCCAAGCTAGAGAACGACGACAGAGAGCAGACAGCCAGCAGACACCGGAGAAGAAGGAAATTCGACGAGAAAAAGAACGCAAAAGAATTGCAAGCAAAAGACTGTCACTTGCAGAAATTAAAGATATGTCAAAAAAAACAACAAAGAAAATAAAGCATTTACAACCTGTTGCTCAAACATCAGATGACATTTTACCAGAAAAAATACAAGAGATACCAAAAAAAGCAACAAAGAAAACAAAGCATTTAGAACCGTTTCATGAAACATTACATGACATTTTACCTCAAACAATACAACATATACCAAGAAAAGCAACAAAAAAAAACAAAACATTTAGAACCTGTTGTTGAAACATTATATGACATTTCACCTGATGAATATGAAAGTCAAAATCCTATATGCTTTGCAAATTGTGCTCTACTCAAGTCTTTAGCAGTAGAGGTTCATAGTTGTGGGGACATGACTACTCAATGTCAGTTTTGTGAGGCTTATTATTTTAAACAGGAGAGACCCAGAGATGGACAATTTATTAGTTGTTGTCAAAAAGGCAAGTTCAAACTTCCAGAAAGGAAAGAATTTCCAATTTATTTACAAAATATTATGACTGAACCTACTTTTCCAAACTACAAAAATTTTAAGACAAACATAAGATCCTAAAATAGTGCCATATCCTTTGCATCCATGGGGGCAACATTAGCTGCTAATGTACCCGGACATGGTCCTTACTGTTTTAAAGTCCAAGGACAAATTTATCATCGCACTTCCCATTTACATCCAGAGGAAGGAAATAAAAGAAAATTCGCTCAACTATATGTCCTAGATACAATGGAAGCTGTTGACCAACGTATGCAGATGGAAGAAAATAAAAAATGCTTACCCACTGTTTTCATAGAGCTAAATAACATTATGGACAACAATCCCTACAGTAAAGCTTATAAAAAATTGGCAGAAGTAGAAAATGAACAACTACTTCATTCACAAACACATCAATTACCAATGCCGAAGGTTAATATGGTGCTTAAAAGAGACAGACATACTGATAAACGTCGTTATAACTTGCCAACAACAAATGAGGTTGCAATGGTGTTTCAGAATGATGAAGGAGAACCACCATTTCAAAGAGACATTCGAATATATCCTAGAAATGAGGACCAACTGTTTATTAATATGAGTATCTTAAGTCCAAATTTAGATCCAATGACATATCCCATCTTTTTCCCACACGGAGAAGCAGGTTGGCAACCAAAATTAACTCTTCCCAGTTACCCAAATGCTAAAGCCAGAATCCGAAATAATGTTTCTATGCTTGAATTTAAAGTAGCTCAAATTGCCATTCGCAATGTATTTAATCCAATTTTATGTGGTGGGAAACTAACACAACAATGGATTATTGATTCATATTTGCAAGTTGAGGCAAATAATTTAAACTTTATCAAATATCAACAAGATAAACTCCGTGTAGAACAATATTCTGGACTCATGGACTATGTTGCTGACGTGGCTACAAGCAGAGACATGACAGCTGGCAAAGCCATCATTTTACCATCTTCCTTTCAAGGATCTCCTCGGAATATGAGAGAAAGATACAATGATGCTATGGCTATTGTGACAAAATTTGGCAAACCCGATCTATTTGTGACATTTACATGTAATCTACAATGGCCAGAAATTACACTAAATCTACTTCTTGGACAAACTGCTTCAGATCGACCAGATTTAGTAGCCAGAGTTTTTAAGATTAAATTAAATGAATTAATACGTGACTTCACTATAAATCAGTTATTTGGAAAATGTCTTGCTTATGTATATACCATTGAATTTCAAAAAAGAGGCCTTCCACATGCACATCTTCTAATAATACTTCAAGAAAAAGATAAATTAGATACTTCAGACAAAGTGGATGCAGTCATTGTTGCTGAACTACCAGATCCAGAACTATATGGTAGACTATATGAGATTGTTACTCATCGCATGATTCATGGACCCTGTGGTGACCTTAATCCACAATCACCATGTATGGAAAATAATAAATGTTCCAAAGAATTTCCAAAAGATTATAGAGACAAAACCTATGCCAATTGTGATGGATATCCACTTTATAAAAGAAGAGAAGGAGATAGTGCCATTATTCGTGGAAAAAAAGTGGACAATAGATATGTAGTACCCTACAATCCACATTTACTCATGAAGTACAACGCCCACATCAACGTAGAAGCCTGCACTTCCATCAAATCCATTAAATATGTCTACAAATATATTTACAAAGGTTACGATGCAGCTACTGTAGTCGTCAAAAGTGCAGACAACCCTGAAAGTAGTGAGTTAGTACATGATGAACTTGCATCTCATGTAGATGCTCGCTATGTCAGTGCGCCAGAAGCTATGTGGCGGCTTTTAAAATTTGAAATGCATGATAGATCACATGCAGTATATAGGTTAGCAGTACATTTGCCACAACGACATTTAGTCTATTTCCATGCTGGAAATGAAATGAATGCATTGGCCCAAAGTGAAGATCGTCACACTACACTAACTGCATGGTTTGCATTAAATTCCACTGATGCTGAAGCAACACAATACTTATATATTGAAATTCCATATCACTATGTTTTTGTGAATGGATTATGGAGACCAAGAAAAACCAGAGGCAATACAATTATTCCAAGAAATTACACAGTCAGTCCAAGAGATGTGGAACGTTTTTGCTTACGGATATTACTTTTAAATGTTCCTGGAGCACAAAGTTTTGAACACTTAAGAACTGTTAATGACATTGTATATGAATCCTTCCATTTAGCTGCAAGACATAGAAACTTACTCGCTGATGATACAGAGTGGGAAAGATGTTTAGAAGAAGCAGCACAATGTCAAATGCCACGACAGATGAGAGAACAATTTGCTTTTATTTGTATCTTCTCAAATGCTCCAAATGCATTAGCTTTGTGGGAGACTTTTAAAAGTAATATGGCTGAAGACTTTATGCGACGATACAATGAACCCATTGCACACTTAAAAGCGTTAATGGAAATCCAAGAAGTCTTTTTAACTCATGGATTAAGTTGTGCAAGTTTTAATTTGCCTGATCCAGGTCTTATAGATGACATTAACTTTGAAGACTATGACATTCAACTACAAGCAGAAAGAACAGAAGAAAGACTTGCAACTTTAAATACACTACAATTGCAAGCATTTCATGCCATTAAAAATGCTATAGATGATGACATGGTGACAGAGCGTTATTTCTATCTTGATGGACCTGGCGGATCAGGAAAAACATATTTGTACAATTTATTAATGAGTTCAGTACGAGCCCAAGGAAAAATAGCAATGGCGTTTGCCACTACTGGAATTGCTGCACTTTTATTAGAAGGTGGAAGAACTGTTCATAGTGGATTTAAACTGCCAGTGCCTATTTTAAAAAAATCTGTGTCAGATATTCGCATGACATCCTTACAAGCAAAGAAATTGAAGAAATGTAAATTAAATATAATAGATGAGGCCACAATGATGTCATGCTATGCCCTCCAATGTATTGACCGTTTGCTTCGTGAAGTCATGGAGAATACTTTTCCATTTGGTGGAAAGGTAATGTTGTTGGGTGGCGATTTCAGACAAACATTACCTGTCGTTGTACATGGAAATCAAACTGACATTATCGAAACATGTATAAAGTCAAGTATAGTATGGAAACATTTTACCCATCTTCAACTGCAACAAAATATGAGATCAGAAGGCCAAACTAATTTCAATGATTGGCTTATTAAAATTGGAGAAGGCAGAACAGAAAAAATACTACATTTACCTGATGACACTGTAGAGATCCCACCTCATATGATTTGTCAACAAGATATTATATCAGCTATATTTGAAGGGAGCATAAATAACGAAGAATATTCCGAGCTTGCCAACCAAGTCATACTGACGTGTAAAAATAAAGATGCATTAATCCTCAATAATGAAATCTTAAAAAAAATTTATGCACCACAAAGAAATTATCACAGTGCTGATTCTGTACTTGCTGATGACAATGAAAGTCAGGCTAACTTTTCGACTGAATTTATAAACTCTTTAACTCCTTCTGGAATGCCACCACATATTTTGCAACTAAAGAAAGGTGCAATTATCATGTTACTGCGAAATATGAACCCCAAAAAAGGCC
The DNA here is from genome assembly GCA_027410445.1 of Discoglossus pictus. Classification (NCBI taxonomy): domain Eukaryota; kingdom Metazoa; phylum Chordata; class Amphibia; order Anura; family Alytidae; genus Discoglossus; species Discoglossus pictus. The sequence goes on along the minus strand of CM050172.1, from coordinate 7,107,856 downwards.
TATGCAATGGCACAAGATTAATTGTTCAACAATTAAAGGACCATTTTATAGATGCTGAAATTTTAACTGGGACCCATAAAGGAGAGAGAGTTTTCATACCAAGAATAGATTTAGCACCAAGTGAAAGTAGTCTCCCTTTTATACTTCAAAGAAGACAATTTCCCATTATTATGGCATTTGCCATGACCATTAATAAATCACAAGGTCAAACTTTCAAATCTGTGGGTATTTTCTTGGAAGAACCTGTTTTTGCACATGGTCAATTGTACGTTGCGTTGTCACGGTGCAAAAATCCACAGGCTATTAAAGTTTACATTGAAAACAATGAAAGTCAAGGTGATTTATTAGAAGATGGACGTATTTTTACTAAAAACATTGTCTACTATGAAGTACTATAACTTTGAAGGATACAAATTAACGATGCCAAGATTTTTTTAAAGCATTGCAAAATACATAACAATTGGTTGTTTAATTCAGTCATAATTAATGGAAGTCATGTTTATGAATGATTTGCCTCACAAAATACTTGCCTTGCATTGTTAGTAAAAATTATGTTAAAATGTTAAGTCACTATGTTAATGTTTCTAATGTTACAAGTTTAAAAAATATATTTTCAAGTTATTTCATTCAACAGATTACAAAGTGGATGTTAAGAGGTCAAGCACCTTTTAAGTCACAATGTAAATATTGTCTGTTATCTTAAGATTACTACCTACATTAATGTTTATCACCAGTTTATGTGCTCAGTAATAAATTACTTTAATTACGTACGTTTTAAGAAGAGTTTTACAGTATGCCTTCCTCTACATTCAATGTATATTCAAGTTAACAATTATTCTGATAGAAATTGAATTTTAATACTGATTAATTTAAATGTCAATTGTTTTTACATTCAAATGTTAATACTTTTAATAAAAAATTAGGTTACAAAATGTATTCACTATGTTCCTGTTTATAATGTTCAAAATTATACCAATGTTTTGTTAACTTCTAAACTTACATAAAAAATAAAGTTCAAGTTTAAAAATATATACTTTGATGGTTATTGCTTACATATAGTTTAAACTTCATGTTAAAATTCGCGACGTTTAAAGAAGGGTTTTTACTTTTTGCTTTCCTATTCATTCAATGTATATTAAAGTTAACAATTCTTCAGATACTAATTACATTTTAAAAAACCATTACATCAACATTTTACAAAAATACACGTTCATATTAAAATACTTACAAGGGTCAAAAATATATGTTAATAACTAAACAACTTGACAAACATATACATCACATTGCCGTCATTTTTTGACGGGCAAGTCGCTAGTGGTATAATAATACCGAAACATTGCAGGCTCAGTGTTGTGATATTGAATGGTCCAAGGACAAGTAGAAGGAGGTCAGCAGAGTTTTGTTGTCCACCTTTAACCCAGGCTCTAAAACTGACAGCCATGATAAAGACATTCAGTGGGACTCCAGACGTAAAGGCAGTGAGGGCGAGGGTTAATGTTGCAATATCTTCTGGCTGCATTATTAGGAGTCTCTTCAGATTCCACAGAAAAACTTGAGAGGAACAGCTCCTAGAAGACCTGTAGATGTTGTAGTCTTCTTTCTTTGTGTTTCCTAATGGTCTGAGAAGGATGTCTCCCAGACACTGCTTTACAAGAGGAGATGTCCAGAATGGTATCGCTCCAACACGGCTTTATTATACAAATCACCTGGTGGTTGCAAAGCTTTGGGGATTTGCATGGATTCAAATGAAGACGTTATGTCCGTCCCATCCTGGTTATTATTCCCCAGCTGGTATTTCACACAAAAAAAACAAAAAAACAACACCTTTAAAAAAATTTATCTACTGAACAACTGATTCACCTCCTTTCTGTTTTAGACGTAGAGACATACAGGGTCATGACAGAATAGATTGGAACTAGAACTATCTCACTGGCAGTGTTTGCCATAGAGACATGATGAGACATTAGGCCGGGTATTACTGGGTTGTGTTTGTCTTCCTCTGGGTCAAGTGACATAAAACAAGATAGGGATCCAAAGAGATCTGATTGTTTTGTACGTGATATTCTTATGTTTTCTTCCCTATATGTATCTATGTAAGAATGTACTGGAAACCTGTTCTGAGTTTTTTGGTGGATTACTCTACTTGTAAATGATGGTTTTGTGGGGAAGGTATTACTGATAATTCAATGTTAGTTACTGCAAGTGCATTTAAAACAAAAACATCCACTTGATAAAATTCTTAAAATGACTTATAATTTGTAGTTATACCATATTTGCTGTGTTGTAATTTGTGATTGGCCCCAATCTACATACAAATAGACCTATAGATACACAAATACACTGATCTATCACTTGAATATGGGTAACAGCCCCATGGCAGGACTATTTGTGATCACTTATCATACTGTGGATGTTTTAAATTATTTTATTGTTTACAAGTTTCTCAGTGTGTCTCTTTGCTCTCCATAGACCAGTGTTGGCTATTGGTTCAGGTTCCATCCATCCCATGGTAGTAGTGAGACCAAACTTTTACCAGAGGAAAACAGAAGGTCAAGTTTCATCTTTAATTTCTAAGTAACTTAATTTAGATTTATTTGATGGGTAATTATTATTAGGGAAAAAAAAACATTGGACAATCCCACTTAGCTAATTGACTCTGGATGTTTATGGATATATTTTATATACTGATATTAACGCTACGTTTGTAACAGTTTTGTTTGTTTATTGCTTTGAAGTCTCTAAGATTTGGTTAAACACTTTAACGGGGATTTTAATAAGCTACAGTTCAGAGATAAATTTTCCCAAATCTCAGTCCATCCTTCTCTGCCCCATTTCTGTTTCCACATGTACACAATATATTGTTGAAGTGCAAACATTATATTATTGCATAGTAATCTAACTATACGTGATGAAGGATGCTCCAACATTTGGTGTCCAAAAAGTGTTGCGAGTAGCTAACCAATCTATGTAGGTTTACACTAGGGTATAGTCACGTATATGTTCACATTAGCATGGCAACCTTCGAGTTAGAGCTATGTAATTGAGGGTCAACACAACAATGAGTACGTATCATCTGATATTAAAGAATGAGTTCAACCATAGCAACGGGGTCAACATTATCTAACCAGCAGCTTATCATTAGGAATTATAACTGGGGACACAACAAAAGTTTCACTTATAAATTATAAATTATATCAGCTCAATATTATTCGAAATTATGTTGATTGCTGAAAAAGTACATTATTTTATGAGTGTAACAAGGAGGGACAAGCTGGGCTGGCTAGTGGATGGAACTCATCGATTTTCTGTGTATTGGTAGTAGGCATTCCACAGAAGGAGGCTGCTTCAAGATCTTTGCAAGATGGCAGTTAGTCATTGACTGAATAGGAAATGTTTTTAATGCAATATGTGTTCTCACTTCTCTCAAACATGAAGCAATAAGTAGAGAAGAAGTTTGTAGAAGTAGTTTGTTCCCATTCCTCTTGACTCATGATCCAAACAGCAATTTGTTGCATGCAAAAAGCTAATGTTCACTTTGCCACTGTCAGCATTGCAATGGCAACCTGGATTACCACAGCACTTCACTTCAGGATTCTTCCCCATCGAAGCTGTTGTCACACTCAATGTATATGAGTTTTACATAACTTTTTTGTTTATTAATCAGATTTTGTGATTGTCTCTTACTCCTCCATGGCACCCTGTCAAATTCTTCCTATTGTGGCACTAGGACCTCCATAGCAACCTGTTACACCCTCACTGATGCTGCTCCAGGACCTCTATAGCTCCCTGTCACATCCTCCCTTTGGCTTTACTAGGATCTACATAGCTTCCTGAAACATCTTCCATGTTGCTGCTCAAGGTCCTCCATAGCTCCCTGTCACATCCTCCCTGTGGCTTTACTAGGATCTCCATAGCTTCCTGACACTTCCTCCATGTTTTTGCTCTAGAACCTCCATAGCTCCCTGTCACATGCTCTCTTTAGCTGCACTAGGACCACTTATATCTCCCTGTCACATCCTCTCTGTGGTGGCACTAGTACCTCCATAGCTCCCTGTCACTTGCTCTCTGTTGCTGCACTAGGAACTCCATAGCTCCCTGTCACATCCTCTTTGTGTCTACACTAGGACTTTCATAGCTCCCTGTCACATCCTCTTTGTGGCTGCACTAGGACCATCATAGCTCCCTCTCACATTCTCCCTGTGGCTCCACTAGGACCTCCATAGCTCCCTGTCACATCCTCTCTCTGACTCCACCAGGACCTCCATAGCTCACTGTCACATCCTCTCTGTGGCTGCACTAGGACCTCCATAGCTCCCTGTCACATTTTCTCTGGCTGCACTAGGACCCCCATAGCTCCCTGTCACATATTTTCTGTGGCTCCACTAGGACCTCCATAGCACCCTGTCACATCCCTTCTGTGGCTCCACTAGGACCTCCATAGCACCCTGTCACATCCTTCATGTGGCTGCTCTAGGACCTCCATAGTTCCTTGTCACATTTGTGGCTGCACTAGGACCTTCATAACTCCCTGTCACAACCTCCCTGTTGCTGCTACAGGACCTCCATAGTTCCCTCTCACATTCTCCCTGTGGCTTCACTTGGACCTCCATAGGTCCCTGTCACATCCTCCCTGTGGAAGCACAACGACCTCCATAGCCCCTTTCACATCCTCCCTGTGGCTTCACTAGGACCTTCATAGCTCCCTGTCACAACCTCCCCATTGCTTCTAAAGGACCTCCATAGTTCCCTCTCACATTCTCCCTGTTGCTTCACTATTTTCACATATTTTCTGTGGCTGCACTAGGATCTCCATTGCTCCCTGTCACATCCCTTCTGTGGCTCCACTAGGACCTCCTTGTCACTTGCTCTCTGTTGCTACACTAGGACCTTTATAGCTCCCTGTCACATCCTCCATCGGGCTGCACCAGGACCTTCATAGCTCCCTGTCAAAACCTTCCTGTTGCTACACTAGGACCTAAAATAGCTCCCTGTCACATCCTATTTGTGGTTTCACTAAGACCTTCATAGCTCCCTGTCATAACCTCCCTTTTGCTTCCAAAGGAGCTCCATAATTAACTCTCATATTCTCCCTGTGGCTTCACTAGGACCTCCATAGGTCCCTGTCACATCCTCCCCGTGGAAGCACTAGGACCTCCATAGCTCCATGGCACAAGCTCTCTGTGGCTGCACTAGGACCTTCATAGCTCCATGTCAAAACCTCCCTGTTGCTACACCATGAATTCCATAGTTCCCTGTAACATCCTCTTTGTGGCTGCACTAGGACCTTCATAGCTCCCTGTCACATCCTCTTTGTGGCTGCAATAGGACCTTCATAGCTCCCTGTCACAACCTCCCTGTTGCTGCTACAGGACCTCCATAGTTCCCTCTCACATTCTCCCTGTGGCTGCACTAGGACCTACATAGCTCCCTGTCACATACTCTCTGTTTCTGCACTAGGACCTCCATAGCTTCCTGCACACCCTCCCTGTGGCAGCACTAGGACCTCCATAGCTCCCTGTCACATCCTCTTTGTGGCTGCACTAGGAACTTCATAGCTCCCTGTCACATCCTCTTTGTGGCTGCACTAGGACCTTCATAGCTCCCTGTCACATCCTCCCTGTGGAAGCACTAGGACCTCCATAGCTCCCTGTCACATACTCTCTGTTTCTGCACTAGGACCTCCATAGCTTCCTTCACACCCTCCCTGTGGCTACACTAGGACCTTGATAGCTCCCTGCCACATCCCCCCTGTGTCTGCACTAGGACCTCCATAGCTCCCTGTCACAACCTCACTGTGGCTCCTCTAAGACCTCCATAGCTCCCTGTCACAACATCTCTGTGGCTGCAGTAGGACCTACATAGCTCCCTTTCACATCCTTCCTGTTGCTGTGGTAGGACCTCCATAGCTTCCTGCACACCCTCCCTGTGGCTGCACTAGGACCTTCATAGCTCCCTGTCAAATCCTAATTGTGGCTGCACTAGGACCTCCATAGTTCCTTGTCACATCCTCCCTGTGGCTACACAAGGATCTCCATAGCTCCCTGTCACTTGCTCTCTGTTGCTACACTAGGACCTTTATAGCTCCCTTTTACATCCTCCATCTGGCTGCACCAGGACCATCATAGCTCCCTTGCAAAACCTTCCTGTTGCTACACTAGGACCTAAAATAGCTCCCTGTCACATGCTATTTGTGGCTGCACTAGGACCTTCATAGCTCCCTGTCAAATCCTAATTGTGGCTGCACTAGGACCTCCATAGTTCCTTGTCACATCCTCCCTGTGGCTACACAAGGATCTCCATAGCTCCCTGTCACTTGCTCTCTGTTGCTACACTAGGACCTTTATAGCTCCCTTTTACATCCTCCATCTGGCTGCACCAGGACCATCATAGCTCCCTTGCAAAACCTTCCTGTTGCTACACTAGGACCTAAAATAGCTCCCTGTCACATGCTATTTGTGGCTGCACTAGGACCTTCATAGCTCCCTGTCACAACCTCCCTGTTGCTGCTGTAGGACCGCCATAGCTCCCTGTCACATCCTTCCTGTTGCTGCTGTAGGACCTCCATAGCTCCCTGTCACATCCTCCCTGTTGCTGCACTAGGACCTCCATATCTTCCGGTCACATCCTTCCTGTTGCTGCTGTAGGACCTCCATAGCTCCCTGTCACATCCTCCCTGTTGCTGCTCTATGACCTCCATAGCTCCCTGTCACATTCTCCCTGTTGCTGCACTAGGACCACCATAGCTCCCTGTCATAAACATCCTGTTGCAGAACTAGGACCTCCATAGCTCAATTTAAAATGCTCTCTTTGGTTGCACAAGGACCTCCATAGCTCCCTGTCAAATCCTCTTTTTGGCTGCAATCGGCCCTCAATAGCTCCCTGTCACATCCTTCCTGTTGCTGCTTTAGGACCTCCATAGCTCCGTGTGACATCCAACCTGCGGCTGCACTAGGACCTTCATGGTTCCCTGTCACTTCCTCCCTGTTGCTGCACTAGGACCTCCATAGCTCCCTGTCGCATCCTCTTTTTGGCTACACTAGGACCTCCATAGCTCCCTGTCACATCCTTCCTGTTGCTTCTTTAGGACTTCAATAGCTCCCTGTCACATCCTCTTTTTGGCTGCACTAGGACCTCCATAGCTCCCTGTAACTTCCTCCCTGTTGCTGCTGAAGAACCTCCATAGCTCCCTGTCACTTCCTCCCTGTTGCAGCTATAGGACCTCCATAGCTCCCTGTCACATCCTTCCTGTTCCTGCTGTAGTTCCTCCATGGCTCCCTTTTTACTTCCTCCCTGTTGCTGCTGTTGGACCTCTATAGCCCCCGGTCACATCCTTTCTGTTGCTGCTGTAGGACCTCCATAGCTCCCTGTCACATCTGTTTTTTGGCTGCACTAGGGCCTCCATAGCTCCCTGTCACATCCTTTCTGTTGCTGCTTTAGGACCACCACCTTTTTAGCTGCACTAGGACCTCCATAGCTACCTTTCACAACCCCCCTGTGTCTGCACTAGGACCTCCATAGTTCATTGTCACATCCTCTTTGTGGCTGCACTAGGACCTCCATAGTTCATTGACAAATCCTCCTTTGGCTACATTATGATCTCCATAGCTCCCTTTCACTTGCTCTCTGTTGCTACACTAGGACCTTCATAGCTCCCTGTCACATCCTCTTTGTGGCTGCACTAGGACCTTCATAGCTCCCTGTCACAACCTCCCTGTTGCTGCTACAGGACCTCCATAGTTCCCTATTACATTCCCCCTATGGCTGCACTAGGACCTCCATAGGTCCCTGTAACATCCTCCCTGTGGAAGCACTAACCTCCATAGCTCCCTGTCACTTGCTCTCCGTGGCTGCACTAGGACCTCCATAGCTCCCTGTCACATCCACACTGTGGCTGCACTAGGACCTCCATAGCTCCCTTTTACATCCTTCCGGTTGCTGTACTATGACCTCCATAGGTCCCTGACACATCCTTCCTGTGGAAGCACTAACCTCCATAGCTCCCTGTCACATAATCTCTGTTTCTGCACTAGGACCTTCATAGCTCCCTGTCACATCCCCTCTGTATCTGCACTAGGACCTCCATAGCTCCCTGTCACACCCTCTTTGTGACTGCACTAGGACCTTCATAACTCTCTGTCACATCCTCACCGTGTCTCAACTAGGACCTCGATAGCTCTCTGTCATATCATCTCTTTGACTGCACTAGGACCCCCGTAGCTTCCTGCACACCCTCCCTGTGGCTGCACTAGGACCTTGATAGCTCCCTGTCATATCCCCCCTGTGTCTGCACTAGGACCTCCATAGCTCCCTGTCACATCCTCTTCTTGACTGAACTAGGACCTTCATAACTCTCTGTCATATCCTCACTGTGGCTGCTCTAAAACCTCCATAGCTCCCTGTTACATCCTCACTGTGGCTGCGCTAGGACCTCCATAGCTCCCTTTTACATCCTTCTGGTTGCTGCACTAGGACCTCCATAGGTCCCTGACACATCCTCCCTGTGGAAGCAGTAAGCTCCATAGCTCCCTGTCAGATACTCTCTGTTTCTGCACTAGGACCTTCATAGCTCCATGTCACATCGCCTCTGTGTCTGCACTAGGACCTCTATAGCTCCCTGTCACATCCTCTTTGTGACTGCACTAGGACCTTCATAACTCTCTGTCACATCCTCACTGTGGCTCAACTAGGACCTCCATAGCTCCCTGTCACATCCTCTCTGTGGCTGCAGTACGACCTCCATAGCTCCCTGTAACATCCTTCCTGTGTCTCAACTAGGACCTCCATAGCTCCCTATCATATCATCACTTTGGCTGCACTAGGACCTCCGTAGCTTCCGGCACACCCTCCCTGTGTCTGCACTAGGACCTCCATAGCTCCCTGTCACATCCTCTTTGTGACTGAACTAGAACCTTCATAACTCTCTGTCATATCCTCACTGTGGCTGCTCTAAAACCTCCATAGCTCCCTGTCACATCCTCACTGTGTCTGCACTAGGACCTCCATAGCTCCCTTTTACATCCTTCTGGTTGCTGCACTAGGACCTCCATAGGTCCCTGACACATCCTCCCTGTGGAAGCACTAACCTCCATAGCTCCCTGTCACATACTCTCTGTTTCTGCACTAGGACCTTCATAGCTCCATGTCACATCGCCTCTGTGTCTGCACTAGGACCTCTATAGCTCCCTGTCACATCCTCTTTGTGACTGCACTAGGACCTCCATAGCTCCCTGTCACATCCTCTCCGTGGAAGCACTAGGACCTCCATAGCTCCCTGTAACATTCTTTCTGTGGCTCAACTAGGACCTTCATAGCTCCCTGTCATATCATCTCTTTGGCTGCACTAGGACCTCCGTAGCTTCCTGTCACAAACTCTCTGTGGCTGCACTAGGACTTTCTTAGCTCCCTGTCAAAACCTCCCTGTTGCTGCTACAGGACCTCAATAGTTCCCGCTCACATTCTCCCTGTGGCTGCACTAGGACCTCCATACCTCCCTGTCACATTCTCCCTGTGAAAGCACTAGGACCTTCATAGCTCCCTGTCACAACCTCCCTGTTGCTGCTACAGGACCTCCATAGTTCCCTCTCACATTCTCCCTGTGGCTGCACTAGGACCTACATAGCTCCCTGTCACATACTCTCTGTTTCTGCACTAGGACCTCCATAGCTTCCTGCACACCCTCCCTGTGGCAGCACTAGGACCTCCATAGCTCCCTGTCACATCCTCTTTGTGGCTGCACTAGGAACTTCATAGCTCCCTGTCACATCCTCTTTGTGGCTGCACTAGGACCTTCATAGCTCCCTGTCACATCCTCCCTGTGGAAGCACTAGGACCTCCATAGCTCCCTGTCACATACTCTCTGTTTCTGCACTAGGACCTCCATAGCTTCCTTCACACCCTCCCTGTGGCTACACTAGGACCTTGATAGCTCCCTGCCACATCCCCCCTGTGTCTGCACTAGGACCTCCATAGCTCCCTGTCACAACCTCACTGTGGCTCCTCTAAGACCTCCATAGCTCCCTGTCACAACATCTCTGTGGCTGCAGTAGGACCTACATAGCTCCCTTTCACATCCTTCCTGTTGCTGTGGTAGGACCTCCATAGCTTCCTGCACACCCTCCCTGTGGCTGCACTAGGACCTTCATAGCTCCCTGTCAAATCCTAATTGTGGCTGCACTAGGACCTCCATAGTTCCTTGTCACATCCTCCCTGTGGCTACACAAGGATCTCCATAGCTCCCTGTCACTTGCTCTCTGTTGCTACACTAGGACCTTTATGGCTCCCTTTTACATCCTCCATCTGGCTGCACCAGGACCATCATAGCTCCCTTGCAAAACCTTCCTGTTGCTACACTAGGACCTAAAATAGCTCCCTGTCACATGCTATTTGTGGCTGCACTAGGACCTTCATAGCTCCCTGTCAAATCCTAATTGTGGCTGCACTAGGACCTCCATAGTTCCTTGTCACATCCTCCCTGTGGCTACACAAGGATCTCCATAGCTCCCTGTCACTTGCTCTCTGTTGCTACACTAGGACCTTTATAGCTCCCTTTTACAGCCTCCATCTGGCTGCACCAGGACCATCATAGCTCCCTTGCAAAACCTTCCTGTTGCTACACTAGGACCTAAAATAGCTCCCTGTCACATGCTATTTGTGGCTGCACTAGGACCTTCATAGCTCCCTGTCACAACCTCCCTGTTGCTGCTGTAGGACCGCCATAGCTCCCTGTCACATCCTTCCTGTTGCTGCTGTAGGACCTCCATAGCTCCCTGTCACATCCTCCCTGTTGCTGCACTAGGACCTCCATATCTTCCGGTCACATCCTTCCTGTTGCTGCTGTAGGACCTCCATAGCTCCCTGTCACATCCTCCCTGTTGCTGCTCTATGACCTCCATAGCTCCCTGTCACATCCTCCCTGTTGCTGCACTAGGACCACCATAGCTCCCTGTCATAAACATCCTGTTGCAGAACTAGGACCTCCATAGCTCAATTTAAAATGCTCTCTTTGGTTGCACAAGGACCTCCATAGCTCCCTGTCAAATCCTCTTTTTGGCTGCAATCGGCCCTCAATAGCTCCCTGTCACATCCTTCCTGTTGCTGCTTTAGGACCTCCATAGCTCCGTGTGACATCCAACCTGCGGCTGCACTAGGACCTTCATGGTTCCCTGTCACTTCCTCCCTGTTGCTGCACTAGGACCTCCATAGCTCCCTGTCGCATCCTCTTTTTGGCTACACTAGGACCTCCATAGCTCCCTGTCACATCCTTCCTGTTGCTTCTTTAGGACTTCAATAGCTCCCTGTCACATCCTCTTTTTGGCTGCACTAGGACCTCCATAGCTCCCTGTAACTTCCTCCCTGTTGCTGCTGAAGAACCTCCATAGCTCCCTGTCACTTCCTCCCTGTTGCAGCTATAGGACCTCCATAGCTCCCTGTCACATCCTTCCTGTTCCTGCTGTAGTTCCTCCATGGCTCCCTTTTTACTTCCTCCCTGTTGCTGCTGTTGGACCTCTATAGCCCCCGGTCACATCCTTTCTGTTGCTGCTGTAGGACCTCCATAGCTCCCTGTCACATCTGTTTTTTGGCTGCACTAGGGCCTCCATAGCTCCCTGTCACATCCTTTCTGTTGCTGCTTTAGGACCACCACCTTTTTAGCTGCACTAGGACCTCCATAGCTACCTTTCACAACCCCCCTGTGTCTGCACTAGGACCTCCATAGTTCATTGTCACATCCTCTTTGTGGCTGCACTAGGACCTCCATAGTTCATTGACAAATCCTCCTTTGGCTACATTATGATCTCCATAGCTCCCTTTCACTTGCTCTCTGTTGCTACACTAGGACCTTCATAGCTCCCTGTCACATCCTCTTTGTGGCTGCACTAGGACCTTCATAGCTCCCTGTCACAACCTCCCTGTTGCTGCTACAGGACCTCCATAGTTCCCTATTACATTCCCCCTATGGCTGCACTAGGACCTCCATAGGTCCCTGTAACATCCTCCCTGTGGAAGCACTAACCTCCATAGCTCCCTGTCACTTGCTCTCCGTGGCTGCACTAGGACCTCCATAGCTCCCTGTCACATCCACACTGTGGCTGCACTAGGACCTCCATAGCTCCCTTTTACATCCTTCCGGTTGCTGTACTATGACCTCCATAGGTCCCTGACACATCCTTCCTGTGGAAGCACTAACCTCCATAGCTCCCTGTCACATAATCTCTGTTTCTGCACTAGGACCTTCATAGCTCCCTGTCACATCCCCTCTGTATCTGCACTAGGACCTCCATAGCTCCCTGTCACATCCTCTTTGTGACTGCACTAGGACCTTCATAACTCTCTGTCACATCCTCACCGTGTCTCAACTAGGACCTCGATAGCTCTCTGTCATATCATCTCTTTGACTGCACTAGGACCCCCGTAGCTTCCTGCACACCCTCCCTGTGGCTGCACTAGGACCTTGATAGCTCCCTGTCATATCCCCCCTGTGTCTGCACTAGGACCTCCATAGCTCCCTGTCACATCCTCTTCTTGACTGAACTAGGACCTTCATAACTCTCTGTCATATCCTCACTGTGGCTGCTCTAAAACCTCCATAGCTCCCTGTTACATCCTCACTGTGGCTGCGCTAGGACCTCCATAGCTCCCTTTTACATCCTTCTGGTTGCTGCACTAGGACCTCCATAGGTCCCTGACACATCCTCCCTGTGGAAGCAGTAAGCTCCATAGCTCCCTGTCAGATACTCTCTGTTTCTGCACTAGGACCTTCATAGCTCCATGTCACATCGCCTCTGTGTCTGCACTAGGACCTCTATAGCTCCCTGTCACATCCTCTTTGTGACTGCACTAGGACCTTCATAACTCTCTGTCACATCCTCACTGTGGCTCAACTAGGACCTCCATAGCTCCCTGTCACATCCTCTCTGTGGCTGCAGTACGACCTCCATAGCTCCCTGTAACATCCTTCCTGTGTCTCAACTAGGACCTCCATAGCTCCCTATCATATCATCACTTTGGCTGCACTAGGACCTCCGTAGCTTCCGGCACACCCTCCCTGTGTCTGCACTAGGACCTCCATAGCTCCCTGTCACATCCTCTTTGTGACTGAACTAGAACCTTCATAACTCTCTGTCATATCCTCACTGTGGCTGCTCTAAAACCTCCATAGCTCCCTGTCACATCCTCACTGTGTCTGCACTAGGACCTCCATAGCTCCCTTTTACATCCTTCTGGTTGCTGCACTAGGACCTCCATAGGTCCCTGACACATCCTCCCTGTGGAAGCACTAACCTCCATAGCTCCCTGTCACATACTCTCTGTTTCTGCACTAGGACCTTCATAGCTCCATGTCACATCGCCTCTGTGTCTGCACTAGGACCTCTATAGCTCCCTGTCACATCCTCTTTGTGACTGCACTAGGACCTCCATAGCTCCCTGTCACATCCTCTCCGTGGAAGCACTAGGACCTCCATAGCTCCCTGTAACATTCTTTCTGTGGCTCAACTAGGACCTTCATAGCTCCCTGTCATATCATCTCTTTGGCTGCACTAGGACCTCCGTAGCTTCCTGTCACAAACTCTCTGTGGCTGCACTAGGACTTTCTTAGCTCCCTGTCAAAACCTCCCTGTTGCTGCTACAGGACCTCAATAGTTCCCGCTCACATTCTCCCTGTGGCTGCACTAGGACCTCCATACCTCCCTGTCACATTCTCCCTGTGAAAGCACTAGGACCTCCATAGCTCCCTGTCACATCCTCTCTGTGGCTGCACTAGGACCTCCATAGCTCCCTGTCACATGCTCCCTTTGGCTGCACTAGGACCTCCATAGCTCCATGTCACATCCTCTTTGGCTGCACTAGGACCTCCATAGCTCCCTGTCACATCCTCTTTGTGACTGCACTAGGACCTTCATAACTCTCTGTCACATCCTCACTGTGGCTCAACTAGGACCTCCATAGCTGCCTGTCACATCTTCTCTGTGGCTGCAGTAGGACCTCCATAACTCCCTGTAACATCCTTTCTGTGTCTCAACTAGGACCTTCATAGCTCCATGTCATATCATCTCTTTGGCTGCACTAGGACCTCCGTAGTTTTCTGCACACCCTCCCTGTGGCTGCACTAGGACCTTGATAGCTCCCTGTCATATCCCCCCTGTGTCTGCACTAGGACCTCCATAGCTCCCTGTCACATCCTCACTGTGGCTGCTCTAAAACCTCCATAGCTCCATGTCACATCCTTCCTGTTTTTTCTTTAGGACCTCAATAGCTCCCTGTCACATCCTCTTTTTGGCTGCACTAGGACCTCCATAGCTCCCTGTAACTTCCTCCTTGTTGCTGCTGTAGAACCTCCATAGCTCCCTTTGACTTCCTCCCTGTTGCTGCTGTAGAACCTCCATAGCTCCCTGTCACACCCTCCCTGTGGCTGAACTAGGACCTTGATAGCTCCCTGTCATATCCCCCTGTGTCTGCACTAGGACCTCTATAGCTCCCTGTCACATCCTCACTGTGGCTGCTCTAAAACCTCCATAGCTCCCTGTCACATCCTTCCTGTTGCTTCTTTAGGACCTCAATAGTTCCCTGTCACATCCTCTTTTTGGCTGCACTAGGACCTCCATAGCTCCCTGTAACTTCCTCCTTGTTGCTGCTGTAGAACCTCCATAGCTCCCTGTGACTTCCTCCCTGTTGCTGCTGTAGAACCTCCATAGCTCCCTGTCACTTCCTCCCTGTTGCAGCTATAGGACCTCCATAGCTCCCTGTCACATCCTTCCTATTCCTGCTGTAGTTCCTCCATAGCTCCCTTTTTACTTCCTCCCTGTTGCTGCTGTTGGACCTCTATAGCCCCCGGTCACATCCTTTCTGTTGCTGCTGTAGGACCTCCATAGCTTCCTGTCACATCATCTTTTTGGCTGCACTAGGGCCTCCATAGCTCCCTGTCACATACTTTCTGTTGCTGATTTAGGACCTCCATAGCTACCTTTCACAACCCCCCTGTGTCTGCACTAGGACCTCCATAGTTCATTGTCACATCCTCTTTGTGGCTGCACTAGGACCTCCATAGCTCATTGTCACATCCTCCTTTGGCTACACTAGGATCTCCATAGCTCCCTGTCACTTGCTCTCTGTTGCTACACTAGGACCTTCATAGCTCCCTGTCACATCCTCTTTGTGGCTAAACTAGGACCTTCATAGCTCCCTGTCACAACCTCCCTGTTGTTGCTACAGGACCTCCATAGTTCCCTATCTCATTCTCCATATGGCTGCACTAGGACCTCCATAGGTCCCTGTCACATCCTCCCTGTGGAAGCACTAAACTCCATAGCTCCCTGTCACTTGCTCTCTGTGACTGCACTAGGACCTCAATAGCTCTCTGTCCCATCCTCCATGTGGCTGCACTAGAACCTCCATAGCTCCCTTTTACATCCTTCTGGTTGCTGCACTAGGACCTCCATAGGTCCCTGTCACATCCTCCCTGTGGAAGCACTAACCTCCATAGCTCCCTGTCACATACTCTCTGTTTCTGCACTAGGACCTCCATAGCTCCCTGTCACATCCTCCATGTGACTGCACTAGGACCTTCATAACTCTCTGTCACATCCTCACTGTGGCTGCTCTAAAACCTCCATAGCTACCTGTCACATCCTCCCTGTGGCTGCACTAGGACCCTCATAGCTCCCTGTAACATCCTTTCTGTGGCTGAACTAGGACCTTCATAGCTCCCTGTAATATCATCTCTTTGGCTGCACTAGGACCTCCGTAGCTTCCTGTCATAAACTCTCTGTGGCTGCACTAGGACTTTCTTAGCTCCCTGTCAAAACCTCCCTGTTGCTGCTACAGGACCTCAATAGTTCCCTTTCCCATTCTCCCTGTGGCTGCACTAGGACTTCCATACCTCCCTGTCACATCCTCCCTGTGGAAGCACTAGGACCTCCATAGCTCCCTGTCACAAGCTCTCTTTGGCTGCACTAGGACCTCCATAGCTCCATGTCACATCCTCTTTGGCTGCACTAGGACCTCCATAGCCCCCTGTCACATACTTTCTGTTTCTGCAGTAGGACCTCCATAGCTCCTTTTCACATCCTTCCTGTTGCTGTGGTAGGACCTCCATAGCTTCCTGCACACCCTCCCTGTGGCTGCACTAGGACCTTCATAGCTCATTATCACATCCTCACTGTGGCTGCTCTTATACCTCCATAGCTCCCTGTCACATCCTCCCTTTGGCTGCACTAGGACCTCCATAGCTCCCTGTCACATGCTTTTTGTGGCTCAACTAGGACCTCCATATCTCCCTGTCACATGCTCTTTGTGAGTGGACTAGGACCTTCATCACTCTCTGTCACATCCACACTGTGGCTGCACTAGGACCTTCATAGCTCATTGTCACATCCTCCCTGTGGCTGCACTAGGACCTCCATAGCTCCCTGTTACATCCTTTCTGTGGCTCAACTTGGACCTCCATATCTCCCTGTCACATCCCCCTGTGTCTGCACTAGGACCTCCATAGCTCCCTCTCAAGTTCTTTCTGTGGCTGCATTAAGACCTTCATAGCTCCCTGTCACATCCTCTCCGTGGCTGCACTAGGACCTCCAAACTTCCCTGTCACATCCTCTCTGTGGCTGTGCTAGGACCTCAAAACCTTTCTTTCATGTCCTCTCTGTGGCTGCGCTAGGACCTCCATAGCTCCCTGTCACATCCTCTTTGTGGCTGCACTAGGACCTTCATAAGTCTCTGTCACATCCTCACTGTGGCTCAACTAGGACCTCCATAGCTCCCTGTCACATCCTCTCTGTGGCTGCAGTAGGACCTCCATAGCTCTCTGTAAAATCCTTTCTGTGTCTCAACTAGGACCTCCATAGCTCTCTATCATATCATCTCTTTGGCTACACTAGGACCTCCGTAGCTTCCTGCACACCCTCCCTGTGGCTGCACTTGGACCTTCATAGCTCATTGTCACATCCCCCGTGTGTCTGCACTTGGACCTCCATAGCTCCCTGTCAAGTACTTTCTGTGGCTGCATTAAGACCTCCATAGCTCCCTGTCACATCCTCTCCGTGGCTGCACTAGGACCTCCAAACTTCCCTGTCACATCCTCCCTGTGGCTGTGCTAGGACATCCAAACCTCTCTTTCATGTCCTCTCTGTGGCTGCGCTAGGACCTCCATAGCTCCCTGTCACATCCTCTTTGTGGCTGCACTAGAACACCCATAGCTCCCTGTCACATCCCCCTTGTTTCTGCACTAGGACATCCATAGCTCCCTGTCACATCCTTAATGTGGATGCACTAGGACCTTCATAAAACCCTGTTACATCCTCTCTGTAAGTGCGCCAGGACCTTCATAGCTCCCTGTCACATCCTCTCTGTGGCTACGCAAGGACCTCCATAGCTCCCTTTCACATCCTCCCTGTAGCTGCACTAGGACCTCCAATGCTCTCTGTCACATCCTCTTTGTGGCTGCACTAGAACCTTCATAGCTAAATGTCATATCCCCCCTGTGTCTGCACTAGGACATCCATAGCTCCCTGTCACATCCTCTCTGTAAATGCACTAGGACCTCCTTAGATCCCTGACACATACTTCCTGTTGCTGCTCTAAGACCTCCATAGCTCCATGTCACATCCTCTTTTTGGCTGCACTAGGACCTCCATAGCTCCCTGTCACATCCCCTCTGTGGCTGCTCTAGGACCTCCATAGCTCCCTGTGACATCCAACCTGTGGCTGCACAAGGACCTCCATAGCTCCCTGTGATATCCTCCCTGTGGCTGCTCTAGGACCTCCATAGCTCCCTGTCACATCCTCTTTGTGGCTGCACTAGGACCTCCATAGCTCCCTGTCACATTCTCTCTGTGGCTCTACTAGGACCTCCATAGCTCCCTGTCACATCCTCTCTGTGGCTGCACAAGGACCTCCATAGCTCCCTGTGACATCCTCCCTGTGGCTGCTCTAGGACCTCCATAGCTCCCTGTCACATCCTCTTTGTGGCTGCACTAGAACCTCCATAGCTCCCTGTCACATCCTCTCTGTGGCTCTACTAGTACCTCCATAGCTCCCTGTCACATCCTCTCTGTGGCTGCACTAGAACCCCCATCCCTCCCTTTCACACATCCCCTTGTCTGCACTAGGACCTTCAAAGACCCCTGTCACATCCTCTCTGTGAGTGCGCTAGGTCCTCCATAGCTTCTTGTCACATCCTCTCTGTGGCTGCGCTAGGACCTCCAAAGCTCCCTGTCACATCCTCCCTTTGGCTGCACTAGGACCTCCATAGCTCTCTGTCACACCCACTTTGTGGCTGCACTAGAACCCCCATAGCTCCGTGTCACATTCTCCCTGTGGCTGCACTAGGACCTGCATAGGTCTCTGTCACATCCTCTTTGTGGCTGCACTAGAACCCCCATAGTTCAGTGTCACATCCCCCCTGTGGATGCACTATGACGTCCATAGCTCCCTTTCACATCCTTTCTGTTAGTGTGCTAGGACCTCAATAGCTCCCTGTCACATCCTCTCTGTGGGTGCGCTTGGACCTCCATAGCTCCCTTTTACATACTCCCTGTGGCTGCAGGAGGACCTCCGTGGCTCTCTGTCACATCCTCTTTTTGGCTGCACTAGAACCCCCATAGCTCCGTGTCACATTCCCCCTGTGTCTGCACTAGGACACCCATAGCTCTTTGTCACATACTCTCTGTGGCTGCTCTAGGACCTCCATAGCTCCATGTCACATCCTCTCTGTGGCTGCACTAGGACCTCCATAGCTCCCTGTCACATCCACCCTGTAGCTGCACTAGGACCTCCATAGCACTCTGTCACATCCTCTTTGTGGCTGCACTAGAACCCGCATAGCTAAGTATCACATCCCCCCTGTGTCTGCACTAGGACATCCATAGCTCCCTGTCACATCCTCTCTGCAAATGCACTAGGACCTCCTTAGCTCCCTAAAACATACTTCCTGTTGCTGCACTAAGACCTCCATAGCTCCATGTCACATCCTCTTTGGCTGCACTAGGACCTTTATAGATCTGTGTCACAAACTCTCTGTGGCTACTCTAGGACCTCCATAGCTCCCTGTCACATCCTCTTTTTGGCTACACTAGGACCTCCATAGCTCCCTGTCACATACTCTCTGTGGCTGCTCTAGGACCTCCATAGTTAACTGTGACATCCAACCTGTGGCTGAACTAGGGCCTCCATAGCTCCCTGTCACATCCTCCCTGTGGCTGCTCTAGGACCTCCATAGCTCCCTGTCACATCCTCTTTGTGGCTGCACAAGAACCACCATAGCTCCATTTCACACACCCACTGTGTCTGCACTAGGACCTTCATAGACCCCTGTCACATCCTCTCTGTGAGTGCGCTAGGACCTCCATTGCTCCCTGTCACATCCTTACTGTGGCTACAATAGGACCTCCATAATTCCCTTTTACATCCTTCCGGTTGCTGCACTAGGACCTCCATAGGTCCCTGGCACATCCTCCCTGTGGAAGCACTAACCTCCATAGCTCCCTGTCACATACTCTCTGTTTCTGCACTAGGACCTTCATAGCTCCCTGTCACATCCTCTTTGTGACTGCACTAGGACCTTCATAACTCTCTGTCACATCCTCACTGTGGCTCAACTAGGACCTCCATAGCTCCCTGTCACATCCTCTCTGTGGCTGCAGTAGGACCTCCATAGCTCCCTGTAACATCCTTTCTGTGTCTCAACTAGAACCTACATAGCTCTCTGTCATATAATCTCTACTTTCCCCCCTCCTCTCCCTCCCTTGTGTCTCCTTTCCCCCCTCCTCTCCCTCCCTTCTGTCTCCTTCCCCCCTCCCCCCCTTGTGTCTCATTTCGCCCCTTCTCTCCCTCCCTTGTGCCTCCTTTCCCCTTCCCCTCCCTCCCTTGTGTGTAATTTCCCCCTCCTCTCCCTCCCTTGTGTGTAAATTCCCCCTTCTCTCCCTCCCTTGTGTCTCATTTCCCCCCTCCTCTCCCTCCCTTGTGTCTGTTCCCCCCTCTCCCTCCCCTGTCTTTCCCCCCTTTACTCCATCTGTGTCTCTTTGCCCTGCTCTACCTCCCCTGTGTCTCTTTCCCCCTCTCCCTCCCCTGTGTCTCTACCCCCCTCTCCCTCCCATGTCTCCTATCCCCCTGTTCCCTGTGTCTCTTCCCCTCCTTCAACCTTGTGTCTCTTTCCCTCTCACTCCCTTTCCCTTATCATCCTCCTACTCCTCCCTCCTCATTCCTTCAACAGATGGCACTTTAAGGTAAGAATGCTACTTATATTTCCACATCTGTTAGATACCGCTCTAATAAGTTATTGTTATGACTTCTTAGCGCCAATAACGATTCAGTATTGTTTTATTACAATTATTATTTTGTTATTATTTTGTTATTATTTCATATTTTATTTATTATTAAATGCAATGTATCCACTGCATCCTGGGGTCTTTTTCCCACCGCCTTATTAACATTAGGGAGACTCCTGCTCAGCCAGCGCCTCTTACAGGCAGCCAAGGATTCTGGGTAACTTTATGCAAATTAGTTGAATGGATCCACAGAATGAGTCTTAAATTGTGTGGCATCTGGGGGTGAGAACATGGTCAGCAGATTTGTTTCTCAGAGGCAGCTAAGGATTCTGGATAATTTATGCAACTGCATTAAACAATTCCACAGAATCTAATGTACCCAATTCATCCAGGGGAGCATCATGGGGTATTTTTACTACCGCCTTATTAACATTAGGGAGAGTCCTGCACGGACAGTGCATTCACAGGCAGCTAAGGATTCTGGGTAGCTTTATGCAAGTTAGTTGAACGGATCCACAGACTTGGTGTTGAATTGTGCGGCATCCGGGGGTGAGGAGTTGTGTGGGCTGCACGAGGAACACTCATCGCAAACCCTGCAATGAGCACCTTCGGCACTCATTGCAGACTCAGGTAGTTGTCAGAATTGCAAGTTTGCCTGTGGCACTCATTCCAAGCCTTGCAATGAGCGCTTTTGGCGCTCATTGCAGCCAAACTCCCGTGGACTTCGCGATGAGTGCTGTGGCACTCATTGTGAGCCCTGCAATGAGAGCCTTAAGCGCTCATTGCAGCCTATCTGCCGTGGCGCTCATGGCGAGCCCTGCAATGAGCTCATTGCAGCCTCAAGTAGTTGTTGGAATTGCGAGTTTACCTGTGGCGCTCATCGCAAGGCCTGCAGTGAGAGCCTACAGCGCTCATTGCAGCCTAACTCCTGAGGCACTCACTGCGAGCCCTGCAATGAGCGCCTTTGTTGCTCATTGCAGCCTCAAGTAATTGTCGGAATTGCAAGTTTGTCTGCTGCGCCCATCACAAGGCCTGCAATGAGCGCCTTCAGTGCTCATTGCAGCTTAACTCCCGCGGGCCTTGTCATGAGTACCTGTGGTGTTCAGCCCAAGGCCTGTAATGAGTACCTTTGATAATATTTGAAAAGGCAGTTCAGAGGAGGAATCATAATACTAAGGAAAGGAATATAAGACAGGGCATGATGAAAAGTGAGGTTATTTTTTTCATGTAATGCTAAAAAATCAAATATTAATTATGATTGGTCTTAGAAGAGTTTGGATTGGGCACTTTTGGGTCTCAAGTGATCAAAGCTTTGTACTCGAATGTGACAGCTTATAGTACAGGAGTAGGTTTTAGATCTGATAGTTTCACAATTAGAAACCATACTCAGCAAGGGTGTCCGCTATCCCTCTATTTGTTCTTGTAATGGAACCTTTAGCTCAATTAATTAGAGAAGAAAAAAGCATTTTAGGTATTAAATCTGGATGTACAGAAAATACAATCACCTTATTCGCTGATGATATTGTTATTATCTTAACTGATCCTTTAAATTCCTTGGAAAAACTTCCATATGTGATAAAATTATATAGTAAGTTATCTTATTACAAACTTAATTCCAATAAATCTGATAGTCTGTTGGTAAACATAAACCTTGAGATAAGATCTAAACTTAGAGAAAGATATCCTTTTAATTGGAACTACAATGTCTTAACCCATCTGGAAATAGAATTTACAGCAAAAATAAGAACATTGCTCTCTGGCAACTTTAATAAAGTATATAAGAAATTAAGTAAAATTCTATCGCAATGGAAACATTAAAATCTGTCTCGGATGGGGAGAATAGCGGCTATCAAAATGGTCATCTTGCCAAAAATTACATATCTGATGAGAAACATCCCATTGAATATAACAAAATCGCTGTTAGATAAACTGCAAATGTTGATAGATGGTTTCATTTACAAGGGAAATTTTTTTATCAAAAAGGAGATCGCATTTAGAGCAGTAGCAAAAGGGGCTTAGCCTCACCAAATGTGTCAGACTACTATGAGGCAATAAATCTTGTACATATTTTAAAGTGGATGGATGCAGAGAAAAATCTAAGCTTCTCTTTTAGAGAAATCCTTGACAAGTGATTTAAATCTAGAACACTTAATCTGGTAAAATGTTTTGACGGACAATAAGATGAAGAAATTGCCTTTAGTCCCTAGGACCTTAGTTAGACCTTGGCATCAATATAACAGGAAATATAACCTCATACCCTATCAATCTCCAATTACCCTGATAAAGATAGTTATTGAAAATTCTGCACTTAATACAATGGGAAACTGGGAAGAAGGAAAGGCAATAACTTTGGCTGAAGTCTACCACAATGGTTTGAGTTAGTAAAGGAAAAGATCATCCCTAAAGAAGGGTGGCTTAGTTATAATTCCTTCACACATAATCAAACTTAGAATGTAACAACTATATTGAATGAGAAATGACAACCTTTAAGAATATACTCAAGGGTGGTAGAGTAAGCTCCATTTCTACTACTGATGGCAATAAAACAGCAGCTATGCATTATTGGGAATTAGATTTAAACATGACATTTAACAAAGAGGATTGGTTTAGGGCAAATTAATCAACTGAAAGATATATCAAATGTGTTCCTTTTAGAGAAACCCATTTTAATCTAATCCAAAGGTGGTACGTCGTGCTAATAGAGTTAACTACATTTGATCCAAAAACCTATCGTAAAGATTGTTAGAGAGGATGTACAGACCCAGGAACGCATATACATATGTGGTGGTCATGTAATAGAATTAGAGCATTTTGGGTGAAATGTACATGTTACATTTCTACAGTTTTATGTCAAGAGGTGAAGCCTGATCCAGAATTTGTCCTCTTCCATATGAATCCTGAAAAATAAAAATGTAGGGAATTTGGTATTGCTATATATATATATATATATATATATATATATATATATATATATATATATATATATATATTGATTACAGAAAAATGGTTAATTGTAAAAAACTGGAAAACAGGGAAATTTCCATAATTGACCAAAACTGACACAATCGTATTTAGAAATAGAGATATTGAGGTGTACTATATTGAGTTAGAATTGGAAATTATTTAAAAAAATGCTAAGTGGATGCTAAGGGATCAGTTTAAATCTTTGTCCATCTAAGGACTTTGTCATGGAAGTACAACATATCTTGTAGATGTGGACCACGTCTTCCAATGTCCAATGCCAAAAGGTTTGTTTTAGTTTGTCTGTATGTTAGTATTTTTATGTATGACAACAGTAAATACGGAGACACAAAATACTTTTTACAAGTGATGAATACACTTTATTGAATGTACAACTGTATGTCATGTGTTGGTAAAACAATAATAAATTATATGAGTATATGAGAATAATAATATATATATATATATGAGTTATGCATGAATCCTGAAAAAGCCCCAGATTTGCACAATTTATATACATTTTATATATGTACTTTAATATGTGTACATCTAGATAAAGATAGATAGAAAGAAAGAAAAATCGATAGATCGATAGACAGATAGACAGATAGACAGATAGAGAGATAGATAAATAGAGAGATAGAGAGATAGATAGATAGATAGATAGATAGATAGATAGATAGATAGATAGATAGATAGATTGATAGATAGAGATAGATAGATAGATAGATAGATAGATAGATAGATAGATAGACAGATAGAGATAGATAGATAGATAGATAGATAGATAGATAGATAGATAGATAGATAGATAGATAGATAGATAGATAGATAGGCAGATAGATATAGATAGATAGATAGATAGATAGATAGATAGATAGACCCATAAAGCAAAATATGTTGCATGCTACATGCTCCTAGGGGCCCCTCAGAGTTCACTGCCCAGGGGCTCCATAAAGGTTAATACAGTTCAGCCCACAGTACAAACTAAGATACAAATTGAGTAAGGAGCAAATTCCAAACAAAAAAATATTCAAGAACTGTGACAATACCAAAAATATCTACACATATAGAGGTGTAAGTACAACACAAATACAGCAATATACAAATGAAGATCTCAATAGTCCTCTGGAGAAAAATCTCAGAGGATTGCTTTTGGTCATTCAAATTTTACCAAAAACCTTTTAACAATATGTTAATAAAATTGTGTTTTTGATCTCATATTACTTGTGTGTGGTGTAAATCAACACAATATGAGCCACATTAAAGGGTGTCCTTTCTGTTTTGTGGCTAATTCTTAGCTGAACTTATTTTAGGAGTTATGTTGACAACACATTTTGAAGTAAATATTCATTACACCTGGGCTAATAATATTATAAAGTAGATCAAATGTTTAAGACCTTAAAACACAGCTGTTGCTTTTCTCTATGCAGAAGGAATCACTACAGGTCAAACTCACTCCTGACCTCTCTCGATACAGAAGGAATCACTACAGGTTACACTCACTCCTGACCTCGCTCTATACAGAAGGAATCACTACAGGTCACACTCAACTCCTGACCTTGCTCCTTACAGACACATATTACAGATACACGTCTGCTGCAGGAAAGACTCAGGCGTGAACTCATTCTATAAACACAATAACAAAATTATAAAAAACAAACAATTATTTACAAAATTGAATTTCTCAAATTACAGCATTTGCATAAAGAGGGAAAGTTTGAGTAAATGTGTTGATGGAATCACCCAAAGATGGGGCGATGTGACCCAGCAGGGGTGAGATGGTGGGGAGGGGGTGGTGCTGCTGACATGATGGACATAGTGAGTGGGTTGGTGGAAGTTTATGATTAGAGTATTTGATAGCTTTACCAATCTGGTTATGTGAATGTTATTGGTAATCAGGAGTAATCCAGAGTGGGTGGGTGAGGGTCATGGAGGTAGAGGGGGCTTGAAAACTATGTTGTAAGATTATTCCTCCAAGTGATTCAGTAATATTCAGTTTATTATTTAATTGATTGCTAAATATATGTATTACAGACTTCTGGTTTATACACTTGCAGTTATAAGATAAAATCTAAATCATCCCATGTTTAGACAAAAACTACATGCATGTTTTCTTTTTCTCCTGAAAACAATATTATTTCTGCAGCAAAACCTCATTCAGATTCAATGTAAAATAAAAAAATATCAAAGATGTCATTGTAATTGGTCAAAGCCCCTAATGTGCCCCATTTCTATGTACCCTTAGTTAGTCCTTTGTCTACAACAGACTTCTGAATGTGGTGTAACCTTTTAAACATATAATTCAACTACTTTAAAGCTGTTTCAGTCAATAACAACATATATACACAGACAATATATTTGTACTAAAACAATATGTTACTGAATATTAACTTATAGTTAAAAGTAAGAAATGTGAAATTATAAGTGTAAACCAACGATGAAATAGCATAAAGTTTACAGAACTGAATTATCCCAATTACAGAGAAGGTCATTTATATGAAACAAGAGGGACATGAAACATCCCAAGCAGTGACAGTATGGTGTGTCTTACACTGCTTTACTGTGAGGTTTTTACTCTCTATTTATCTGTTTGTTTTCTCTCTTCTGGGAGCAACCGAAGCCCCCACAAGCCAGGCTTAATTTCCTGTTTCCCAAGATC
Organism: Discoglossus pictus; assembly: GCA_027410445.1. NCBI lineage: Eukaryota > Metazoa > Chordata > Amphibia > Anura > Alytidae > Discoglossus > Discoglossus pictus. The sequence goes on along the minus strand of CM050172.1, from coordinate 7,081,975 downwards.
AGTATTAGAGCCTGTAGGGTACAGAAGTAATAATATATTGTGTAACTAAACCAGAACCAAGCGGTTCCGTAACAAGACAGACATAAAATCTTACTCATCACTAGTAGGAAGTAGATCATTTGTAGTATTAGCAGCAGAGTCATAGTTATAGCTGCATGAACATGAGCTTTCACATGAGAGAAGCTGATGTTGGATGATCCTCGGTCCAGTCTCAGGACATGTAGGATGAGGGAGGTGATGGTCAGACCCAGTGATATCACAGATAGGAGTAATGGGACACAAGATGCTGTAGTGAGTCCATAAATGAAAGTGTTAATATACAGGTACATATAATAAATCTGTTCATAGCTGGAACTATTTGTGTTATTTACCAGGTTGTCAAAAGGAGCATATAAACTAGGGACAACCAACAGACTTGTCAGACTGAAGGATAATATGATGGATCCTGAGAGCAACCAAGGCAGCAATATGGAGAATCTTAGCTTTAGATAAGTGATCAGACGGTGCTGGAAGGTGACAATCTTAATGCAGTAGAAGGTAGAGAGCCAGGCAGTGATCCAGGAGCTCGATAGAAAAGTGCTGCAGCAAACAGCAAAGATAAAGTAAAAACTGAAGTACGAAAACACATCAACAAAAAATGGTATAATGATACCGAAACATTGCAGGCTCAGTGTTGTGATATTGAATGGTCCAAGGACAAGTAGAAGGAGGTCAGCAGAGTTTTGTTGTCCACCTTTAACCCAGGCTCTAAAACTGACAGCCATGATAAAGACATTCAGTGGGACTCCAGACGTAAAGGCAGTGAGGGCGAGGGTTAATGTTGCAATATCTTCTGGCTGCATTATTAGGAGTCTCTTCAGATTCCACAGAAAAACTTGAGAGGAACAGCTCCTAGAAGACCTGTAGATGTTGTAGTCTTCTTTCTTTGTGTTTCCTAATAGTCTGAGAAGGATGTCTCCCAGACACTGCTTTACAAGAGGAGATGTCCAGAATGGTATCGCTCCAACACGGCTTTATTATACAAATCACCTGGTGGTTGCAAAGCTTTGGGGATTTGCATGGATTCAAATGAAGACGTTATGTCCGTCCCATCCTGGTTATTATTCCCCAGCTGGTATTTCACACAAAAAAAACAAAAAAACAACACCTTTAAAAAAATTTATCTACTGAACAACTGATTCACCTCCTTTCTGTTTTAGACGTAGAGACATACAGGGTCATGACAGAATAGATTGGAACTAGAACTATCTCACTGGCAGTGTTTGCCATAGAGACATGATGAGACATTAGGCCGGGTATTACTGGGTTGTGTTTGTCTTCCTCTGGGTCAAGTGACATAAAACAAGATAGGGATCCAAAGAGATCTGATTGTTTTGTACGTGATATTCTTATGTTTTCTTCCCTATATGTATCTATGTAAGAATGTGCTGGAAACCTGTTCTGAGTTTTTTGGTGGATTACTCTACTTGTAAATGATGGTTTTGTGGGGAAGGTATTACTGATAATTCAATGTTAGTTACTGCAAGTGCATTTAAAACAAAAACATCCACTTGATAAAATTCTTAAAATGACTTATAATTTGTAGTTATACCATATTTGCTGTGTTGTAATTTGTGATTGGCCCCAATCTACATACAAATAGACCTATAGATACACAAATACACTGATCTATCACTTGAATATGGGTAACAGCCCCATGGCAGGACTATTTGTGATCACTTATCATACTGTGGATGTTTTAAATTATTTTATTGTTTACAAGTTTCTCAGTGTGTCTCTTTGCTCTCCATAGACCAGTGTTGGCTATTGGTTCAGGTTCCATCCATCCCATGGTAGTAGTGAGACCAAACTTTTACCAGAGGAAAACAGAAGGTCAAGTTTCATCTTTAATTTCTAAGTAACTTAATTTAGATTTATTTGATGGGTAATTATTATTAGGGAAAAAAAAACATTGGACAATCCCACTTAGCTAATTGACTCTGGATGTTTATGGATATATTTTATATACTGATATTAACGCTACGTTTGTAACAGTTTTGTTTGTTTATTGCTTTGAAGTCTCTAAGATTTGGTTAAACACTTTAATGGGGATTTCAATAAGCTACAGTTCAGAGATAAATTCTCCCAAATCTCAGTCCATCCTTCTCTGCCCCATTTCTGTTTCCACATGTACACAATATATTGTTGAAGTGCAAACATTATATTATTGCATAGTAATCTAACTATACGTGATGAAGGATGCTCCAACATTTGGTGTCCAAAAAGTGTTGCGAGTAGCTAACCAATCTATGTAGGTTTACACTAGGGTATAGTCACGTATATGTTCACATTAGCATGGCAACCTTCGAGTTAGAGCTATGTAAATGAGGGTCAACACAGCAATGAGTACGTATCATCTGATATTAAAGAATGAGTTCAACCATAGCAACGGGGTCAACATTATCTAACCAGCAGCTTATCATTAGGAATTATAACTGGGGACACAACAAAAGTTTCACTTATAAATTATAAATTATATCAGCTCAATATTATTCGAAATTATGTTGATTGCTGAAAAAGTACATTATTTTATGAGTGTAACAAGGAGGGACAAGCTGGGCTTGGCTAGTGGATGGAACCCATCGATTTTCTGTGTATTGGTAGTAGGCATTCCACAAAAGGAGGCTGCTTCAAGATCTTTGCAAGATGGCAGTTAGTCATTGACTGAATAGGAAATGTTTTTAATGCAATATGTGTTCTCACTTCTCTCAAACATGAAGCAATAAGTAGAGAAGAAGTTTGTAGAAGTAGTTTGTTCCCATTCCTCTTGACTCATGATCCAAACAGCAATTTGTTGCGTGCAAAAAGCTAATGTTCACTTTGCCACTGTCAGCATTGCAATGGCAACCTGGATTACCACAGCACTTCACTTCAGGATTCTTCCCCATCGAAGCTGTTGTCACACTCAATGTATATGAGTTTTACATAACTTTTTTGTTTATTAATCAGATTTTGTGATTGTCTCTTACTCCTCCATAGCACCCTGTCAAATTCTTCCTATTGTGGCACTAGGACCTCCATAGCTCCCTGTTACACCCTCACTGATGCTGCTCCAGGACCTCTATAGCTCCCTGTCACATCCTCCCTTTGGCTTTACTAGGATCTACATAGCTTCCTGAAACATCCTCCATGTTGCTGCTCAAGGTCCTCCATAGCTCCCTGTCACATCCTCCCTGTGGCTTTACTAGGATCTCCATAGCTTCCTGACACTTCCTCCCTGTTTTTGCTCTAGAACCTCCATAGCTCCCTGTCACATGCTCTCTGTTGCTTCACTAGGAACTCCATAGCTCCCTGTCACATCCTCTTTGTGTCTACACTAGGACTTTCATAGCTCCCTGTCACATCCTCTTTGTGGCTGCACTAGGACCATCATAGCTCCCTCTCACATTCTCCCTGTGGCTCCACTAGGACCTCCATAGCTCCCTGTCACATCCTCTCTGTGACTCCACCAGGACCTCCATAGCTCACTGTCACATCCTCTCTGTGGCTGCACTAGGACCTCCATAGCTCCCTGTCACATTTTCTCTGGCTGCACTAGGACCCCCATAGCTCCCTGTCACATATTTTCTGTGGCTGCACTAGGATCTCCATAGCTCCCTGTCACATCCCTTCTGTGGCTCCACTAGGACCTCCATAGCACCCTGTTACATCCTTCATGTGGCTGCTCTAGGACCTCCATAGTTCCTTGTCACATTTGTGGCTGCACTAGGACCTTCATAACTCCCTGTCACAACCTCCCTGTTGCAGCTACAGGACCTCCATAGTTCCCTCTCACATTCTCCCTGTGGCTTCACTTGGACCTTCATAGGTCCCTGTCACATCCTCCCTGTGGAAGCACAACGACCTCCATAGCCCCTTTCACATCCTCCCTGTGGCTTCACTAGGACCTTCATAGCTCCCTGTCACAACCTCCCCATTGCTTCTAAAGGACCTCCATAGTTCCCTCTCACATTCTCCCTGTGGCTTCACTATTTTCACATATTTTCTGTGGCTGCACTTGGATCTCCATTGCTCCCTGTCACATCCCTTCTGTGGCTCCACTAGGACCTCCATAGCTCCCTGTCACATCCTTCATGTGGCTGCACTAGGACCTCCATAGCTGCCTGTCATATCATGTGGTTGCAATAGGACCTTCATAGATCTGTGTCACATCCTCTCTGTCGCTGCTCTAGGACCTCCATAGCTCCCTTTCTCATCCTCTTTGTGGCTGCACTAGTACCTTCATAACTCTCTGTAACATCCTCTCTGTGGCTGCTTTAAGACCTCCATAGCTCCCTGTCACATCCTTCCTGTTGCTGTACTAGGACTTCAATAGCTCAATGTCACATCCTCTTTAGCTGAACAAGGACCTTCATAGATCTGTGTCTCATCATCTCTGTGGCTGCACTAGGACCTCCATAGTTCCTTGTCACATCCTCCCTGTGTCTACACTAGAATCTCCATAGCTCCTTGTCACTTGCTCTCTGTTGCTACACTAGGACCTTTATAGCTCCCTGTCACATCCTCCATCTGGCTGCACCAGGACCTTCATAGCTCCCTGTCAAAACCTTCCTGTTGCTACACTAGGACCTAAAATAGCTCCCTGTCACATCCTATTTGTGGTTTCACTAGGACCTTCATAGCTCCCTGTCATAACCTCCCTTTTGCTTCCAAAGGAGCTCCATAATTAACTCTCATATTCTCCCTGTGGCTTCACTAGGACCTCCATAGGTCCCTGTCACATCCTCCCCGTGGAAGCACTAGGACCTCCATAGCTCCCTGTCACATCCTCTTTGTGGCTGCACTAGGACCTTCATAGCTCCCTGTCACAACCTCCCTGTTGCTGCTACAGGACCTCCATAGTTCCCTCTCACATTCTCCCTGTGGCTGCACTAGGACCTACATAGCTCCCTGTCACATACTCTCTGTTTCTGCACTAGGACCTCCATAGCTTCCTGCACACCCTCCCTGTGGCAGCACTAGGACCTCCATAGCTCCCTGTCACATCCTCTTTGTGGCTGCACTAGGAACTTCATAGCTCCCTGTCACATCCTCTTTGTGGCTGCACTAGGACCTTCATAGCTCCCTGTCACATCCTCCCTGTGGAAGCACTAGGACCTCCATAGCTCCCTGTCTCATACTCTCTGTTTCTGCACTAGGACCTCCATAGCTTCCTTCACACCCTCCCTGTGGCTACACTAGGACCTTGATAGCTCCCTGCCATATCCCCCCTGTGTCTGCACTAGGACCTCCATAGCTCCCTGTCACAACCTCACTGTGGCTCCTCTAAGACCTCCATAGCTCCCTGTCACAACATCTCTGTGGCTGCAGTAGGACCTACATAGCTCCCTTTCACATCCTTCCTGTTGCTGTGGTAGGACCTCCATAGCTTCCTGCACACCCTCCCTGTGGCTGCACTAGGACCTTCATAGCTCCCTGTCAAATCCTAATTGTGGCTGCACTAGGACCTCCATAGTTCCTTGTCACATCCTCCCTGTGGCTACACAAGGATCTCCATAGCTCCCTGTCACTTGCTCTCTGTTGCTACACTAGGACCTTTATAGCTCCCTTTTACATCCTCCATCTGGCTGCACCAGGACCATCATAGCTCCCTTGCAAAACCTTCCTGTTGCTACACTAGGACCTAAAATAGCTCCCTGTCACATGCTATTTGTGGCTGCACTAGGACCTTCATAGCTCCCTGTCAAATCCTAATTGTGGCTGCACTAGGACCTCCATAGTTCCTTGTCACATCCTCCCTGTGGCTACACAAGGATCTCCATAGCTCCCTGTCACTTGCTCTCTGTTGCTACACTAGGACCTTTATAGCTCCCTTTTACATCCTCCATCTGGCTGCACCAGGACCATCATAGCTCCCTTGCAAAACCTTCCTGTTGCTACACTAGGACCTAAAATAGCTCCCTGTCACATGCTATTTGTGGCTGCACTAGGACCTTCATAGCTCCCTGTCACAACCTCCCTGTTGCTGCTGTAGGACCTCCATAGCTCCCTGTCACATCCTTCCTGTTGCTGCTGTAGGACCTCCATAGCTCCCTGTCACATCCTCCCTGTTGCTGCACTAGGACCTCCATATCTTCCGGTCACATCCTTCCTGTTGCTGCTGTAGGACCTCCATAGCTCCCTGTCACATCCTCCCTGTTGCTGCACTAGGACCACCATAGCTCCCTGTCATAAACATCCTGTTGCAGAACTAGGACCTCCATAGCTCAATTTAAAATGCTCTCTTTGGTTGCACAAGGACCTCCATAGCTCCCTGTCAAATCCTCTTTTTGGCTGCAATCGGCCCTCAATAGCTCCCTGTCACATCCTTCCTGTTGCTGCTTTAGGACCTCCATAGCTCCCTGTGACATCCAACCTGCGGCTGCACTAGGACCTCCATGGTTCCCTGTCACTTCCTCCCTGTTGCTGCACTAGGACCTCCATAGCTCCCTATCGCATCCTCTTTTTGGCTACACTAGGACCTCCATAGCTCCCTGTCACATCCTTCCTGTTGCTTCTTTAGGACTTCAATAGCTCCCTGTCACATCCTCTTTTTGGCTGCACTAGGACCTCCATAGCTCCCTGTAACTTCCTCCCTGTTGCTGCTGAAGAACCTCCATAGCTCCCTATCACTTCCTCCCTGTTGCAGCTATAGGACCTCCATAGCTCCCTGTCACATCCTTCCTGTTCCTGCTGTAGTTCCTCCATGGCTCCCTTTTTACTTCCTCCCTGTTGCTGCTGTTGGACCTCTATAGCCCCCGGTCACATCCTTTCTGTTGCTGCTGTTGGACCTCCATAGCTCCCTGTCACTTCCTCCCTGTTCTACTGTAGGACATCCATAGCTCCCTGTCACATCCTCTTTTTGGCTGCACTAGGACCTCTATAGCCCCCGGTCACATCCTTCCTGTTGCTGCTGTAGGACCTCCATAGCTCCCTGTCCCACATCCTCCCTGTTGCTGCTGTAGGACCTCCATAGCTCCCTGTCACATCCTTACTGTTGCTTCTGTAGGACCTCCATAGCTCCCAATCACATCCTCCCTGTTGCTTCTCTATGACCTCCATAGCTTCCTGTCACATCCTCACTGTTGCTGCACTATGACCTCCATAGCTTCCTGTCACAAACATTCTGTTGCTGCACTAGGACCTCCATAACTCCCTTTAACATGCTCTCTGTGGTTGCACTAGGACCTCCATAGCTCCCTGTCACACCCCTTTTTTGGCTGCAATAGGCCCTCCATAGCTCCCTCTCACATCCTTCCTGTTTTCTGCTGTATTACCTTCATAGCTCCCTGTCACATCCTCCCTGTTGCTGTTGTAGGACCTCCATAGCTCCCTGTTATATCCTTACTGTTGCTGCTTTATGACCTCTATAGCTCCCGTGACATCCTTCCTGTTGCTGCTGTAGAACGTCCATAGCTCCCTGTCAAATCCTCTTTTTGGCTGCACCAGGACCTCCATAGCTCCCTGTCACTTCATCCCTGTTGCTGCCGTAGAACCGCCATAGCTCCCTGTCACATCATTCCTGTTGCTGTTGTAGTACCTCCATAGCTCCCTTTCACATCCTCTTTTTGGCTGCACTAGGACCTCCATAGCTCCCTGTCACTTCCTCCTTGTTGCTGTTATAGGACCTCCATAGCTCCATGTAACTTCCTCCCTGTTGCTGTTATTGGACCTTCCTAGCTCCCTGTCACTTCCTCCCTGTTGCTGCTGTAGGACATCCCTGTCACTTCCTCCTTGTTGCTGTTATAGGACCTGCATAGCTCCATGTAACTTCCTCCTGTTGCTTTTATAGGACCTCCATAGCTCCCTGACACATCCTTCCTGTTTCTGCTGTAGTACATCCCTGTCACTTCCTCCCTGTTGCTGTTATTGGACCTCCATAGCTCCCTGACACATCCTTCCTGTTGCTGCTGTAGGACATCCCTGTCACTTCCTCCTTGTTGCTGTTATAGGACCTGCATAGCTCCATGTAACTTCCTCCCTGTTGCTGTTATTGGACCTCCATAGCACCCTGACACATCCTTCCTGTTGCTGTTGTAGGACATCCATAGCTCCCTGTCACTTCCTCCCTGTTGCTGCTCTAAGACCTCCATAGCTCCCTGTCACATCCCTCCTGTTGCTGCTGTAGGACCTTTATAGCTCAGGGTCACATCCTTCCTCTTGCTGCTGTAGGACCTCCATAGCTCCCGGTCACATCCTTCCTGTTGCTGCTGTAGGACCTCCATAGCTCCCTGTCACATCCTCTTTTTGGTTGCACTAGGACCTCCATAGCTCCCTGTCACTCCCTCCAAGTTTCTGATGTAAGACCTCCATAGCTCCCTGTCACTTCATCCCTGTTGCTGTTATAGGATCTCCATAGCTCCATGTAACTTCCTCCCTGTTGCTGTTATAGGACCTCCATAGCTCCCTGTCACTTTCTCCCTGTTGCTGTTATAAGACCTCCATAGCTCCCTGTCACTTCCTCCCTGTTGCTGCTTTAGGACCTCCATAGCTCCCTGTCACATCCTTCCTGTTGCTGCTGTAGTTCCTCTATAGCTCCCTTTCACTTCCGTCCTGTTGCTGCTGTAGGATCTCTATAGCCTCCGGTCACATCCTTTCTGTTGCTGCACTAGGACCTCCATAGCTCCCTGTCACATCCTCTTTTTGGCTGCACTAGGACCTCCATATTTCCTTGTCACTTCCTCCCTGTTGCTGCTTTAGGACCTCCATAGCTCCCTTTCACATTCTCTTTCTGGCTGCACTAGGACCTCCATAGCTCCCTGTCACTTCCTCCCTGTTCTACTGTAGGACATCCATAGCTCCCTGTCACATCCTCTTTTTGGCTGCACTAGGACCTCTATAGCCCCCGGTCACATCCTTCCTGTTGCTGCTGTAGGACCTCCATAGCTCCCTGTCACATCCTCCCTGTTGCTGCTGTAGGACCTTCATAGCTCCCTGTAACATCCTACCTGTTGCTGCTGTAGGACCTCCATAGCTCCCTGTCACATCCTTCCTGTTGCTGCTGTAGGACCTCCATAGCTCCCTGTCACATCCTTCCTGTTGCTGTTGTAGGACCTCCATAGCTCCCTGTCACTTCCTCCCTGTTGCTGCTGTAGGACCTCCATAGCTCCCTGTCACATCCTTCCTGTTGCTGCTGTAGGACCTCCATAGCTCCCTGACACATCCTTCCTGTTGCTGTTGTAGGACCTCCATAGCTCCCTGTCACTTCCTCCCTATTGCTGCTGTAGTACCTCTATAGCCCACTTTCACTCCCTTGCTGTGCTCCTCTTCCACATTTTCCACTTCGGGAGCCAGAGCTTATATTGGAGAGCTCTGAACTGCATGCTTCAACTGAAGATAACAACAAATAATGAGACGCACCCTAAGGATAATGCTTACATCACTTAACGGATAATCCGGGCCAGACTGAGACACTCTGTGATTGGTTTGTGCATCAAGTAGTATAAAAAAAATGTATGCATGAGTTACAGGGGGTGGACCTTTGCAGAGACTGTCTGGAAGTTTACAATGAGTAATAACAGAGCTTTTAAGCATGTGTTAATTAAATAATGTTTAAATATGCAAATAAACACTTAGGTAGTTTTTATTAATATAAAAAAACAGGGAACCCCTATGTCAATTAATAGCAAATTTTGATCTTAGTTCTTAAAAAAAAATATAATGTAAATGTTGATACTGAACTCAATAAACTGGAAACCGTTGTTTTTTCTGTATGCCTGAAATGTAAAATATTTTATAAGTGGTATAAATTTACCAAAGACAGATCCAGGTTTGTATTAATACAGATATATTGTCTGCAGCTGCCAATGCTGAGGATGAGGTCACAATGAGGGGTACTTTTTATATTAGTAATATAGGTTATTGGACATATTCCTGCTGAGATATACGGACAAAACATCAGTTCTGCTTTTCTTATGCGTCTCCTTTGTTTGTTTGCTGATTTACCTGAAACAAACAAATAGCGAACCCAACACTTTCAATGCAAAGCATCTGTGGAGATATTCATAGGAGCGAGAGCTTTGTGTTACATTGTAAGGAGAGCGGCCCGGCCTTGATTTTACTAATGATATGGGTGAGCAACACAAGCCAGAGATAAGGGCAAGTGGATCACTGATACAATGTATTCATGTTGGATGTATACATATATAAATATACACAAATATATATAGATATATAAATGTATATATATATACTAGTGACTTGCCCGTCAAAAAATGATTGTCAATAACATTTTAGTTTTTCTTTGTCTTTGTGCTGTGAATTTTAGTGCTGTGAGTTAAAGGCTCACCTCGCTACACGAGGCTCTAAGGCGATGAGTGCCTTCGGAGCTCATCCCACAAGTGCTGTGAGTTTCAGTGCTTTAATGGCTTGCGTTGCTATGCAAGGCTCGCAGACGATGAGCACCTTTGGTGCTCGTCGCCTAAGTCGTACGCACCACGCAAAGTGTGACGACGTCTCGTAGTTTGACAATTATAATATGTGGTGTGTATATATATATATATATATATATATATATATATACATCTTTCTTTCAAATGAAGTTCTTAAAATATATAGATTTAAATGTTTAATTGCTCTGGAGGTCTTGCCCCTGTCAGCGAATGTGCAGTAAGAACTAATTGACAGTTATACAGCCCTATTAAATTGCGATTTGGCCAATTAAATATGGCTTTATAAAAGCACAGAGCATATTTTTTTACAGAAGTTTTTAGTTAGTGAGCTTCTATCCAAAAGCAAGATCTTCACTGACTAAAAACTTCTGTAAAAAAATATGCTCTGTGCTTTTATAAAGCCCTATTCAATTGGCCAAATTGCCATTTAATAAGGCTGATAGTGACCATGGGATCCATGCTAATCCCCTCTATTGCAATTATGGGAGGTTAAGTAATAAAATAAATCCTACCAAGCTATGCTATGCCCTCATCCCGTAAACATTGCGAGCGAACTGCTACTAATGACTGATGACTTAAAATTACGTCAAACTCTTCCATAGATTTTTGCAGTGCTAAAAGATTATTAATCAGTCTGTTGGACTTTCACACCCAAACCCTATGCTAACAAGATTTTATGGATCACTTGGAAATAATCACCCTGCCGTAACTGCTAAATGCTGAATAAATATTATGAGTACATAAGACCATTCACAAATGGATTTAAAACCATTGCTGAGTGCAGCAGCAGCAGTAAAAGTGACAATATCACACCACAAAACTATTAAAAATGGTGACATTTCAACATTATTTGACACTTAACAGTCCAATATACATATAAGTAATTAAAAAATATGATATTGTATTATTATGTCCATTTTTATTATACAACTAGCGACTTGCCCGTCAAAAATGACGGCAATAAAATTGTAATGTTTGCAAAGCTGTTTGCACCTAATGTGAGCAACTTTGGCGGTCATTGCGAGCCTCTCCATTGTCTACTTACTCCCTTGTGTTTCCTTTCCACCCTCCTCTCCCTCCCTTGTGTCTCTTTTCTCCCCCCTCCCTACCCTGTGTCTGTTCCCCCTGTCTCCCTCCTCTATGGCTCTTCCACCAGTCTCCCTCCCCTGTGTCTGCCCCCCCTCTCCCTCCCCTGTGTCTGTTCCCCCCTCTACTCCCTCTGTGTCTGCTTGCCCTGCTCTTCCTCCACCCCTGTGTCTCTTTTCTCCTCCCCCAGGTCTCTTTCCCCCATCTTCTGTGTTTCTTCCCCCCTTCCCTATGTCTCTTCCCCCCCTCCCCTGTTTCTCTTTCCCCCTCCCCATGTCTCTTTACCCCATCTCCTGTGTCTCTTCCAGCCCTCCCCAGTGTCTCTTTCCCCTCCCCTCCCCTGTTTCTGCGGCCTTCGCAACAACCCAGATTGCTGACAACTATATATGCGATATCAAGGGTAAGTGATTTACAGATGTGGGCTAAGTGCCGTAATATTGCAAGTGAAAAGATTAACATAAATGTGTATTCTAGTGTAAGAAATGTGGCTAAACTGCAAATTACACAATGCGATAAGCATTGGGGCTCTATGTTACCCAAAAACCAAGGATACTTCAAGGAATAAGAGCAAACATCCAGTGACTCTGCACTGAAGGAGAGAAAGGAAAGAGTCAAGGATGAAAATATGGATGCCTACAGTAGAGTATAAAAAATCCTTGACAATATAAGTTATTTCACTGGAGAGTAACCTAATAATATTCAAAAGCTTTTTTAACATGGTAGTTTGCTATGATCATGCTACATTTAAAAAAGTTCATGCATCTAATATTGACTGTGTTTTAGTTTCATTAAAGCTTAAACAGGTTTTTATTTTTTATTTTACACAAATAAACCAGTTTTGTACTGTATAAAATTCCCTTTAAATGCATTAAATAAAATAATTTAGTTCCTTGTCTTTATAATGTGACTGTTACTGATTATTTTCTTTTTTAGAGAGCGGTGTGAAGAAGGCACAAAGTAAGGAACATTAGAGGAAGAAAGAGAAAGACATTTTATAGGAGATCAAGTAAAATGAGGTGACAAAGAGAAGAGTACATGGGGTACAAAGGATGGGGGACAATTGGAGGAGATACGAGGAAAGGTGAGAGGAGTGATGTGGATAGAGACAGTGAAGAATATTGATCAAAGTTTGAGTTAAAATGAGCGGGGCCCTACATTTTCTATAGAGGGTGTTTATAAAAGTTAAACTGTGTTGCTGTTTGATAAATAGGTCCCATAGAAAACATAGGAATTTGAGTTATTGTATGTTCATAGCCCACTAGTCACCTGCTAGATAAATCTCTCACAGTGTGTGAGTGGGATGGAGGAATCGGGTGGGTAGTGATCTTCTTGTTTAAAAGCGTGACTGGCAAAAGGTGCCCTAGGGTCTTTAATTTGGAGAGCTTGGTGTCTGCTCGGTGGGCACTGATAATGCCTGCATGAAGATGTCGGGATCGTAGAAATAACGGGCATGCTTTTGTGGGTGCGCGCATGCGTCAGTAAGCATGCGTCGGCGCGCATTTATCAGGCACTGAGAAGTCATGCTAACTTTCTTCCCAATGAACAAATATACTCTTAGGCTACGTTACTTAATCTGTTTAATTAATAGTTGGAAGACACTGGGCATCTACACAGTGTAAGTATGCAGGGCACCTGAAGAGCACCCCCTAGCAAGTCCCTATATTGCACAGATAAAATATGTGCAATCAAAGATGTTAGATCACTGAAGGAGGTCGGAGCTTCCGGTGCAGACGTGACAGACATCTGCGTGCCAAATTGCCAAGCTCTGACCTGCATGCTGGGTAAGGATCGTTCGTGGAGGAAGTGTTGGTCCGCTCTATGTAGCTGGATCAATTGCGAAACTCTTATAATTTAATTGTAAAGCCTTAAAGATCCTATGAGAGAGGCGTAACTCTGCTGAATGTGAAATAAAATCATTCAGTGCATGGCCGGTTTCTTTGGAGAATATGAGATTTTTAATGCCGAAAATATACTTACTAAATTGATGAGAAAAGCAGAGAGAAAGCAAAATCTATAATCTCTCCCCTAGAATAGTTGAAAGCTATAGAAAGAACTTTTAGAAAATAAAATTGCATTTCATTCCTAAAGAGAGGAAATCAAAGTATTGAAGAGTGAAGTATTTTTTGCAGACATCGCTGAGACCCATTGTAATCCCCCTTAATCTTTTAAACCAGTGAGAGAGTTTTAAAAGATAGAGGAAAATTATCATTTTAACAGCAGGCATTAAAGTACTGAACTATTAAGCACTCTTGTATATATTACTAAAATATATATTACTGAAACTATTTGCAATTTTTTTTTTTTTTTATTACGTTTCAAAAAAACATACAGAAGACAAATTAAGATTTACAGAACAAGGTATACATAAACAGGAACACAGATGCCTTAATAGGTAACTAAGGCGCTAGATACATACGCAATTATTTAGATTTCAGTGTGGGAACATTACATAGTTGTTCGATATCTAGACACACAGTGCATATTTATAGAGAAAAAAAAAAAGAAATAAATAAAATTAGCTTAATGAAAACATTATTGCTCATAAGGAAAACATCCTAAGTAACACATAAAAAGCTTTGAGACATTATATATACTCCATATAATTGTCCCATTTCGACCAACTGAAGTGACGGGCAAAACCCACCGATGAAATGTCATAACGATTATTCATTAATTCTCTATTTATATGAACAAGATTACGTAGTTCATAAATTGTAGGAATCGTGGGTTGCTTCCAATATTTTACCAAGAGATACTTGGCTACCAAAAGAATGTGGCATATCAGGTATCTATCTATGGGAGGTAATTTCTCTATATTCATGTGAAGAATTGCTTCTTGGGGAGATAGGGAAAATTGTTTATCAAGCAATTTGGATATTAGTTGGGAAATATCTAGCCACCACTTCTGTAATTTAATACAGTCCCACCAGATATGATGGTCACTGCCTCTTGAGCCACATAGTTTCCAGCAGCGATCTGTTACCTCTGGGTTAATTTTCCCCATTTTAACTGGTGTTAGATGCCATCTGTGGATGATTTTAAAATACAACTCTGTATATGTATATTTTTTTGTGGTTTTAAGGATATTCCTCCAACTTGTGACTTCCAGACTGATCCCTAGATCCATTTCCCAACCTTTAATCCCTAAGCTTTTAGTAAAGGGGATGAGGTCATCTATAATACTACCACATTTTGATATGATATGTGTCATTTTTCCCTTTAAGATGAGTTCTTCCAATTTTGTCGGAGTATTCGCCCCAGATAAAGTATAGCCTTTTGCCAGCAAGTTTTGCTTGAGACTGACATAATTTAACCATTTTAGTTTTTTTAACTTCGGATTTTTCTGTAGTGCTTGTAAAGTAAGAAGATTGCCATTATTATATAGATGAGAAATATTTCTAAGACCCTGATCAAGTAACAGCTTTATTATTGGACATTGTGTCTTAGGTTTTAAGATTTCTAAAGGAGCCGCAATTGAAGGTATATTTAGTATTTGCATCTTTTGTCTGAATTTATACCAAAGTTTTAAAATAGCATGAAGATTTTTAGGGAGGTTGCTAATCGTAATTTTGGTATATGCAGGGAGCCAGAGCAGTAGTTGAATAGGGAGATCCTCCATCAATGCTTCTGCCAAGATCAGCCATCTAGGCTTATCATTGGTGATATTCCAACAGATGAGTTGGGCCCAGATTATTTTATGGTGAATGTCTTTTAGACATGGTGCATTTAGACCCCCTTTAATACATTTTTTATATGTTATATTTTTCTGGATCCTTGGTTTTTTTGATAAATATAGGAATTTGTCTAATTGGTCCTGAATGCACTTCAAATAGCTGTTAGCTAAAATATCAGGTATAGATCGCATATAATATGTAATTTTGGGGAGTATATTCATGTTGATAGAGGCTATTCTAGCAGACCACGAGAGATTATAGTGACTCCATACCGTTAGTGTGGGTCTAATTCGCTTCATCACCTCGTTAATATTGTCTTTGAGAATTTTGTCCACACCAAGAGAGAATCTTATACCTAAATGAACTATATATTTGGAGTCCCAATTAAAACTAAAGACTTCCCTTAATTTATTTTTAATTTCGGTTGTTATTCCTTTTGTTAATGTGTCTGATTTTGAGTGGTTGATTTTAAAATAAGATAACCTGCCAAACTCCTCGACTATTTCTTGGAGTTTATAGCAGGCGTATAGCGGATTTGTTACGGTTATTATGATATCGTCTGCATAGGCCATATATTTAAACTCTTCTTTACCTATACAAATTCCTTTAATATCCTTACACTGTCGTAAGTATATTGCCAGTGGTTCCATAAATAGTATAAATAGGAGCGGGGATAGAGGGCATCCCTGACGGGTACCATTCCCGATACTAAATTGTTTTGATTCAAATTCCGGATTCACAACTCGTGAAAAGGAGTTTCTATAGAGGGCTTTAACAGACATGGAAGCGAATTCCCCCAGACCAAATCTCAGCAATACACACTGTAAGAATTCCCAGTTAACTCTATCAAAGGCTTTTTCAGCATCTAGTGATAGAAACATTACCGGTATGTCTTTATCTCTAATATAAGATAATAGGTTCAAAAGTCTTCTTGAGTTATCTGATGACTGTGTCCAGGGATAAACCCGGATTGATCTGGGTGGATCAAATTAACTATAATGTTCTTTAGGCTATTTGCTAGGATTTTAGAATACAGTTTCACATCTATGTTTATTAAAGATATTGGTCTGTAACTACTGCATTCTTCAGGATTCTTCCCTTCCTTTAAGATATTTATTATTTTAGTCTCAGTCATTTCTAGCGGGATATACCCTGATTGTTTAATTTCATTGAATAAACTATACAGGACCGGTTTAAGTTCTGACTGAAAAATCTTGTAGAACAGATGGTCAAAACCATCTGGACCAGGGGCTTTATTTGTTTTACCAGAGTTTATTACTTTAATAATTTCCTCGCCCGAGATTTCCCTGTTTAGATCTATCGATTCTTGGTCAGAAATCCTAGGGAATTTGATCTTATCTAGGAAGATATTGATATCTATCTTGTCTGGTTTTACAAAATTGACGTCCTTATCTAGGTTATATAATTGCTCATAGAACTCCCGAAAGAGCTCGCTGATTTTGTCAGGTTTCATATGAACGTTTTTCTTATCATCTAATATGTTTGTGATCCTGTTATTATTACGTTGTTTCTTTAGCCTATTTGCAAGAATTTTGCCAGTTTTATTGCCATATAAAAATTTAGATTGTTGTACTCTCCAAAGAAGGTTATCTGCCTGAATTTGTAGAATGTGGTTTATTTGGTTGTTTACAGCTATTATTTCTTGACCCAGAACTGTATTTGGGCTCTTTTTATTGAGCTGGTGTAATTTCTCTAGTTCGATATATAGAGTTTTTAGGGGTTTTCCCCTTTGCTTATTTACGTTTGCCATCCCTGAAATTAGGATACCCCTGATATAGGCTTTATAGGAACACCATAGTGTCTTACTGGAGGTCACTGAGTCTTTGTTTATTTCAAAAAATTCTAAAGTATCCTTTTTCACTGCATTAAGATTATCTGTATCTTTGAATAGTATTGGATTAATTTTCCATCTTTTTGTTACTTTTACAGCCAGTGAGACCTCTAGGTTAATACTGTTCATACTATGGTCTGACCACGGTGTTAAAATAATATCTGACTTCTCTATCATTTTTAGGGTATATACATCAGTAAATATATAATCTATCCGTGATTTATATTGATTCGAGAAAAATGTATAATCTTTACAATTAGGGTGTAAAACCCGCCAAATGTCGTATAATTCAAAATCATTTATAATATTAGAGAAGTCTAGGGCAGTTTTTATTTCTGTGGCTTCCGATTTTATCTTGTGGCCTCTCTGTTTATCCATCTTTGAATCCCTAATCATGTTAAAATCACCACATAAAATAATATTCCCTCTCTTTAGTTTATATAGATCTTTCAGGAACGACTTTAAGTACCTAATCTGGTTTCTGTTTGGCAAATATACATTAGCAACAGTTAGTAAAGAATTGTTCACATACCCCGACCAAATTATAAATCTCCCTAGAGGATCTATTTTTGAGAATAATTCCGAGACTTTTATGTTTTTATTAAAGAAAATAGAAACTCCCTTAGATTTATTTTTGAAGGTTGAGTGTATATTAAAGGGGTATTGTCTTTCAGACAGATACTTAATAGAATCCTTCTTCAGGTGAGTCTCCTGAAGGCATATTATATCTGCTTTGATTTTACTATAGTTTAAAAAGGCAATTTTCCTTTTAGTCGGTGAGTTTAATCCATTTACATTATGGGAAATTATTTTTATTCCTTTAGTCATTTTCCCAACTTATGAGCTTGATTTTTATATTTAGTGTTTCCCAGCGTCTAGAAATGTCCCACACTACAATTTTTTTTTTTAACATACATCCCATACCCACGACGGATATAGAGTGGTCTGTGGAATCTATATTTGTTCTCACAAACCCTCATATCTCCCCTCCAGGAATGGGAACACAAACAACATATAACATTAATATTTACAAAGCAACTACCTGATGGTAGAAAATGGCCGGACGTAGTCCCCATATCAAAATAAGGACAATGGCGGGGATATATAGGCATTTTGATTACTCTGAAGTTTTTAACATGATTTTACCAGTATTAGATTCAGAATATTCTTTGACATGCCTGATTTTAGATAGCTCAACCATTTTATCTAATATTTTCTGATGGTGGAGGGATGGGGCAAATTAGACTTACAGAACCATTACATTTCATGACTCGAAATAGAAAAAAAAAAAAGGAGAAAAAAAAAAAAAAGAAGAGAGCCAGAGAGAAAAGAGCTTAGCCATTTACTTTCTCCCTATTTTTTTTTTTTTCCTTCTCCTCCTTTTTTCACGTTTGTTTATTTCTCCCAGCTCCTTCCCGGCCCCCTTCATTCTTCCGTTTAGAGTAAATAAGATTGTTGAGGTTAGTGATTTCCTAACCAACAAGAAACGATAATATATCAAAGATAGAAGATAAAGAGGGGGGGGGGGAGGGAGACATTCGCATAGTCATTATCACTGCTCACAACTGGTCCACTTAAATGGGACCAAGTCCTGGTATATAACCTACGGTATACTCTTGCTATTTCCACTTACTTGTGGTCCCCAAATCTCCCCACACCTATCCACCAATATAGGAGCATTTCTAGTTATACCATTTAACACCAGGCGCCAATACTATTTCCCAAAAAGTTTCATATAACTTTCGCCCTCCTACATCTCCTCTCCCCAAATAAACATAAGGGAAGGGGGAGAGGCGACCCGGGGTGAAACGGAGGAAGAGCATACTTCCTCCCCCCGTCCCAGCCCCGTCGCCCCCCCCCCCCCAATCTCCTAATTTTTTTGCCATGCATGCTCACTGGAAGTTAGATTCGGCTGGCCAACCTCTAAATCACGAGAAATAATTTCAAAATTCCATGTTTGTAACATTTTTACCCCCTCCTGGACAGATGTTATCCTGTGCCACTTAGAATCTTTATAAACAGATAAGCCTACTGGAGATGACCATTTATATCTTACTTCTTTTTGTCTTAAAACCTGGGTAATATCCCTGAATTCTCGTCTTTTAGATAAAGTATAAACCGACAGGTCTGAAAATATTTTTAGATTTTCATAAGGGGACGAGAATCTTTGCTTAATAAAGGCCACCTTCATAATCTCATCTTTATATGAACGATAGTGAACTCTTGCTATGACATCTCTAGGAATAGATTTATCTAGATGTTTCACCAATGGAATTCTATGAATAACATCAATAGTAGTCTCATTAGGTGAGAAATTTGGGACCAGGGTCGCCAAAAAATTCTCCACATAAGATTTCAAGTTACAGTCTAGTATGGTTTCCGGGATGCCTCTCAGGCGGAGATTGTTCATTCTGCAACGATCTTCAATTGAGGATATCTTATTTGTTAAATCCTCAATTCTATTTTCTAATAGCTTTGTATATTTAAGCAGATTATTATTGTCCGTGATTAAGTTGTCACATATATCTTCGACGGATTCCACTCTCTGGTTCACTTCTTTGATCAATACTGAGTTGTCTGAATTTTTTTTTGTCAGCTCTGAAATAATATTCGTCTGGAATGACTGTAGCATATCTTGCATTTTGGAGCAGGTGAGGATTTCTTCTTCTTCCACCCCGAGTTTTACAATCTAGAAGTCTGTGACGCTTTGTCTGGTGACTCAGTTGTTGGTGAGCTAGATATAGTACGTTCTGTTTGAATAGTCGAGCCAGAACCCTTATATCTTGGTGAAAACATTAGTGGTGTCTTTGGTGGCTCGTTTTTGGCTTTGTCCCTTGATTTTAATTTCATTGGCATGTTTGTATGAAATATTAATCCCAAGTTTCGACTTATAGGTATAATATAGGTATAGTATTTCACAGGTGAACCACGAGCTTTATCCTACACTGTACAGACTTGCTCACAGCATATGTGGTGATAAAGTTATGTATACTTCTTTGAGAGAAAAAAAAAAAAAAAAAAAAAAAAAAAAAAAAAAAAACAACGGGGGACAGGAGAAGGGAGCGTGGAGCTTTGTCCATATATACACCAATATATGCAAGTATATGTATTTCTTCAGTATACTAATATACCATCTGTTTATTCAACGTATAGATTCCGTATTGTAAGTATTTGTCCATTGGGGAGTCACACATATCACCCCCTGCACCAAATACCCAGACAACGTTGTATGGCCAGGCCCCCCTACCACCAAATCAGGCCCCCCTACCACTAAATCATTAATTGATCTTGGCTAAATATCTCACACTTGGTGGGAAGCCAGAGCGCCTGATGTTACAGTTTATAAGGTGGTAGTTTGCTCAATAAACCTTCTTGACAGCCCTGCCAGGACTTATTTCATATAATTTATATACCCATGTGTCTTCCCCCCAATGGATATAAATTAACTCACTTTAGGGTTGTAGTCTCCCGTTGGGATACAGGTGCTGGGAAGCAGGTGTCAACCGTATGCTCCAGGAATCAACTGCCTTCCTCCTCTCTATATGCAGCCTCCGCTCATAGCACTTCTGTGCTGCTTATAGTAGCAGGGGCAGCCCACGATTGCCCAGGATGCAAAGAGCCACTTGCCCAGGATGCAAAGAGCAAAGGGGGGTCCACCGCGGCGTGATGCGCCAATCTCCAATCGCAATCACAGCCTCAGCATCCTCTCGCTGTGTTGTAGCGTTGATTTCAGGGAACGCCGTCCGTCAAAGAATGCCATCTATGTGGAGGTGCAGAGGTGCAGAGGTGCAGGCAGCATACCAAGCGGCCGCCCAGGGCGCACTGATGGGAGTAACGGTCGATCCAGAAAACACTCCGGTGTGCCAACCGTGACTCTCGTGGGTTAGAGGGAGTAGGAGAGGTGAGCCCTTGCTTGTTAGAACGCTTGTCAGAATGCCATCACCCCCGCCGTCCGCACGTCACGTTACGTTAACGCACTGACCATTTCCGGCTGCTTCCAGAAGAGCACCCCCTAGCAAGTCCCTATATTGCACAGATAAAATATGTGCAATCAAAGATGTTAGATCACTGAAGGAGGTCGGAGCTTCCGGTGCAGACGTGACAGACATCTGCGCGCCAAATTGCCAAGCTCTGACCTGCATGCTGGGTAAGGATCGTTCGTGGAGGAAGTGTTGGTCCGCTCTATGTAGCTGGATCAATTGCGAAACTCTTATAATTGAATTGTAAAGCCTTAAAGATCCTATGAGAGAGGCGTAACTCTGCTGAATGTGAAAATAAAATCATTCAGTGCATGGGCGGTTTCTTTGGAGAATATGAGATTTTTAATGCCGAAAATATACTTACTAAATTGATGAGAAAAGCAGAGAGAAAGCAAAATCTATAATCTCTCCCCTAGAATAGTTGAAAGCTATAGAAAGAACTTTTAGAAAATAAAATCGCATTTCATTCCTAAAGAGAGGAAATCAAAGTTTTGAAGAGTGAAGTATTTTTTGCAGACATCGCTGAGACCCATTGTAATCCCCCTTAATCTTTTAATCCAGTGAGAGAGGTTGAAAGATAGAGGAAAATTATCATTTTAACAGCAGGCATTAAAGTACTGAACTATTACTTAAATATATATTACTGAAACTATTTGCAATTTTTTTTTAATCCCATGTAAGATGTTAAAAAGAAGTTGGTACTTTGCAAGAAATTATATACAGTAATACAGAGCTTTGCAACTTGGTTACAAATGTAGTGCCTCATTCAATTCCAAGCCTGCAGCTCAATCGCAGATGGCCGAATGTCTCTGGGTGTGTTGTGGGCTCCTGTTCTCCAATTGCGATGCTATTCAATTGAGCAAGAACGCGAGTTCAGGCCCGAAGCCTCAAGCTCGTAAATGCCTCCTGTCACCAGGGCCCTCCAACTGAATTGATGTCAGCGGCCAGCCACCATTACCCCCCCCACCCACAGCAGTGTGCTGATCTGGCCGCCACCACCACTACCGGTCCCCAACCACACCAAGGCGACACTGCAAGACCCTCCAGCTGTGCCCCAGACCCTCCCCACTTTCACACTGCTACCTCCTCACCATGTCACACTCCTTGGACCTCCATCCCTAGCCCTTGCGCACACTGCCTATTTCTAATGAACTGTTACAACATTCATAAAACTATCTCCTCAGGCCAGCAAAAGTCCCACTGGACATTATATGCTGCAGGACAATAAAAATAGATTGTTATCTCTTCAGGCTATTGATTGTTACATATATTAATTAAAAAGAGGTAAACTATATTAATTTGTTATTCAATTAATTCATTAATTAGTATTTAAAAAAATATAGAGACGAGCAAAAGGACACGCGAGGAGAGGCTCGCAATAAGTGCCAAATGTCCTTAGAGTATAAAAAGTTTAACAATGTGCCATGGCTTCAAATGTTATTGACCATCATTTATTGACAGGCAAGTCGCTAGTATATATACAGTATATACATATATATATATATATATATACTAGCGACTTGCCCGTCAAAAAATGACGGCAATGAGATGTGTATGTTTGGAAAGTTGTTTAGTTATTAATATATATATATGACAGTTGTATTGTGATATTAAAACATGTTTAGTTTAGTAAAATGTTCTCTTGGTGAACAATAATTGTGAAAGCATTTTGTATGAACATTTTAATATAAGAATATTGGAACTTGAAATTAATAATTATTGTAAACTTTAGGCAATGGTTTCTTAACATGCAATTTGTATGTGAAGAATTGTTAACTTCAATATACATGAAATCCCGTGGAAAGCAAACAGTAAAAAGGCTTGTTGAAACGTACACAATTTTAACCTGAACTTTGTAATATATGTAAGTAAGAAACTTGAAAGTATATTTTTTTAAACTTTAACTTTATTATTTTTGTAACTTTGTAACTTGACAAAACATTTGTATAACTTTGAACATTATAAACAATAACATAGTGAATACATTTTTTAACATAATTTTGTATTAAAAGTAATAACATTTGAATGTACAAACAGTTTAACTTTAAACTAATCAGTATTGTAAACTTGAGGTAATGTTTTTTTAACATGCAATTTCTATCTGAATAATTGTTAACTTCAATATTATACATTTAATCCCGAGGAAAATTTTCCAACTTGTAACATTAGAAACAGTAACATAGTTAATGAACATTTTAACATAATTTGTATAAGGCAAGTGTTTTGTGAGGCAAATCATTCATAAACAGTCCTTCCATAAATTGTTTATTGTTTATTATTTTTGAATGCTTTTAAATTTGTTTTGCTTGTGTTTTATTTCTTTACTGAAAAGTTATAGTACTTCATAGTAGACAATGTTTTTAGTAAAAATACGTCCATCTTCTAATAAATCACCTTGACTTTCATTCTTTTCAATGTAAACTTTAATAGCCTGTGGATTTTTGCACCATGACAACGCAACGTACAATTGACCATGTGCAAATACTGGTTCTTCCAAGAAAATATCCACAGATTTGAATGTTTGACCTTGTGATTTATTAATGGTCATGGCAAATGCCATAATGGGAAATTGTCTTCTTTGAAGTATAAAAGGGAGACTACTTTCACTTGGTGCTAAATCTATTCTTGGTATGAAAACTCTCTCTCCTTTATGGGTACCAGTTAATTTTTTTTAGCATCTATAAAATGGTCCTTTAATTGTTGAACAAATAATCTTGTACCATTGCATAGGCCTTTTTGGGGGTTCATATTTTGCAGTAACATGATAATTGCACCTTTCTTTAGATGCAAAATATGTGGTGGCATTCCAGAAGGAGTTAGTGAGTTTATGAATTCAGTCGAAAAGTTAGCCTGACTTTCATTGTCATCAGCAAGTACAGAATCAGCACTGTGATAATTTCTTTGTGGTGCATTAATTTTTTTTAAGATTTCATTATTGAGGATTAATGCATCTTTATTTTTACACGTTAGTATGACTTGGTTGGCAAGCTCGGAATATTCTTCGTTATTTATGCTCCCTTCAAATATAGCCGATACAATATATTGTTGACAAATCATATGAGGTGGGATCTCTACAGTGTCGTCAGCTAAATGTAGTATTTTTTCTGTTCTGCGTTCTCCAATTTTAATAAGCCAATCATTGAAATCAGTTTGGCCTTCTGATCTCATATTTTGTTGCAGTTGAAGATGGGTAAAATATTTCTATACTGTGTTTGACTTTATACAGGTTTCGATAATGTCAGTTCGATTTCCATGTACAACGACAGGTAATGTTTGTCTAAAATCGCCACCCAACAACATTACCTTTCCACCAAATGGAAAAGTATTATCCATGACTTTACGAAGCAAACGGTCAATACATTGGAGGGCATATCATGACATCATTGTAGCCTCATCTATTATAATTAATTTACATTTCTTCAATTTCTTTGCTTGTAATGATGTCATGCGAATATCTGACACAGAAGTTTCTAAAATAGGCACTGGCAGTTTAAATCCACTATGAACAGTTCTTCCACCTTCTAATAAAAGTGCAGCAATTCCAGTAGTGGCAAACGCCATTTCTATTTGACCTTGTGCTCGTACTGAACTCATTAATAAATTATACAGATAGGTTTTTCCTGATCCGCCAGGTTCATCAAGATAGAAATAACGCTCTGTCACCATGTCATCATCTATTGCATTTTTAATGGCATGAAATGCTTGCAATTGTAGTGTATTTAAAGTTGCAAGTCTTTCTTCTGTTCTTTCTGCTTGTAGTTGGATGTCATAGTCTTCAAAGTTTATGTCATCTATAAGACCTGGATCAGGCAAATTAAAACTTGCACAACTTAATCCATGAGTTAAAAATACTTCTTGGATTTCCATTAACGCTTTTAAATGTGCAATGGGTTCATTGTATCGAAGCATAAAGTCTTCAGCCATATTACTTTTAAAAAGTCTCCCACAAAGCTAATGCATTTGGAGCATTTGAGAAGATACAAATAAAAGCAAATTGTTCTCTCATCTGTCGTGGCATTTGACATTGTGCTGCTTCTTCTAAACATCTTTCCCACTCTGTATCATCAGCGAGTAAGTTTCTATGTCTTGCAGCTAAATGGAAGGATTCATATACAATGTCATTAACAGTTCTTAAGTGTTCAAAAGTTAGTGCTCCTGGAACATTTAAAAGTAATATCCGTAAGCAAAAACGTTCAACATCTCTTGGACTGACTGTGTAAATTCTTGGAATAATTGTATTGCCTCTGCTTTTTCTTGGTCTCCATAATCCATTCACAAAAACATAGTCATATGGAATTCAATATATAAGTATTGTGTTGCTTGAGGATCAGTGGAATTTATTCGAAACCATGCCGTTAGTGTAGTGTGACGATCTTCACTTTGGGCCAATGCATTAATTTCATTTCCAGCATGGAAATACACTAAATGTCGTTGTGGCAAATGTACTGCTAATCTATATACTGCATGTGATCTATCATGCATTTCAAATTTTAGAAGCCGCCATATAGCTTCTGGCGCACTGACATAGCGAGCATCTACATGAGATGCAAGTTCATCTTGTACTAACTCACTACCTTCATGGTTGTCTGCACTTTTGATGACTACAGTAGCTGCATCGTAGCCTTTGTAAATATATTTGTAGACATATTTAATGGATTTGATGGAAGTGCAGGCTTCTACGTTGATGTGGGCGTTGTACTTCATGAGTAAATGTGGATTGTAGGGTACTACATATCTATTGTTCACATTTTTCCACAAATAATGGCACTATCTCCTTCTCTTCTTTTATAAACTGGATAGCCATTACAATTTGCATATGTTTTGTCTCTATAATCTTTTGGAAATTCTTTGGAAAATTTATTATTTTCCATACATGGTAATTCTGGATTAAGGTCTCCACAGGGTCCATGAATCATGCGATGAGTAACAATCTCATATAGTTTCATATAGTTCTGGATCTGGTAGTTCAGCAACAATGACTGCATCAACTTTGTCCGAAGTATCTAATTTATCTTTCTCTTGAAGTATTATGAGAAGATGTGCATGTGGAAGGCCTCTTTTTTGAAATTCAATGGTATATACATAAGCAAGACATTTGCCAAATAACTGATTTATAGTGAAGTCACGTATTAATTCATTTAATTTAATCTTAAAAACTCTGGCTACTAAATCTGAACAATTGGAAGCAGTTTAACCAAGAAGTAGATTTTGTGTAATTTCTGGCCATTGTGGATTTCATGTAAATGTCAGAAATAAATCGGGTTTGCCAAATTTGGTGACAATAGCCATAGCATCATTGTATCTTTCTCTCATATTTCGAGGAGATCCTTGAAAGGAAGATGATATAATGATGGCTTTGCCAGCTGTCATGTCTCTGCTTGTAGCCACGTCAGCAACATAGTCCATTAGTCCAGAATATTGTTCTACACGTAGTTTATCTTGTTGATATTTTATAAAGTTTAAATTATTTGCCTCAACTTGCAAATATGAATCAATAATCCATTGTTGGGTTAGTTTTCCACCACATAAAATTGGATTAAATCCATGTCGAATTGCAATTTGAGCTACTTTAAATTCAAGCATAGAAACATTATTTCGGATTCTGGCTTTAGCATTTGGGTAACTGGGAAGTGTTAATTTTGGTTGCCAACCTGCTTCTCCGTGTGGGAAAAAGATTGGATATGTCATTGGATCTAAATTTGGACTTAAGATATTCATATTAATAAATGGTTGCTCCTCATTTCTGGGATATATTCTAATGTCTCTTTGAAATGGTGGTTCTCCTTCATCATTTTGAAACACCATTGCAACCTCATTTGATGTTGGCAAGTTATTACGACGTTTATCAGTATGTCTGTCTCTTTTAAGCACCATATTGACCTTTGGCATGGGTAATTGATGTCTTTGTGCATGAAGTTGTTGTTTATTTTCTACTTCATTCAATTTTTTATAAGCTTTAGTGTAGGGGTTATTCTCCATAATGTTATCAAGCTCTATAAAAACAGTGGGTAAGCATTTTTTTATTTTCTTCCAGCTACATACGTTTGTCAAAAGCTTCCATTGTATCTAGGACACATAGTTGAGCAATCTTTCTTTGCTCTCCTTCCTCTGGATGTAAATGGGAAGTAAGATGATAAATTTGGCCTTGGACTTTAAAACAGTAAGGACCATGTCCTGGTACATTAGCAGCTAATGTTGCCCCCATAGATGCAAAGGATATGGCACTATTGTAGGATCTTATGTTTGTCTTAAAATGTTTGTTGTTTGGAAAAGTAGGTTCAGTCATAATATTTTGTAAATAGATTGGAAATTCTTTCCTTTCTGGAAGTTTGAACTTGCCTTTTTGACAGCAACTAATAAATTGGCCATCTCTGGGTCTCTCCTGTTTAAAATAATAAGCCTCACAAAACTGACATTGAGTAGTCATGTCCCCACAACTATGAACCTCTACTGCTAAAGACTTGAGTAAAGGACAATTTCCAAAGCATATAGAAATTTGACTTTCATATTCATCAGGTGAAATGTCATGGAATGTTTGAACAACAGGTTCTAAATGCTTAGTTTTTTTCGTGGCTTTTCTTGGTATATGTTGTCCTGGTTTTGTTGAAATGTCCTGTAAGGTTTAAGTAACAGGTTGTAAATGCTTTGTTTTTGTAGTTGCTTTTTTGGTATGTCTTTAATTGTATCTTGTAAAATGTCATCTGATGTTTGAGGAACAGGTTCTAAATGCTTAATTTGCTTGGTAGTTTTTTTTGGCGTGTCTTTCATTTTTGCAGCTGATAGTCTTTTGCTTGCAAGTCTTTTGCGTTCTTTTTCTCGTCGAATTTCTTTCTCCTCTGGTGTCTGCTGAGCGGCTCATCTCTCTTGTCTTTCTCTAGTTTGACGTCTTTTCTTCTCTTGTTTGCTCTCGTTAGTAGCCATGTTAATCTGTAAAGGCAAAAAAAGAAATGTAATTGGGTATATTGAAATTTGTAATTACTGTTAAACATTATTGTCCATAATAGAGAAATAAGAGGTAAATCATTAATGTATCAGTTATATTTTGTTAAAAGTTATAGGTCCTGGCCTCATTGAATAACAATTTGGCCAATTCAATACTGCTGAAAAATAAGCAGGTAACATCTTTTTGTTGAAATAAGTTTTTAGTTATTGAAAACCTTGTTTGTGGATGGATGTTTACCAATTAAAAACTTTTTAGCAAAAAAAAAACATTGATGTGGTTATTTACACATGTATTGCATAGTGCCAATTGAAATTTGGGACATAGTTATTATTATTTTTTTTTTTTTTCTGTTGACACGGATGCAGATGAAACATGTTTCTTTAGTTTTCTCCTTTTGTACTTATTATACTGTACCTTTGTTGAAGTGTGATTTGAATCCGAATGTTTGTTGGTCCTCGGTTGAAAATGTTTGTCCAATGGTCTGGTCCTCTGTTGGAAGTCCTCGTCCGATGGTGTAGTCCTCTGTTGAAAGTCCTCGTCCGATGGTGTGGTCCTCTGTTGAAAATCCTCGTCCTATGGTCTGGTCCTCTGTTGAAAGTCCTGGTCCGATGGCGTGGTCCTCTGGCGATAGCCCCCGTCCGATGTTGTGGTCCTCTGGTGAAAGTCCTGTCCGATGGTCTGGTCCTGTGTTGAAAGTCCTCGTCCGATAGTCTTCACGCAGTATCTGTTGTAAAATAAAATTGAAAATGTTGTTTGAGTTAAATGTCTTTTAAATAAAGCAAAAATGTCTTAATTTTGGTGTATTGTATCTGTTATGGTGAATTTTTTCTATGTGTTTGTCTGTCTTTATCTACAATCCTGTTTTGTGCGCACCACTTTTGTTATGCTTATTTAAGCTTCTTTGTAAGGCTTCTAGGTTGTTAAACATTAAAGAATGATTTTTAATTCAGTTTGCTATGTGTTTGTGTGATTTTTTCTACAATCCTGTTTTGTGCGCACCACTTGTGGTATACTTATTTAGGCTTCATTGTGATGGTTATAGGTTTTTAAACATGAAAGAAGAATATTAATGTAGTTTCCTATGTGTTTGTGTGAGTTTTAGTACAAGCCTGTTTTGTGCGCACCACTTCTGGTAGACTTATTTAGGCTTCTTTGTAAGGCTTATAGGTTGTTAAACATTAACTAAGAATATGAATTTAGTTTGCTATGTGTTTGTGTGAGTTTTTCTACAATCCTGTTTTGTGCGCACCACTTGTGGTATACTTATTTAGTCTTCTTTGTAAGGCTTATAGGTTGTTAAACATTAACGAAGAATATAAATTTAGTTTGCTATGTGTTTGTGTGACTTTTTCTACAATCCTATTTTTTGCGCACCACTTGTTGTATACTTATTTAGGATTCTTTGTAAGGCTTATAGGTTGTTAAACATTAAAGAAGAATATTAATTTATTTTGCTATGTATTTGTGTGATTTTGGTATAATCCTGTTTTGTGTGTACCACTTTTGGTATAGTTATTTATGTTTTTTTGTAAGGCTTATAGGTTGTTAAACATTAAAGAAGAATATGAATTTAGTTTGCTATTTGTTATTGTTTTTTGTGTCCAATCCTATTTTGTGTGTACCATATGGTGCATAGTTGGGGCCTCATTCAATTGCAATTTGCCCAATTGAATCGGACCCTAAATAAGCACATAACATATATATTTTTAAAGAAGTTTTTAGTTAGTGAAAACCTTTCTTTTGGATAGATGCTTGCTAACAAAAAACTTCTTTCAAAAATATATGTAATGTGGTTATTTAGGGCCCTATTCAATTGTGCAAATTGCAATTGAATGAGGGTCTTGATTTACTTAATGAGACCATTCAATTGTGATTTTGCCAATTGAATATGGCTCTAAATAAGCACATAACATATATTTTTTTAAAGAAGTTTTTAGTTCGTGCAAACCTTGCTTTTAGATAGATGCTTAGGTCCTCATTCAATATGAAATTTGTCAATTGAATAGGGCTCTATATAAGCACATAACATATTTTTTTGACAGAAGTTTTTAGTTAGTGAAAACCTTGGTTTTGGATAGAGGTTCAGTAACTAAACAGTTTGTTAAAAATTTTTTGTATGTGCTTATATAGAGCCCTATTCAATTGGGCAACTCGGAATTGAATGAGGCTCATAGTTGTTTTCTTTTTTATACTTTATACTTTACCATGATTGAAGTGTAGAATGACAGAGGGTCCCCTCCTGCCAATCTTAATCCGCCGGTCTTCTTGTAGTGTCTGTTTTAAAAAGAAAGTGAAATGGTTAATTGTATATTTCTTCATTTTGATTTAGCAAAGCATGGTCTTTTTCAGCATGTAATGTATTTTTCTATCTTACCTCTTGTTCTTTCTTGGAGTTGTTTAAAAGGGATTGTGTAAATGCTTAATTTGCTTGGTAGTTTTTTTTGGCGTGTCTTTCATTTTTGCAGCTGATAGTCTTTTGCTTGCAAGTCTTTTGCGTTCTTTTTCTCGTCGAATTTCTTTATCCTCTGGTGTCTGCTGAGCGGCTCATCTCTCTTGTCTTTCTCTAGTTTGACGTCTTTTCTTCTCTTGTTTGCTCTCGTTAGTAGCCATGTTAATCTGTAAAGGCAAAAAAAGAAATGTAATTGGGTATATTGAAATTTGTAATTACTGTTAAACATTATTGTCCATAATAGAGAAATAAGAGGTAAATCATTAATGTATCAGTTATATTTTGTTAAAAGTTATAGGTCCTGGCCTCATTGAATAACAATTTGGCCAATTCAATACTGCTGAAAAATAAGCAGGTAACATCTTTTTGTTGAAATAAGTTTTTAGTTATTGAAAACCTTGTTTGTGGATGGATGTTTACCAATTAAAAACTTTTTAGCAAAAAAAAACATTGATGTGGTTATTTACACATGTATTGCATAGTGCCAATTGAAATTTGGGACATAGTTATTATTATTATTTTTTTTTTTCTGTTGACACGGATGCAGATGAAACATGTTTCTTTAGTTTTCTCCTTTTGTACTTATTATACTGTACCTTTGTTGAAGTGTGATTTGAATCCGAATGTTTGTTGGTCCTCGGTTGAAAATGTTTGTCCAATGGTCTGGTCCTCTGTTGGAAGTCCTCGTCCGATGGTGTAGTCCTCTGTTGAAAGTCCTCGTCCGATGGTGTGGTCCTCTGTTGAAAATCCTCGTCCTATGGTCTGGTCCTCTGTTGAAAGTCCTGGTCCGATGGCGTGGTCCTCTGGCGATAGCCCCCGTCCGATGTTGTGGTCCTCTGGTGAAAGTCCTGTCCGATGGTCTGGTCCTGTGTTGAAAGTCCTCGTCCGATAGTCTTCACGCAGTATCTGTTGTAAAATAAAATTGAAAATGTTGTTTGAGTTAAATGTCTTTTAAATAAAGCAAAAATGTCTTAATTTTGGTGTATTGTATCTGTTATGGTGAATTTTTTCTATGTGTTTGTCTGTCTTTATCTACAATCCTGTTTTGTGCGCACCACTTTTGTTATGCTTATTTAAGCTTCTTTGTAAGGCTTCTAGGTTGTTAAACATTAAAGAATGATTTTTAATTCAGTTTGCTATGTGTTTGTGTGATTTTTTCTACAATCCTGTTTTGTGCGCACCACTTGTGGTATACTTATTTAGGCTTCATTGTGATGGTTATAGGTTTTTAAACATGAAAGAAGAATATTAATGTAGTTTCCTATGTGTTTGTGTGAGTTTTAGTACAAGCCTGTTTTGTGCGCACCACTTCTGGTAGACTTATTTAGGCTTCTTTGTAAGGCTTATAGGTTGTTAAACATTAACTAAGAATATGAATTTAGTTTGCTATGTGTTTGTGTGAGTTTTTCTACAATCCTGTTTTGTGCGCACCACTTGTGGTATACTTATTTAGTCTTCTTTGTAAGGCTTATAGGTTGTTAAACATTAACGAAGAATATAAATTTAGTTTGCTATGTGTTTGTGTGACTTTTTCTACAATCCTATTTTTTGCGCACCACTTGTTCTATACTTATTTAGGATTCTTTGTAAGGCTTATAGGTTGTTAAACATTAAAGAAGAATATTAATTTATTTTGCTATGTATTTGTGTGATTTTGGTATAATCCTGTTTTGTGTGTACCACTTTTGGTATAGTTATTTATGTTTTTTTGTAAGGCTTATAGGTTGTTAAACATTAAAGAAGAATATGAATTTAGTTTTGTATTTGTTATTTTTTTTTGCGTCCAAGCCTATTTTGTGTGTACCATATGGTGCATAGTTGGGGCCTCATTCAATTGCAATTTGCTCAATTGAATTGGACCCTAAATAAGCACATAACATATATTTTGTAAATATTTTTTAGTTATTGAAAACCTTTCTTTTGAATAGATGCTTGCTAGCAAAAAACTTCTTTAAAAAATATATGTAATGTGGTTATTTAGGGCCCTATTCAATTTTTCAAATTGCAATTGAATGAGGGACTTGATTCACTTAATGAGACCGTCATTTAGAGGCCTATTAAATTTTGCAAAAAAGCAATTAAATGAGGGCCTTTGATTGCTGCATTTGTTAAATTGTCACCATTAAACATATATAGGTCCTCATTCAATTAGAAAGTTGTCAATTGAATAGGGCTCTATATAAGCACATAACATATTTTTTGACAGAAGTTTTTAGTTAGTGAAAACCTTTGTTTTGGATAGAGGTTCAGTAACTAAAAAGTTTGTTTATATTTTTTTGTATGTGCTTATATAGAGGCCTATTCAATTGGGCTACTCGGAATTGAATGAGGCTCATAGTTTTTTTCTTTTTTATACTTTATACTTTACCTTGATTGAAGTGTCGAATGACAGAGGGTCCCCTCCTGCCAATCTTAATTCGACGGTCTTCTTGTAGTGTCTGTTTTAAAAAGAAAGTGAAATGGTTAATTGTATATTTCTTCATTTTGATTTAGCAAAGCATGGTCTTTTTCAGCATGTAATGTATTTTTCTATCTTACCTCTTGTTCTTTCTTGGAGTTGTTTAAAAGGGATTGTGGGTCACAGTACACGATGCAAATCCTTGAGTGACGCTGTTGATGCTAAACCTGTTGGAATAGTAAAAAAAAGGAGAAAGATTGATGTTTAGGTTATATAGTGAATTCCAATAAATTAATGTTATGTAAAGATCTACTTCTGTAATTACTTTCAATGAACATGACTCATTTTTTGGGGCTCCACAATAAATGTGCGTGTGACATGTGACTATACATGAGACACATATATGTGCGTGTCACATATCAGTATACCAATTTTTTTTTTTACTGTCATTAAAATATAGTTGTTTAATTATTTGTGATTAATATTAGTTATTTGCCGGGACTATACACAGAAATCTGCGTGTGACATGTCACATACATGAAGCACATTTTCATAGTTATATGTATTTATCTTTTGTGTGTGTCACATATCACTATACAGGAATAATATTTTAATAGTTAAATGAACATAATGTTTTTTTTTTGGACCTACACACATAAATGTGTGTGTGACATGTGACTATACATAAATCTGATTTTAATATAAAAGTATACATTTTTGGTAATGTCATTTAAAGATTAGTTTGTTGCAGGGCCTATACACATAAATGTGTCACTATACAGAAATCACATTTTCATACTTATAATTTTTTTTTTTTTTTGTTCTGTCTTGATAATAAAATGTAATATATTATAGCTTACCTCTCAGTTGTAATTTGCACAGTGTAAAGTAGGAAATTATGAAAGAATTGTCTTCTCAAGTAACAGCAGCAGTTATCTCCGAAGTCACTCCGTTCATCACCTGAGTAGAAATGTAGAATTTTGTGGAAAGTAGGCAGTATTTATAAACTTGGAGAAATTTCTGGAAACTCAGACCCTTAGAACGCAATACGCATGCGCTATTTGCGTTCCAGCTTACAATTTGCGTTCCATCCGCCATTTTGTGCGTTGTAGTGGTCAAAATGGTGTTTAATATCAGTGTGGTACGTTCCGC
The DNA here is from genome assembly GCA_027410445.1 of Discoglossus pictus. NCBI lineage: Eukaryota > Metazoa > Chordata > Amphibia > Anura > Alytidae > Discoglossus > Discoglossus pictus. The sequence goes on along the minus strand of CM050172.1, from coordinate 7,048,032 downwards.
ATAGTATGTATTTCATAGTATTTTCATAGTATGTATTTTTTTTCTAAGTCGTGCGTATGTGTGTTAACGGCGTGTGAGGTGCCTTTGAGGTGTTTTTTTTTTTTAAGTCTTGCGTGTGTGTATGTAAGCGGGTGTGAGGCGCTTGAGTTTTTTTTGTTGTTAAAAAGTCATGTGTGTTTATGTGTGTGTTAACACAGCTGACGTTGGAGCCTCCACCTCCGCAAATGCGGACCCTCGCTTCGCGAGCCTGCAAGCGTTAGCAACAACCCGCATGCTCACAACTATATATGTGATATACTGTATATAAATATATGTGTGTGTGTCTGCGTGTGTGTATATATATATATATATATATATATATATATATATATATATATATATATAAAAACAATTATAGATGTGTAAAGGGAATTACATTAATATCATTAGTGAAAAATCAAAAGGCCCCGCTTTCAGGTGTATTTAAAACCAGAATATTTGACGGCAGAGCCATACACCAACTAGAAAACGTATATTATTTATGTGCATATAATTGCTTAAAGACATATAATACCTATATCTATAAGAAGGATTATAATAACAGTATGTAGCTAAACCAGGATAGTTGGTATCAAAACAAAAAATAGGACAGGATAATTAATGAGGTATTAATTTACCATTGGTTAAACACTGTGGGCCTCATTCTATTATCGGCCGTAAATCGGCCGTAAGGCTGCGATTCCTTGCGAGGGTTCAGTTAACTCGCGATTCTATTATACGGCCCCGCAAGGATCTCCTTTTACGGCCGGCCGCATATCTTGGAACCGGCCGTAATCTGTGAAATATAAAAACTCAAAAATAAATTCACGCCTGCACTGTACAGCTCTGTAAATGCTAGGGATCATATTGGGGGACATGAGGATTAAAAGGAACCCACTCTCAAGCTTGCACATCTGCCCAAACCCGAGTTCAAATTAACTGTTTATTTGCCGGCTGCGGCGTGGGCGTGTCTGAGGTGCTCCAAGCACTCTGGACTTTTTACATGGATATTTTACGGATATTAAAAATGAAATATTTTACGGATTTGAGTACAGTATAATTATGTGCTATTTTTTCTAACACCTAAAATCCCTTTATAGTCTTCTCAAAGTGCAGGATGGCTTTATTTGAGCTATTTTATGTGCTTAATTGGTGCTAGCGAGACCTTTTTCCTGCAAGTAACTGCGGCTCGTTTTTAGCCTTGCAGAGAGGTTTCCCGGAGCAATTGAATTGCAAATCTCTTGCGGCCGTTTTAGATCAAAGGCTTTCCTCCGGCGCGATCGGCCGCAAGAGATAGCAAGGCACCGGCCGCAAGCCTGCCGGAGCCTACGGCCGTAAGGGAATAGAATAGCAGAATAGCTTGCGGCCGGTCCTTGCGGCCCCGCAGCGGCTGCGGCCGATAATAGAATGAGGCCCTGTGGCCCTCATTCAATTGTAATTTGGCCAATTGAATAGGCCTCAAAATAAGCACATAACATATTTTTTTTAAAGAAGTTTTTAGTTAGTGAGCATCTATCCAAAAGCAAGGTTTTCACTACCTTAAAACTTCTTTAAAAAAATATGCTATGTGCTTATTTAGAGCACTATTCAATTGGTCAAATCGCAATTGAATTAGGCCCTGTGAATATAAAGAATGAGATAGATCCAACTGATAGTAGTGAAGAGACACTTATAGAATAGTTTGTGTTACATAAAGCTCAATAATCAGACTGGATGGTGTTGAATAATAAAAATATATTAATTAGTGTGAAGTTTAAACAATGTGCACATTTAATAAAGTATAAATATCTGGGGGCAGACACTATCCCGCCAAGTAAGCAATACTAGTATATAAGCTAAAGAGTGAATATAAATTCATAAATATATAAATCCTTACAGTATAGAGAAAGATATATATGGTAAGCATATATAGCTTATTTGTATAGTGATTGAACACAAAATGTCCTGGCTAGGTAACAAATAATTATCAATATCTAAATACACATAGGTCTTAAACATGCAGAAAAGTTAAGTAGACTATAGCGCAATAAATATAGGGCCCTATTAAATTCGAGCTGCGTAAATAATAGGTGAAAACGCAAGGCCTACGTAGTTGAAAATTGAAACCGTTTCCGACGCTATTAAATTCAAAGTGCTACGAGATACGAGCGATGGATGCGATTTCGTACACGTTAGATTTGCGCATGAGGGACGCTATCTCGGATAACTTTGATTTCCGTGGCCGCGCGTATCAATTAATCAATGAAGGTTTGCGTATGAAAAGAGCGCGAAATACGTGATACGTACCACTTAACCAGACGGCAGTATGCCTTTAAAAGGGAGCCAAAACAGAAAATAATTGACTGTGCTGGAGCTTTTGCAAGTAGACACACCGGTCTAGGCGTTGGTGGGTTTTTGGTGAGCAAGGAGAGAGAGAAGAGAGAGAAGAGAGAATTTCAATTTTTGATCTTTTGAACTAGCAGATGGTTTAACCCTTTGTTTATAACACACATAATTACTGATATCACATAATTCACACACATAGATTAATACGTACACATAGCTACACCTAGTGGTAGGCCACTGCACACCTACACTGTCCTAACCTGGCCCATGTCTCAGCTGCATATTAACAACCATTGCTGGAAACTTGTCAGATTGGTCAGTCTCACACACTGCACAGCAGATGCAGAAGAGCACGTGTCTGAGGCACATGCAGTACACATTCATATGAGCCATGATCCACAATGCTTATTATGCAGCCCGTGGCTCATCTGTGTAACACAAGCACCACAGTCACTCACAGGTGACCATGATGTCAATGATATGTAAATGCATAGCTGGCAATTGTGTATGAAACCAACTGAAATATATGTTTATTCCATTGCAGTATCCACAGATTCAGAAGAGGAGGAGGCAGGAGTGCCTGAAGTGGGCCAGGACATTCAGGAGGGTCCGTGACCATCCACATCACTGGCTCATACGGAGCGGGAAGTGATGCCCGGGCCCTCTTCCTATGCTGCCCCCTGCCATTAGTCGTGTCCACCTCAGGGCCTGCACCAGCCACACCATGCTGTGCCTCCTTCAGCGGCTCCCCCCTCAGCGGCTCCCCCCTCAGCGGCTCCCCCCTCAGCGGCTTTACCCTCAGCGGCTCCCCCTTCAGCGGCTCCGCCCTCATCCTGGGCTCCGCCCTCATCTGGGGCACCGCCCTCATCCTGGGCACAACCCTCATCATGGGCTCCGCCCTCATCCAGGGCTCTGCCCTTATCCTGGGCACCGCCCTCATCCTGGGCACCGCACTCACCCGGGGCCCCGGGAGGAAGTGCCCCGGCCCCGGGAGGAAGTGCCCCGGCCCCGGGAGGAAGTGCCCCGGCCCCGGGAGGAAGTGCCGCGGAGTAGCGGCCGCGGACTCGCTGGCCGCGGAGTCGCCAGCCGCCCAGTCGCCAGCCGCAAGACAAGCACCTCCAGGCCCTCTGCCACCGCTCTCTGGCCAATTACGTAACATCATGGAGCACATACAGCAAGAGGACCAGGCACAAAGCCAGAGAGCACGGCAAATGCTGGAAATCATCGAAAGACAGTTGGCCGTTAGTAGTGCCATCCTGGCTGGCAACAGGGTGATTTCGGCAACCACCCGTGCTATATGTGCTGAGATGAGGAGGCATAACCGAAGGATGGAGAGATATGAGGAACGCGCAAGCCTGGAGAGACGCGCGTTGTTGCGTCAACGACGTCGCCAGCCCATACCTCTCCAGCCTTCGGTTGTACAATCGCAACCTGAGATGTCTGCCTCCTCATCTCAGACATCGCCCACTCATGAACCCCAGCCACCTGCTGTAGTGGTATCCCCTGCTGCCACACCACGTCGTGGAAGAGGGAGACGGGCTGCGGGCACAGACGGTGGGGGCCCGCTAACTAGGAGTAGGAGGTGTTAGGACCATCCGAGAAGGCCTCCTGACCACTCCTCACAGAATACTGATTGTTATATATGTTGACATAGTATTGGCTACAGAGTGTGTACATGTCTGGTTATGTTTAACATTTTAACAATTGATGTTCAATGTGGATTGACCTTGAGCTTAAACATTGGTTTTGTCTTTGTAGGTGTTAATAGCCAAATCTCACAACTATGAAGACATTTTCTTCATCTTTGAGCAGTACAATACCGTCATGTGAGTAAACACTCAACCCAGTTCACAACGGGCATTCTATCAGGGATATTCACCACTGCAGATGGCTCGGAAATGCAATATGACTACATATCTTTTCCCTAAGAAACATGACTGTGTGATCTTCCATTATAATGATCAGTGTCCCGGCTATAGAGTTGCACAGTCCCATTACTATCTGCTAATCCAAACCAGCAATTCCACATAAGTTTTTGTAGCATTCCATCCCATTAACATTATGAAATTGGATTCAGTTATTTCATGTCATCCAAACCAAAGTGGCAATTTTCTTGGTTTGACATCATGATCAATGTGCATGTGTTTAGGGGTAATGTGAACAGTGTAATCTGTCTGGCCTTGGTACCACCCATTTAGAAGTGAGATGTGATATCAGCATGGCACAACTATTCCATATAGATAGTGATAGTACATTTTGCTGAAGGATTGTGTTCACAGTGAAGCATGCCTTGTCGTATTCCACATCCTAAGCATATTCCTGGAAGGCTGACTGAACAGGATAGAATAAACATGGTTATTACTGCTCGGAGATGATGTTCATGTTAGTTGGTTTATAGTATTGTCAAGAGCAAAAACAATGTACTCTAATAACAGCTTATGATTGTTCTAACACCTCCTACCTCTGTTTTCCAGATTCACATCATCTATTGACCAATCATCAGTAATGTATGCGAACACACTGTGTGTGAAATCACTTAGTATCACATGATCCCTGTTTTATAGTGTCTGTTTATTCTGGCACCCAAATGGTTGTTGTATGCGCATTAATGGTTATGTTGATTAAATGTCGTGTTATATGCTGTTGGTTACTGTGGGGTCCCGACCACATGTGACCCTAGGAGATGCTATGCATTACCCTCATAATGTTGTCTGTTTCCTCTTCAGATGTCCTCAGATTTGCCATAGCCCCTTGCCCTACTAGGATCTCTTCACAACACACACATGATATTAATGCACAGTCTTGTCCATTTCTGTTTGTGCTCTGTGTATGAAATATAGTATGATTATGTTATACTGTTATCACTGTTTCTGTGTGTTTGTACCATATCTTGCTTTCTAGTTGAGAGAATACAGATAGAATGAAGTTTCATTGTTCAATACATATATCTGTGTGTGTTTACATAGATACATATGCTACATTAATCTGTACCTTGCCAATATACATGTAGGTGCAAGCGGGACGGGTGTGAATTCTGAAATCATGTCTATAGAAATGCAGGGTTGTATATAATGACTTGAAGGGCTCAACTTGAATGATATGAATTGACATTCATGATTATGTAGTAATGTAAACGCAGATTGAACAGAATTGTTACACCACTAACTGATGGTGCTGAGCACATCTGACTTTCAGGGTAATTTACTTGTTACATGGTAAATATCCAGGATTACACAAACATTGAGTGAAAAAAAACGGTTTAATTATTCACAAAGCCACACAGTGACAAATTACCACAGGCCTGCTCAGTATCATGGTGGAGGTGGGTAGGATACAGAGTTCAAGTAACACACGGAAATAGGGACATGGGGCCAGAATGCAGGCAGGGGGGTTGACATTGGTATAGATGGTCAGTTGAGGGCGGGATATACAGTGCATCATCCAACATGAGGCAATATCAGTTATATTATTAAATATATCAGGATAACATTCAATATTCAAACCCAACAATACAGAAGGAGATATGCTCATGGGGAGAAGTAATCTGTAGTCTTGTGTGTGCGCGCAACACACACTCCTATGCAACTGCAGAGGTAGAATTGCTCAATCAGTCAATGTTAGAACCCCCGTAGGTCATGTCACTGGAAATGGCACTATGAGAGAAGACTCTACATACCTAAGTTTGGACACTCAGATGGGAACCTGACCAGGACCATATCAGTGTGTTCAAACTAATTTCATGTGTTAGCAGAACTACCAACAAACTGGCCAGTTCGAGGTGTATTCTGTTCTGTGAATGAGCATCTCTATTATCTGCTTTTGCATATTCATAACTGAAGGTAAACGGAACCTCATTAACAGTTATGTTCCAAGGCTAGAGTTACTCTTCCCCATATGTACAGGGAGGATCACATCAGCACTGAGGAAGAGATCTGGAAGGAAGTATGATACAGGCTTCCCAATAGTCCAAGTAGAGGAGAGAATGGCATATCTAAAGCAATAGGTACATATAAATCGATGTAGAGGATGTGATATCACACCCGATGCAACACATGATGACTGACATATGAACATACATGATGCAATGTGACAATAGCATAGTCCTGGAACGTGGGAATGCTCATCATTCCTTGTTCTGACTGTGGGGAAAGGGACTCATCTTTGCGATCTGAAACATACAAGGAACATGTCAATATTTACATTGCACATGCTCCCGGAGCACTTACTTCGTCACTTACAGTGATTATAAAAAGTCTACACACCCCTGTAAACAAATTAGCCAATGAAAAATCATTTCAGAACTTTATCCACCTTTAATGTGACATATAAACTGGATAACTCAATTGTAAAACAAACTGAAATCTTTTAGGTGGAGGGAAGAAAAAAACAAAGAAAACTAATATGGTTGCATAAGTTTGCACACTCTCTTATAACTGGGGATGTAGCTGTGTTCAGAATTAAGCAATCACATTCCAAATCGTGTTAAATAGGAGTCAGCATACACCTGCCATCATTTAAAGTGCCTCTGATTAACCCCAAAGTAAGTTAAGCTGCTCTAGTTGGTCTTTCCTGAAATGTTCTTAGTCGCATCCCACAGCAAAAGCCATGGTCCACAGAGAGCTTCCAAAGCATCAGAGGGATCTCATTGTTAAAAGGTATCAGTCAGGAGAAGGGTACAAAAGAAGTTCCAAGGCATTAGATATACCATGGAACACAGTGAAGACAGTCATAATCAAGCGGAGAAAATATGGCACAACAGTGACATTACCAAGAACTGGAGCTTCCTCCAAAATTGATGAAAAGTCCAAAAGAAAACTGGTCTGGGAGGCTACCAAGAGGCCTACAGCAACATTAAAGGAACTGCAGGAATATTTGGCAAGTACTGGCTGTCTGGTACATGTGACAACAATCTCCCGTATTCTTCATATGTCTGGCGTATGGGGTAGAGTGGCAAGACGAAAGCCTTTTCTTACAAAGAAAAACATCCAAGCCAGGCTGCATTTTGCAAAAAACACATCTGAAGTCTCCCAAAAGCATGTGGGAAAAGGGGTTATGGTCTGATGAAACCAAGGTTGAACCTTTTGGCCATAATGTCAAAAGATATGTTAGGCTCAAAAACAACACTGCACATCACCAAAAGAACACAGTACCCACAGTGAAGCGTGGTGGTGGCAGCATCATGCTTTGGGGCTGTTTTTCTTCAGCTGGAACTGGGGCCTTCAATTAAATAAGAGAGAGGGAATTATTTTTCAGTTCCAAATACCATTCAATATTGGCACAAAACCTTCAGGCTTCTGCTAGCAAGCTGAACATGAAGAGGAACTTCATCTTTCAGCATGACAACGGCCCAAAGCATACATCCAAATCAACAAAGGAATGGCTTCACCAGAAGAAGATTACAGTTTTGGAATGGCCCAGCCAGAGCCCAGACCTGAATCCAATTGAAAATCTGTGGGGTGATCTGAAGAGGGCTGTGCACAGGAGATGCCCTCGCAATCTGACAGATTTGGAGTGATTTTTCAAAGAAGAGTGGGCAAGTCTTGCAAAGTCAAAATGTGCCATGCGGATAGACTCATCCCCAAAAAGACTGAGTGCTGTAATAAAATCAAAAGGTGCTTCAACAATAGTATTAGTTTAGGGGTGTGCATACTTATGCAACCATGTGATTTTATTTTTTTATTTTTTCTTCCCTCTACCTAACAGATTTCAGTTTGTTTTTCAATTAAATTGTCCAGTTTATAGGTCACATTAAAGGTGGAAAAAGTTCTGAAATGATTTATCTTTGTCTCATTTTTTTACAGCACAGAAACATGACATTTTAACAGGGGTGTGTAGACTTTAGACTTTTTCGATCCACTGTACCGATATATGTTGCTCATTTCATACAAACGTCTTCACTGTTCTTTCCCTACATATGAAACGAGCTACTCATCTGGCTAATGATGTAGGAATATCACAAAGATGACACATTAATGCATCTTTGGAGAGCTAAATGTGGTGTTTTACCTTGGACGCTGTCCCAAGCTCATCCACGAGGTGATTTGTTCCATCAGGCCACGTGCGCTGTGGATCAGCATTAGTTATCACCGCTTACTTATTTGATGTATTCTGGAAAGAGATAGGCCGATATTAATAAAGTGATTGATGTGTTATTTGTGTCCTTCAGCGTACGTGGCCATATTATTACACAAATACTCACTATGTAGTTCACATTGATGTAGCAGTTCTGTTGCTGGTCATGTTTTTCCATGTCTAGGTTGTTGAAAGAAGAGTTGACACACGACAGCAGCTCTGTAAGGTTAATATGATGTAAGGATTACAGTCACAAATTAGACAAAGTATGTGTTCTATTCGTATTGGATATCTCTTATTAATAAGAAGTCATTGCCGGTTAGTGAGTTATGTCATGTTGCTACAGGGTGAAAAAATCTGGATTTCGTCATGGTCTCATGTAAACAAGTCTAAAAAGCTGTGTCTGGATATATTTCAGTAGTAGTCACTTCTCCAGCCAGTCAGCAGCAGCCACCATGTTGGGTTTGGCTGGTGATCCATATTTGATCCAACTGAATAAACTCGAATCATGAGGAACTAACCAGAGGACTCTGTTTTGTGTTATCGTGACTGGTTCTTGATCTCCTAAGTATGTGTGTATGGTATTTATCTACGACATTTTGATCCCATTTCATGTGGTTTGGCAGGATCATACAATGTGAACAATACTGGTCCGTAGTGGTTGTAGGTGACTTTAAACAAGGAATTGGGTATATTTGTACATTAAAAAACTAACAGGCATTAGGGGCTATCCTGGATAAATAGAGAGGGAGTATTGATCCAGGGATGAATACGATCACCAGTATCTGGGGTCAGGAAGGAATGTTATATTTTTCTTTCCTGTGTAGACAATTGCCAAAGTTTCCCTTTTTGTTTTTCTGTTTGCATTCCTCTGGATCAATTAACAATAAATCTGCGTATTGCAGATCATAGATCTATAAAGGTTGAACTTGATGGACTAAAGTATTTTTTTAATCTAAATTACTAGATAACAATGTAACGTGGGGCATATATACATTGACATAGTGGGATATATAATCCACTCAAATTATCTATGCCATTGATGTTTATAACCGTCAGTACTTAAGATGTGTATGGGAATGTGTGCTTACTTACCTGTAACTGATCATGTGGCTTGTTCCAGTGTACAAAGATCGACAACGTCAGTGAACTCTCCTCTACTGTGGACTGGTTGGAATTCTGTATGACAAGGGCGATGGATAAAGGTGGATTTGGGAGATAGGCATAATCCAGACACATTAGACTGTATTCCATGCATATTGGGTATGTACTTACATGTAAAGTATTCACGAATGAGGCGTGTCCGTTGTTGTGACCCCTGCAGATTATCCACTTCAGGGGGAGGTAAAGGCATTTCCTCCCCATGTAGTGGAGCCGCATCAATGTCCCCCAGACAGTTGGCCTGTACTGCTATATTGTGCAGACAGCAGCAGGCAACGATGATGCGACAAACTTTCTGGGGCTTGTATTGTAGAGCACCCCCAGTGGAATGTAAACATCTGAAGCGCATCTTTAGTACACCAAAGATGCGCTCAATTACACTCTGGCAGGTTTTATGCGCAGCATTATACCGCACCTCTGCCCGAATCTGGGGATTGCTCACAGGGGTCAACAACCAAGGCAAACACCCATATCCTGCATCACCTGGTGGAAATAAAATGTGACATGTTGATATGAATAGGATGTTGTGATGTTTGACAAACCATATGCCCAAATATCGTCATCATGACCTATCAACACATCACTGTGGCTAATACACAGTTAAAGATATATGTAAGGGAGATGGATCTTGGATGCATCTAATAGGATAATTTGTAGTGTATTAACACATGTATTCTATATGAAGCTTCAGTTCAATTACAATGTGATTTCCACATATGTAAAATCCAGATGGCCACACCCGCAGGATGCTTACATGAGGCGGAGATACAAGGGAAATACAACAGGGTACATATTGCGACCCTTCTGGTAGAGAGCACAGGAAGTCACTGTTGCAGTTCTTGTTCCGAGCACATGCCAGAGGTCTGAGGTGAAGCGTGATAGTGTATTCTTGTGAACGTAAATGTGATGCTAATTAAGGTGGAATTTCCCAGGGGCGTACACAATCAAACGCAAATGCCAAAAGACCTTGGAGATTTTGATAACTTCAAGGTAAGCTATATCATGTTTATTCAGGGATATATTCATGCAAGAAAAAGTTTTCCAAACACTATTAATTCTCCTCTATCAGATGAAGGGTAACTGATGTAATTGGCAGCTTTCCGACCAATAGCACGGAGGAATGCACTCAGACAATTCGAGAGGCTTGGCTGAGACATTCCTCCGGCTATGCTCAGGGTGTTCTGAAAGCTACCAGAAGCAAGGAGGTGTATTGCAACTAACATCCGTGTCATTCCTGGGATGGCTCTATTTGCCCCTGAGCGAGGCTCAAGGTCCGCTCTCAGAACCTCATAGAGCTCCCCAAGACTGGCACGGGTCAGCCGAAAACGCTCATACACCTCCCCATCAGTTAACCCCTCTAATGTGAGTCTCTCCCTGTACACATTGGGTGCCCTTCGCCTCCTCACAGGCTCCTGGCGAGGCTCCTGGCGAGGCTCCTGGACAGGCTCCTGGACAGGCTCCTGGACAGGCTCCCCCCCTTATGCCTGAGCCACCACATCCTGTACTCCCCCCAGCAGCTGATTACCGACAACATTGTCAGCCTCCCTGTCTGCAGGTGGCCCTATATCCCTCTGTCCCTGTGCTACTGGAGCTCTCTCTCCTCCCTGATCCACCCCCACGATACTAGGCATGGCCTGTGGTAATTCCCTGCCCCAGCATGGATCACATCACCACTCACACCCTCATTCACTCCCAGACACTCCTCTCTGCCACTCCCCATCACCCCCTCAATCACACACCTTGCTTCTGGGTCTTCATACTGTGCTAGGTGAGATGCACAAAAGCAACCTCATCCGCCCACTCAGACTTTCCATCATCCCTCTCACATGATCATCCATGCTGTTTCAGACATGCTGATGACTTATTGGGGATGGTGATTGCATGACCTGGTATTAGGCATGTTAATTTCAGCTTTGCCATTGGTCACCTGTGGATCTTTACGTGGCATTCCAGCTGATGATTTTACGTCAAGAAGCCTCTCAACCTATTACATACGCACTTGGCCGCATGTAATTGGCTGTCCCAACACGGGCCGCCAAGTGCGTATGTAATAGGTTGAGAGTCCCAACGCGGGCCGCCCAGTGCGTATGTAATTGGCTGAGAGTCCCAACACGGGCCGCCAAGTGCGTATGTAATTGGCTGAGAGGCTTTTGGCGGGTTTTTGCGCCATCGCCATTGCCACGTTGGCCCGCCAAAAGCCTCTCAGCCAATTACATACGCACTTGGCGGCCCGTGTTGGGACTCTCAGTCAATTACATACGCACTTAGCAGCCCGTGTTGGGACTCTCAGCCAATTACATTTGCACTTGGCGGCCTGACACTATAAGTGCGTATGTAATTGGCTGAGTCTGTTTGCGCGCTCGCAAGCTGATAAGGGGACGTCCTAGCGAGACACGCCTCTCAGCCAATCACGTACGAGCTAAGAATTTGATTGACAGTAGGAGCTTATAAATGTGATTGATACAAACCCATGCGCTGACTGTGTTGTAAGAGCCATTGGAGTTAGCACGCAGTTCCAGGAGCAGGTGGGAGAGAGTTTGATTAGTACTTTGGAGAGAGGGAGATTACTTTTGTTTCTTTTTTCATTGTCTATTTCATAAATCCTTCCATTTAAGCAATACACATATTTACAGATTTCACATATTTGCAAGACACATAGATTAAATAACACACATAGAGACATATATATAGTTAGGACACACACACCACACACCCATCCCCCCCACCACACCCATCCCCCACCACACCCCTTCCCTCAACACACCCCATCCCCACCACTTATTAAATACACATAGCACACACATATTTTCTTTCCAACAGACATTCCAATAATACTTTTATTTCTTTATCGTTATATTGATTTGTAGGCACACTCTCTTTGATTGTTTTGTATTTTATTACTAGCATATTTACACGTAAGAGTTACACATATTTACACATTACACATATTTGCCTGACACATAGATTAAAGACACATTGAGACATACATAGCGTTAGGACACCCCCCCCCCAACCTTTGCAATGCATCCCCCAACAGTTATTAAAAACACATAGAACATACACTTTTTTTTTTCATTAACCTACATAACAGTTACACTTATTTTGAGTTATCCTTATTTTGTTATTATTTCAGCATGGAGGGAGGAGATTGGTGGAGAGAGGAGGAGAGGAGAGGAGCGGAGAGTGAGGAGAGTGTAGTGGAGGGTGGAGGAGAGGTGGAGGAGGTGTCCCCGGAGGGGGTGGAGGAGGTGTCCCCGGAGGAGGAGGTGTCCCCGGAGGAGGAGGAGTGGTCCCCAGAGGGGGGGGGGGAGGAGGAGGAGGAGGAGGAGGAGGAGGGAGACAGAGGCCCTAATAGAGGAGGGACAGAGGGGAAGGGGCCTGATCCCAGGGGGCAGGGTCGTTTGGGGAAGGGACAGGCCTCAGAAAGAGTGCAGGGAGGCCAGGGTCCCCGAGCACAGTCGAGAGAGCAAGGGGCTATTGGCAAGGGCAGGCGCAGGGCCCGTAATTATACGCCCCGGGAGAATATGGTCCTCCTGGGTGCGGTCCGTGACCGGCCCGTCATCCTTGTTGCAAGGGAAGCTAAGCCTGGGCCTAAGGCTCACGCTTGGAAGGAGGTAGTGGAATTGATGAAGGAGGTGTCCACCGTTCCTAGGGGCTTGAGGTCCTTGAAGCACAGATATGTGGATATCAGGGCCACGGTGAAGACGAAGATGGCCAAAGAAGCAGAGGGACACAGTGTCACCTATAAGGAGTGGGAGAGGATCGCAAGGGACTTTCTGAGACCATCGCCCGCAGCTGGAGCTTCATCCCCGGTGGCCCAGCAGGACCCAGCCTCCAGTTCAGGTGAATATCACATACACCAACATGCCACCACATGTACATCACACACACTACACATGTACATGGTGACCAACAAGTACACTGACATGTCAGCTCCATGGAATTAACAAGGGATAGATGGAAGTGTCATTAAATCCATGAAGCTGACAAATCCCTGTCATTCCTGGCCACCCCAAGAGTAATCAAGCAATCGAGTCCATGTACTGGTGTGCCCAATGCAGCCTATGCAGTTACAGACCGCAGAAGAAATACAGACAGCGTTAGGAGCCAGGAGAGGTCAAGACAAGAAACCAAATAACAGATCCCATCTAGCAAATGACAGCTAATGTGAGTTTCAATTAGGAGAATCAACCATGTTCAGGCCTAGATGTCAGATAGTTAGGAGTGAAACCGCAGAAGAAATTCAGACAGCGTTAGGAGCCAGGAGAGGTCAAGACAAGAAACCAAAGAATAGATCCAATGTAGCAAATGACAGCTAATGTGAGTTGCAATTAGGAGAATCATCGATGTTCAGGCCTAGATGTCAGATAATTAGGAGTGAAACCACAGAAGAAATTCAGACAGCGTTAGGAGTCAGGAGAGGTCAAGACAAGAAACCAAAGAATAGATCCAATCTAGCAAATGACAGCTAATGTGAGTTGCAATTAGGAGAATCATCCATGTTCAGGCCTAGATGTCAGATAGTTAGGAGTGAAACCGCAGAAGAAATACAGACAGCGTTAGGAACCAGGAGAGGTCAAGACAAGAAACCAAAGAATAGATCCAATCTAGCAAATGACAGCTAATGTGAGTTGCAATTAGGAGAATCATCCATGTTCAGGCCTAGATGTCAGATAGTTAGGAGTGAAACCGCAGAAGAAATACAGACAGCGTTAGGAGCAAGGAGAGGTCAAGACAAGAAACCAAAAGAATAGATCCAATCTAGCAAATGACAGCTAATGTGAGTTGCAATTAGGAGAATCATCCATGTTCAGGCCTAGATGTCAGATAGTTAGGAGTGAAACCGCAGAAGAAATACAGACAGCGTTAGGAGCCAGGAGAGGTCAAGACAAGAAACCAAAGAATAGATCCAATCTAGCAAATGACAGCTAATGTGAGTTGCAATTAGGAGAATCATCCATGTTCAGGCCTAGATGTCAGATAGTTAGGAGTGAAACCGCAGAAGAAATTCAGAAAGCGTAAGGAGCCAGGAGAGGTCAAGGCAAGAAACCAAAGAATAGATCCAATCTAGCAAATGACAGCTAATGTGAGTTGCAATTAGGAGAATCATCCATGTTCAGGCGTAGATGTCAGATAGTTAGGAGTGAAACCGCAGAAAAAATACAGACAGCGTTAGGAGCCAGGAGAGATCAATACAAGAAACCAAAGAATAGATCCAATCTAGCAAATGACAGCTAATGTGAGTTGCAATTAGGAGAATCATCCATGTTCAGGTCTAGATGTCAGATAGTTAGGAGTGAAAACATATCAATGTATTGATCAGCATACTAATGACATGTACCTTTCTTTTCTCTATTTCAGCATCCAGTAGGAGGTCTGAGTCCAGTGATGAGCCAGGAGCGGGTCCGTCAGCCCCCGCCCTGCAGAAGACCGCTCAGGGGGAGGAGGCTACTGGCTCATCCAAGGGCCCTGGCTCTTCGGAGTGGGAGGTCGTGGTAGTTGACAGCCTCCCTGTCCAGAGCCCGACTGTCCCCCTCCTCCAAAGACTTGCCATCTCGCCAGGGCCCTCACAAGTGGTGGAATATGCCACAGCTCCTCCTTCCCAACACACTGAGCCACCGGGGACACCAACATCAGAGACCCTGTCTCCAGCCGGGTCCCAGATCCTCCCCACTCTCCCCCCGCCATCTTCCCACCCGGCCCTGCCAGCAGGACCCCAGCCCCCCCCCCACCACCACCACCGACCGAGGCTGCGCCCGGAGTTGTTGGCCCTCGTGAGAAGGATGACTGCCGACATCTCTGGCATGAGGCACAGCCTGGACAGGCGCTTTAGGGAGGAGAGGAGGCATCATCGGAGGCTGGAGCAGCATATGGTCAGGCTGCTGGGAACGGGGCAGGTCACCAGCCAACAGCAGCCTGGCCCCTCCTCTCCTTCCACCATGCCTCCGCCGCCACCACCACCCGTGGTGCCACTACCTCCTCCTGCTCCCCCACCACCAACAGGGAGACGGCGTCCGGCCGCGGACGATGCAGGTCCTGTGCCCAGGCGGAGGAGGACCTAGGGGCTGTGGACATAATTGTGCCTTCTGAACAGCACTCCTCAGTGACAATCTATTGGTCACAATGCTGACCTCATCTAGCCTGGCTACAGAGTTTTGGATCTTTGCCTATGTGATGGTGATATTATGTATGCAGATGGCTACCTCCCATCACATGGTCCATGATCCTCTTCTCTGTGGACACGTAGGGTTCGGTTGAACATGTCACCAATTGATGGTCACTGGGGAATGCTGTTGTGAAGGGATGCTGCAGTCCCCTTTTTTTTAGGCCCTTAGATTTTAGGTTTTTCTTTCCATTTGTTTTGTTTTAGGTACAATTCATGAAGGCATCTCCTACATCTGCATGCATTGGGGAGGAATTATATGAGGCGTAAGGTTTTCCCATTGCTTCTCAGGTACACATTACTCCAATGACAGCCCCCTCCTTAACATGTAGCTCCCACAATCTTAAGGCTATCATATTGCCAGATATCTCAGACATGATTATTGTTAGCTGAAATGTAGACTAATACCGCTATGGCGGTGGACTTGCAAAGTCTCACAATGGCATGTTAATGACAGCCAGCATTAATGTATGCACTACTAAAGCATGTGATCCTGACCTCAATATCGGTCTGAGAACAGATCTTTGGGTCTGATGTAAGAAACAGTGAATCTGGCTGATGACCTTTGTGTCCTGTCCATATTAATGGGTATTTGGCCATATTACTCATTATCCAGAGACCTCGCTAATAGTTAGTAATGCTTACAGATGGGAATCAGGTGAGTTGGTATATTGGTACAGTATTTAGCCCTTTACTGTACATGCATTGTCATTAGTTTTTTCTATCCTCCTATTTATTTTTGTGGGCAATTTCGCACACCACACTGTATGTGTTAAACTGGATTGGATTACATAGTCCAGAGGTTGAATCATTTGTTCCATTAAGCAGATCCAGACAAGTTGTAAATTCTATCGACTCTAATGGTTTCTTCAGTTAAATGGAGTGATTTGTAATGATCCTTTTTCTCATCAGATTCTGGTTGCAGCAGTGTACTGACCGCATGTGACCCTGGTAGGTGCTATGCATCATGCTTATTCTAGGCTATTAGATTGACCCCTGTAGGTATCCCCTTTGTTTTATTCTAGCCCCTTGCTCTCTCGGGACCCGCCCACACCACACCCATGATATTAATGCACAGTCTTGACCACTGCTGATTGTGGTCTGTGTCCAAAAATAAAGTTTTGTTATACCGTTATGTGAATGCACAGTCTTGACCACTGCTGATTGTGGTCTGTGTCCAAAAATAAAGCCGTGTTATCCTGTTCTCACCATGTCGGTGTGTTTTCAATGGTTGGGGTTAGGGGAAATCCACATGCATCACATTAGTGTCACATTACTATAGCTATAAACTAATGAGCACTAGTTAACCTGCAATAGATCCATACATATTAAGAGGAATAATAGTCCTAATAGCATTAGATATCATATAATGCATCTAATTGATCTACAATCTAGGCATAATAAAGGGTTAATGCACAGGCCAAGTACAATTAGCGATACTGTGGAGTAGGAACATTCCCCTGAGGGCCTAACAGGATAATGAGAGGTGATACTGCAGTGGCTTGTCAGTTCCTTCTCCAGTGATATGGGACTTGTCCGTCCACTCTGCTTTCACCCGCACTACCCCAACATCACTTAGAAATCGAAACTAATGTAAATTGATGAATAGCAGAACATAATGGGAGGTCAACAAATGGGAATGAATGGACATCTTGGCACATGGCCACCAGCAATGGCGTGGGACTTCCTTGGATAAGAGTAGTGGCGATTACCCCTGATGGAGGTGAGTTGGCTGGTGCTCATTGTGCCTCTGCAAACCCTCTGTGTGTGTTTGCTGCCCTTCCTGATGGGTTACTGCGGGGTATGTTCCAATGGTCACCTTGTGGTTAGATAATTGATGGGGCTTGGAAGCATTGAGCTATCCCATTAAGGGCCATTGTGGGTGGGAGAGTGAAAGCAGAGTGGACGGCCAAATCCCAAACCACTGGAGAAGGAACAGACAATCCACTCCGGTATCACCAGCATAGGAACCTTGTAAGAAAGCAGTGACAGATGGTCACAGACAGACCCGACCGAAAGACTGAACAGGACATATTCACATACTCCATGTGCCCCATATTTGTGTTCCCAAATGAAGATGTGATGAGCAACATGTATACAAAATAACAGGGTTAATATGGCATTATTTTGATGTTTTTGTGTTTTTATGTAATCTGCAGCATGGCTTTTCATTCCAAATGTAACAACTAATTGGTTGTATAATGTATTTGCTTTGGTGGGGGGAGGGGATGATGAAATCAATTGTAATGGCCTTCCATGCTTTTCCTCTGTTAAACTCACTTTTACATTTTAAGTTGTCTGTACGTAATGCGTAAACCATTTTACTGGTGTTTTTTGTGCACGTAGCGATTTTGCGAGATACGAGCGTCTATGCAAAGAATTCTTTTCCGCTACTTACTACGTAGCGCTTTTCGGAGGCAAATCTCGGCAAAGGAGTCCGAAATTACGCAAGTCAATCGCAAGTCAATCGCAAGTCGACTCGTATTACGTAAATCGCGTTTTGATGCGCATTTGCGAGATACGATTTCATATGCAGCTCAAATTTAATAGTGCCCAAAGCATTTAGAACCTGTTCCTGAAACATCACATGACATTTTACATGAAAAAATAAAAGATATACCAAAAAAAGCCACACAAAAAACAAAGCATTTACAACCTGTTCCTGAAAGATAACATGACATTTCAACTGATGAATTTGAAACTGAAACTGATATATGCTTTGCAGATTGTCCTTTACTCAAGTCTTTAGCAGTAGAGGTTCATGATTGTGGGGACATGAATACTCAATATCAGTTTTGTGAGGCTTATCAATATAAACAGGAAAGACCCAGAGTTGGCCAATTCATTTGTTGCTGTCAAAAAGGCAAGGTCAAACTTCCAGAAAGAAAACAATTCCCAATATATTTACAAAACATTATGACTGAACCTACTTTTCCAAAACAACAAAAATTTCAAGATAAACATAAGATCCTACAATAGTGCCATATCCTTTGCATCTATGGGAGCAACATTAGCTGCTAATGTACCAGGACATGGTCCTTACTGTTTTAAAGTAAAAGGCCAAATTTACCATGGGACTTCACATTTACATCCAGAGGAAGGAGAGCAAAGACAATTTACTCAACTATATGTCCTAGATACAATGGAAGCTGTTGACCAACGTATGCAGCTGCAAGAAAATAAAAAATGCTTAACCACTGTTGTTATAGAGCTGCATAACATTATGGCCAATAACCCCTACACTAAAGCTTATAAAAAAATTGGCAGAAGTAGAAAATGAACAACAACTTCAAGCAGAAAGACATCAATTACCAATCCCAAAGGACAATATGGTGCTTAAAAGATGGTGTTTCAAAATTATGAAGGAGAACCACCATTTCAAAAAAATATTAGAATATATCCCAGAAATAATTAGCAACCATTCATTAATATCAGTATCTTAAGTCCAAATTTAGATCCAATGACATTTCCCATTTTTTTCCCACACGGAGAAGCAGGTTGGCAACAAAATTAAGCCTTCCCAGTTACCCAAATGCTAAAGCCAGAATACGAAATAATGTTTCTATGCTTGAATTTAAAGTAGCTCAAATTGCCATTCGAAATACATTTAATCCAATTTTATGTGGTGGAAAACTAACACAA
The DNA here is from genome assembly GCA_027410445.1 of Discoglossus pictus. NCBI lineage: Eukaryota > Metazoa > Chordata > Amphibia > Anura > Alytidae > Discoglossus > Discoglossus pictus. The sequence goes on along the minus strand of CM050172.1, from coordinate 7,028,651 downwards.
CAATGGATTATTGATTGATTCCTATTTGCAAGTTGAGGCCAATAATTTAAACTTCATAAAATATCAACAAGATAAAGTACGTGTAGAACAATATTGTGGACTATGTTGCTCAGGTGGCTACAAGCAGAGACATGACAGCTGGCAAAGCCATCATTTTACCATCTTATTTTCAAGGATCTCCTCGAAATATTAGAGAAAGATACAATGATGCTATGGCTATTGTCACCAAATTTTGAAAACCCGATTTATTTATTACATTTACATGTAATCCACAATGGCCAGAAATTACACAAAATGTACTTCTTGCCCAAAGTCCTTCCGATAGACCAGATTTAGTAGCCAGAGTTTTTAAAATTAAATTAAATGAATTAATACGTGACATCACTATAAGTCAGTTATTTCGCAAATGTCTTGCTTATGTATATACAATTGAATATCAAAAAATAGGCCTTCCACATGCACATCTTCTCATAATACTTCAAGAAAGAGATAAATTAGATACTTCTGACAAAGTGGATGCAGTCATTGTTGGTGAACTACCAGATCCAGAATTATATGAGATTGTTACTCATCGCATGATTCATGGACCCTGTGGTGACCTTAATCCACAATCACCATGTATGGAAAATAATAAATGTTCCAAAGATTTTCCAAAAGATTATAGAGACAAAACCTATGCCAATTGTGATGGATATCCACTTTATAAAAGAAGAGAAGGAGATAGTGCCATTATTCGTGGGAAAAAAAGTTGACAATAGATATGTAGTACCCTACAATCATCATTTACTCATAAAGTATAATACACACATTAATGTAGAAGCCTGCACTTCCATCAAATCCATTAAATATGTGTACAAATATATTTACAAAGGCTATGATGCAGCTACTGTAGTCGTCAAAAGTGCAAAAAACCCTGAAAGCACAGAGTTAGTACATGATGAACTTGCATCTCATGTAGATGCTCGCTATGTAAGTGCACCCGAAGCTATGTGGTGCCTTTTAAAATTTGAAATGCATGCTAGATCACATGCAGTATATAGATTAGCAGTACATTTGCCGCAAAGACATTTAGTGTATTTCCATGCTGGAAATGAAAGTAATGCATTGGCCCAAAGTGAGCATCGTCACACTACACTAACTGCATGGTTTGAATTAAATTCCACAGATTCACAAGCAACACAATTCTTATTTATTGAAATTCCATATCACTATGTTTTTATGAATGGATTATGGAGACCTAGAAAAAGCAGAGGAAATAAAATAATCCCAAGAATTTACACAGTCAGTCCAAGAGATCTTGAACGTTTCTGCTTACGACTGTTACTTTTAAATGTTTCTGGAGCACAAAGTTTTGAACACTTAAGAACTGTTAAAGACATAGTATATGAATCCTTCCATTTAGCTGCAAAACATAGAAACTTACTAGCTGATGATACAGAATGGGAAATATGTCTAGAAGAAGCAGCACTATGTCAAATGCCATGGCAAATGAGGGAACAATTTGCAATTATTTGTATCTTCTCAAATGCTTCAAATGCATTAGCTTTCTGGGACACATTTAAAAGTAATATGGCTGAACACTTTATGCAACGATACAATGAAACTATCGCACACTTAAAAGCATTAGTGGAAATCCAAGAAGTATTTTTAACTCATGGATTAAGTTGTGCAAGTTTTAATTTGCCTGATCCAGGTCTTATAGATGACATAAATTTTGAAGACTATGACATTCAACTCCAAGTACAAAGAACAGAAGAAAGACTTGCAATTTTAAATACGTTACAATTGCAAGCATTTAATGCCATTAAAAATGCAACAGATGATGACATGGTCAAAGAGCGTTATTTCTATCTTGATGGACCTGGCGGATCAGGAAAAACATATCTATATAATTTATTAATGAGTTTTGTACGAGCACAAGGTCAAATAGCACTGACGTTTGCCACAAATAGAATTGCTGCACTTTTGTTAGAAGGTGGAAGAACTGTACATAGTGGGTTTAAACTGCCAGTGCCTATTTTAGAAGCCTCTGTGTCAGATATTCGCATGATATCATTACAAGCAAAAAAAATGAAAAAAAGTAAATTTGCCTGAGGTGTAGATTCCAAGAGTATATCTCCCTTCATCACACTTTTATGGGTCCTGGAGGGTGATCCGGATGGGGTTGCATTGCTGATTTTGGCTGCAGGACGATGGCTCCACACCCCGTGTCAGCTTTAAGAATCTCTTTGTACTTTTGCAATTCATGTGATAAGATGGGGAGTAACCCCAGTCAGCTCCTGTATTCCATAAGGCCAGTTTCCAGCTAGTACATCTCTCATTTCCATACGGAGAGGCTATACACAAGTATACTGGTGCTTTTCTCACCATTCCACTACGTCCTCCTTCAGAAAGTTCACATCTTAGTACTTGACATAGGTCTATTTGGTTGGTTCCTTTCTGCCCTTCCTTGAACACTAGGGTCACTTGGCCAGTTAAATTGACTTCCATCATGTCTCTTTTCATTCTGTGCATCCACATCTCTCTAATAGATTGCGTCTGGTTGCCTCTGGGTCTTGTTACTTCTTCCCATATGATTATGGGTGAAACTATGCAGAGAGTTATCAAGATGAGGCATGTCAGTGAGAGTCTTAGGCCACACCAGTTAGGTCTTTTGAACAGGTGCCAGGACATTTTCTTAGGCCAGTTGAGATCCCCAAACCGGCACCATTCGGTTCTTCACTGGGTTTGAGACGAGTTTGCCCCCCTTTGTAGCCCAGCCTGACTCGCAATGAGTCAGCTAGCAGGTTTTAGGAATCAACTGGCTCAAGCTCTGGCACTTCTACTCTCTTGCAGTGAGTCAGGTGTATCCAGGTGGCTCGTTCAGCAACTTTTAAGGCAGTGGGTGTTGACAGCAGAACTTGGTACGGTCCTTCCCACCTGGCCGATGCCCAATTTTTACGCTTGATTACTTTAATTAGGACCCACTGGCCTGGTTGTACCATGCAGGGTCCCTGCTGTTGCTGTGGATGAGAGAGAGAGATGGAGGTAACATCTTTCTTACTTAACATTTTTCTCATATAGTCTGCTAAGTTTTCACTCATGTTCTCATCTTCTGAGATAAATGGTCTAAATTCTGGTAGTAGGAATGGTCTCCCATACAATATTTCAAACGGGGTTAACATCTTCCTGCCTGGAAGCATGTGCATGTTTAGCATGAATAATGGTAAACAGTAAAGCCAATTTTTCCTGTTTCTGCCATAGTTTTCCTCAATTTATTTTTAATGGTACCATTAGTTCTCTCCACTAATCCAGCTGACTGTGGGTGGTACGCACAGTGGTTTTTCAACTCTATGTGTAATGCTTTACTCAAGTGATCGATAATTTTGTTCACAAAATGCGTGCCGTTATCGCTATATATTTTCTCTGGTATACCAAACCTAGGAATTATTTGTGTCACTAAGGTTTTAGCAACTGTGATTGTGTCAGGGTGTGCACATGGTTTCGTTTCCACCCACCTAGAGTATACATCAATTATCATTAGGCAATATTTCTTCCCTTCACACTTTGTTAGTTCAATGAAATCCATACATATTGTTTGGAAGGGGTATGTTGGTTCTGGGAATGTGCCTCTTATGGAGTGATAGGTACCCTGAGGGCTGTGTTGTGCACAAACAAGGCACCCTGCACAAAAAATTTAAAATAGGTGTTTAATCCATAGGCGGAAAATATTCTGCTGACCATGTCTACCATACTCCCTCTTGAGACATGACTAATGCCATGGCTCAACATAGCTGCATATCTGAATAGTGATTTTGGTAAAATTGTTTTCCCTTCTACACTCTCATAAATATTATCATACCTTTAACCAGTATGTGTTTTCTTATGAGGGTGTCTGTTTTAGCTGTAGAATACTCTTGTCAATTTGGTCTACGAGATACACAGATGTGTAGCTGTGTAAGAGAAAAATGTGTATGTTTCCTGTTAGAGTCGCCTGCTTTGCAGCTGCGTCTGCTATGACATTTCCTATTGAAATTGCGTCTTTTGTTGTGGTATGAGCCACACATTTACATACCGCAAACTTCAAGGGCAGTTGAATGGCTTCAGGTAACTGCAAATGGAGTTGTTTATGAGTGACTTGCCTGCCTATAGATGTGGCCATGCCTCTATTCTTCAATAATTGTGCAAATATGTGCACAGTTGAGAATGCAGATTGGCTGTTGGTGTATGTTTACTTTGTCTCAGTTACCCAGTTCAGGCTTTTCCTATATATTTTTGTGCTCGGTGAGTACTGCACTCCAAGGCCATTGGGCAAGTACTCCCATGGTGTTTTATCTGTCTGAGCCTCTTCTACCATCCCTCCTACCTGTACCCACCTTCCACCAGCTGGCATAGTCAGTGATATGTGTGGCACTGTGTGTCCTGCATAGAGTAACTGGTCTTGATCATTAAATTTTACTCCCACCCCTGTATACCCATTTTCTGTCCAGTATATGTAATCCAAGGTTATTCTGGTATTGGTGTGTTTGAAAAAATGTTTTTTCATAGTCCACATCCCTCCCCGATATACTTTCAAATTTCATAGTGCAGTGTAATGACCCTGTGCTTTGTTTTACACAGGGAGATGGAGCTAGGTCATTAGCCATGGCTACCAAAGTGCTGGATACTTGTCCTGGCCCTTTCGACACCATGTCTAATGTGTAGAAGTAATGTGGTTAACCCATCCCCTGCACTACATTTACATCGACAGGTATGCCCTCCATGTATGCTTTCATGACTTTCTCTGTGGTAACCACTCTAATGTTGCATTTTAGCATCAGACCTCTACCCAAGAGATTTATAGGGCATCTAGGGGAGAGTATAAAAGGATGCTCAAATGTTTGGCCGTTGAACAATCTCACTGTGAGTGGACATGATATAGGTTCGCTATTTGTCTGTCCTGCTGCTGACCTAACCAATATGTTTTGTGATGACGTGTAACTAGTCCATGTGCCATCATCGCTCAACACTGACCTACATGCTCCTGTATCTCATAAAAATGTTATCATTACCCCCTCTACATCTAGTTAAATGACTGGTTGTTCTTCTAAAGCCATTAAGTCTATAAATGATTCTAAATTCAACACATCATTTATTTCTGGCAAGTTTGCATCATTATTGCCATACTCATACAATTCAGATTCATGAAATTCTTGTTCAGCAAATATTTGTAAAGGAAGGGTACAACCTGGTTCTAGTTATTTGTCGGTCTGGTGGTCATCGTCATCTGCTCCCTCTTCCTCCTGGTACTTTCTGTTTCTGCAGGAACGTGCTAAGTGGCCGGCCTTGCCACACACGTAACAATTTCCATAACATTTTCCTCTGCTTCCACCTCGTCCTCGTCCACCTCCTCTCCCTCCACGTTTTTGATTATTTCCACCATCATCAGAAAAGAAAGCAGAAGTTATAGGTTACGCTTTCCCATCAACAGAAGTCATCAAATACACCTCCTTTGGTTTATTATCTTGCTTTTTCTGTTTCTTTTCTTTTGCTCTCTTACACTGCTCCTCTGCATGTTTAGCATATTCTATGGTTTCCCTAAGGGGACATGTTTTGTAAGTAATTTGGTGCTGTATCACAAAGTCATTTATTTCTGGATGGCATCCCCTGAGAAAAGCGTTTTTTAGATGCTGGTCCAGCATCATCATATGGGTTTTCTGGCCACCCCGCTATGGCTGCCAAATACCACCCGCAACCTCCCCATATATTGTTCCACACTTTCATCATCTTTTTGTACACACTCGCTTATCTTAGTCCAGTCTGCGTGCTCTCGGTGTCTGTCAGCTATTCTGCCTATTAGAGCGTCTACTCGTTGGGTCAGTTCTTGTGATCCATATTGCAGTGATTCCGCCTTGGGTCCAGTGGATTCTAGTCACCTTCACTAAGGATCCAATCGTACCCTAATATCTGCCTCAGACATCTTGCAACCTCAACACCATTTAATTTAAAACTTTGCTGCAATCGCTGGAATTTAAGTCTTAAAATTCCCATATTTTCATTTTGGCGGGGGACTCCTTCTACAGCTCTCCTCACATCTGCATCTGTCCATGCTCGGTATACTAGCATTGTGGGTGCAACACATTTCCCCCATCTATAAGCTCTCCCCCCCTAGGATTGGGAACCTCAATTAAGGGATATAATGGCACAGATGTTATTCCCTTACCTCTGTATTGATGATCTGGTGCCCACCTGGTTCTGGTGGGCCGTCCTTCATAAGGTGGTGGTGTTGGAGGAGGTGGATTTGGACCGGTGGCGGCAAGCAGGTATTTGCGGGCATCATCAAATTTGTCCTCTACATCATCACTATAAGTGACCATATTCCCATGAGTTGGAGGGGAGGTCAGTCGTGGACGTCTTTTCTGTGTACACATAAACATATCATCTTCCTCTTTTGAAGGAGAGAGGTGGTTAACATTACATGTCCCTCCCCCCGTAGGCACCTTCATTGTTATACACATTTGCCTTTTTTTCATCTTCAACAATTTTTTATTTTTAGTATAGAAAATGTATTTAATTTTTTTATTTTTATTTTTATTTCCTTAATTAAGTAATGTTGCGTTTACTTTTTCTTTCGTATACTTCTTTGTGTATAGTAAAGCTTAATAAAGTTTGAACGTCTCCTATATCTTCCTTTTTATAAGGATTAATATTGCCATGAAGTAGTGGATACAGGGCACTGATTCCAGCAGAGGTAGTATATTAGGTGCTGTGTATCCAGTAGGTGCGGTGAGCATCGTCATCGCTTAAAAGGGGTTGGCCATAAGGTTATAGTCAACTCCCACTTTTCTAAGGGGTTGCAATAACATGCCTTTGTCTCTCTTTACAGCAACCACACTTTCTCCCTTCTGCTATTTTCCCTCAATGATACAGACAGACATATTTTCACATAAAAACTAACACACACACAAACAGAAAATGGGAGTAGGAAGGGGAGTGGTCTGCTATGTGGGGGGTTGGCCAGACCCTGCACGTCTTCTCAAAATGCAGACCAGTCACCTCCCTGTCCAAAGGTAAAGCATCAAGTAAAGTTACAAACACACAGAAACTTTATATATATATACACAAATACACATAAGAAAACAATTCTAGAATACAGTGTTTACAATACCCACACATAAGTGTGTTTTTACCAGACATAAGTTACAGATGCACACCAGAAACCCTTTGCATATTAAACATTTCTGTAGAGTTAACCTTGAAAACTGCAGGGTCTACAAACCACACACCTGGCAGTGCGATTTATGCCCTTGAGAGCCTATCCACTTATATATATATATATATATATATATATATATATATATATATATATCTTGAACTTCTATAGTATCATTTAAAGTTAATAGATATACACAAAAAATAAGATCACAGGTACATGGAAATATACATAGCATTACATATACATACAACAACCAACAGACCTTTTATACATTTTCCAGAAATAATCTGTATATCTCCCACACCTTGGACCATCCGCCTTCTCCACACCCGAGTGTGGAAACCTGGTTCACATAGAGAGAGAGAGTCGTTCACGCTACCTCTCGCATGCTAAACCTCAAACACCACCACATATACTCGGCACATCAAGGACCCATAAAGCTCGTAGCTTCTGATGGGAAGTCTTGTTGTGCAGTTCCCTTTAGTGTAAACCTTGCCACCCAACCTTTAGGGCCGACAGGTAGACCACTCAAAGTCCAACTTCACCATATACCGTGTGGTGCCTATGTGGACGTATCCCTTAGAAGTATAGCTCCCTACCAGGGCTTCATACACACAATCTTACAGAGTATTTTAGTAAGAAGTTATGAATACACAAAAACTTCAGACAAAATATTTCAACATTGTATAACCAATTAAAGAATGAGAAAGATGGAAATTCAAGGAGTTATAGATGCCTGTCGTGCTCGACTGCCACAAATTTTGGTTTGTGCGTCTTCCATAAACACAGGCAAGTCACAGGAATAGCCCTTCGGAGACTAGGTGGGTAATGCGTGACCACTCACTACTTGCAAGGGTACAGAGAATGAGAAAAGAAAGAGAGAGTTTGAAAGCCTTTAATGCTCGACTGCTACAGGTAATTATAAAAATCACCCGCACGTTTTACCAAAACACAGGCAAGTCACTGGGTAGCCCGTCGGTGGACTTCAGGTAGTGTGTGACAACTTCACTACTAAAAGTGGATAGTTGCAGGTAATAAGGTTTTAGAACAACACAAAAGAATACATGTATATATACCAAGTACACAGAAATATACAGAATGTTTACTGGTATATACAATAACCAATAAATCTGTTATCCGTGTTACACCTCTCACAAACATACATACACCCGGTACCGGTATTTAAAAACAAACAAAATGTTAACATACACACACATACATATTTTCTTGCAAGAGCTCATTTGAAAGTCAGACACATTTACCCCTTTTTCATGGTAAGCTTGCTCAATAACGTTACGTACGGAAAACTTATTTTATAGTCTTTTCCTCAGGATAATGACTCTTTTACCTCTCTGTGGGTAAGTGTCAACCCTTCTACCTATTACTAGGCTAGAAACCTAGTTGTACAACTCTTTTACCTAATATCACTGTTAAGCAAGGACCTGGGGACATACACACACATGCAAATGCAACAGAAATTCATATACTCACTGTCAGTTGGTTGTAAGCTGTGCCTTTTCATCACTCGGAAAAACACCATGCCTCTGTGGTCCAACTGATCGTATATATATCAGGCCTGAGGTCTTTCTCAAGGTAAGGGAGTCCTCAGCGACATACCCCCAGTGCACGGTAAAAGGTGTTTTGCTCCGTCCGAGGAATTATAAGGGAAACAACTTCCGGCTCAAAGGACCAAAATGATAGGATCAGATTAGTGAGTAATCATGTATTCTGATGTGTTTATATATTATATCTGGGTACCAAGATATAATGAGAGAAAATAATGCACAGAAGTCAAAGTGCCATCAGAATAATCTCTGAGTTTAATTTTGGGCGGGCAGCCCCTTATATAGCATAACACACGTCACAGCAAATAGCACAGTTCAAAATAGGGCTAAATACACATTTGCAAGCAAGTGTCTTTTTCTGTCTAACTCAGCGAAACAATCCTTATCTAATAACGGCTTCCTATAGATATTTGCCGTCAGCAGTTGCGAGACAAAGAAAGGAAACAGATGGTAAAGGAATATTTACCTTAAACATTTTTACAGACAACCTTCTTATACATTCTAGTAAGATACAAGGAAAAAACAAGCTGATATACTTTTTATAATCATAATATTCTTAGCCAATAAACTCATAATGAAGAAGTTAAATACCTAACAAATGCCACCACATATTTTGCAGCTAAAGAAAGGTGCAATTGTCATGTTACTGCAAAATATGAAAAGGCCTATGCAATGGCACAAGATTAATTGTTCAACAATTAAAGGACCATTTCATAGTTGCTGAAATTTTAACTGGTACCTTATAAAGGAGAGAGAGTTTTCATACCAAGAATAGATTTAGCAACAAGTGAAAGTAGTCTCCCTTTTATACTTCAAAGAAGACAACTTACCATCATTATGGCATTTGCCATGACCATTAATAAATCACAATTACAAACTTTCAAATCTGTGGGTATTTTTTTAGAACCACCAGTATTTGCACATGACAATAGTACGTTGCCTTATCACGGTGCAAAAATCCACAGGCTATTAAAGTTTACATTGAAAAGAATGAAAGTCTAGGTGATTTATTAGACGATGGACGCATTTTTACTAAAAACATTGTCTACTATGAAGTACTGTAACTTTACATCAAACAAACAAAAGCCTTTCAAAACCAAATTAAAAACAAACGCAAAAACCTAAAAAAACACAATATAACCACCAAATTTGTACAAAAAATACACATAAATGTCAGTTTCCTTCAAAAGGTCATTATTACGCAACACCAATTAGATTTACAACAACAATATTTTCCTATTTAACTACATTAAATTGTCAAACACATACAGAACAGTGCTTACACAGCGTGCAACAAGTTTAAGTTCTCGCATTCTCTTTTTACAAAACATTTTTCCACAGACGAAACTCTATGTGCCATTTCAAATAATTACTACAGGAACAAACAAAAGTCAACCATTGAAAACTACAAATCAATAAAGAATTCAGTCATAATTCATGGAAGTACTGTTTATGCATGATTAGCCTCACAAAACACTTGCCTTGCATTATTTTGACAAATTCTGTTCAAATGTTAATTAACTATGTTACAGTTTATAATGTTACAAGTTTGAAAAAAAGATTTTCAAGTTCCTTGCTTAGACGCATAAGAAAGTTCAAGTTTCAAAAAATATACTTTAAAGTTTCTTACTTAGAAATATTACAAAGTTCATGTTAAGAGCACAACCATGTTTTAAGGCACAATGTAAATGTTGTCTTTTAGGTTAAACATTAATCCAGTGAGTAATCTGATCACCAGTTAATGGGGTCAGGAAGGAATACATTTTTCCCCTCTCTGATACAATTAGCTACGTTTCAAGGAGGGTTTTTATGGTTTTCCTTCCTCTGGATTCAATGTATATTTAAGTTAACAATTCTTGACATAGAACTTGCATGTTAAAAAAACCATTACCTCAAGATTACAATACTGATTAATTTAAAGTTCAACTGTTCTTACATTCAAATGTTAATACTTTTACTACAACATGCTTTAACAGTTACTGTTGACCAAAAGAACATTTTACAAAAATAAACATTTTTAATATCACAATAGTACTTATTTCATCATAACTAAAACCTTACAAGTCTCAAATACGTATATTAATAACTAAACAACTTTACAAACATACACATCTCATTGCCGTCATTTTTTGACTGGCAAGTCACTAGTATTTATGTAATAAGGTAATCATATACCCTCTTAAATGCTCTTTTTGTAGAGAAAATATGATACATTTGGTAAGTCATTCATCATAACTTAGCCCCTCCATTCCCCTTATTTTTGTTAAAATGTTACTAGACTTTGCAGCTGCTGCTTGGCATTGAGCACTGTTACCTAGGTGGTTGTCCACAAGTCCTCCAAAATCCCTTTCAATATCTGATACCCCTAGATTTGCTCCATTAAAATTATAAATTGCTTGGTTATTTTTCCTTCCCAAATGCAGAAATTTACATTTATTCCTAATAAATCTCATATGCTATTTAGTTGCCCATTTCTCACATTTATGCAAATCCCTTTAAAAATTATATCATTTTCTGATTTAATTTTCTTGCACAACTTAGTGTCATCATCAAAAATGGAGATAATACTTTCCTGTCCTGCTTCTAAGTTAAAAAGGAGAGGACCTAATACTGAACACTGAGGAACCCCACTTACCACATCAGTCCAATCTGTGTATTTTCCATTTACCACAACCCTTTGCTTCCTGTCTCTAAATCCAGGAGCACATATTTACTGCCATTCCTGCATCCCTTAGTTTGCACAATAGTCTTCCATGTGGCACTGTTTCAAAAGTCTTTGCAAAATCCAAAAATACTACATCCACTGATGCCTTGATCCAAGTTCCTACTAACCTCATCATAGAAAATAATTTGATTTATTTGACATGACTTATCCCTCATAAATCCTGTTGACTCCTACTTATAATCTTGTTTACACAGACATATTCTTGTGTATTATCCCTGTTTTACCCTTCTAAAAGCTTACCCACTACAGAAGTGATGCTTACTGATCTAAAATTCCCTGCATTTGCCCTTCTTAAATATAGGTATCACCTCTGCTTTTCTACAGTATTCTGGTATCAACCCTGTGTAGAGTAAATCTTGAAAAATTAGATGTAATGGTTTGGCTATTACAGAACTCAGTTCCCTTGGTACCCATGGATGTATTCCATCAGGACCTGGGGCTTTATTAGCATTTATTTTTTCTAACCTCTTTAGGATTTCTTCCTGCAATAACCAATTATTTGGTGAAGGTAGTGTAGCCCCATTATGTTGCAGTGTCTTAACCACTGGTACCTCCCTTGTATATACAGAAGAAAATAACCTATTTAGCTCATCTGCTTTTTCCTGGTCACTAATCATCAGACGGCCTGTTTCACATTGTAATGTTCCTATAGCTTCCTTAATATTATTTTGGAATTTGCGGCTCCGCTACTTAACTCTACCCATAAGGATCCAACACTATCACAAGTTTCAGCATAAATATTTTCTCTAACTATAGGCTTAAATGCAGGCTTAACATATAGGCAAATCCCTCCTCCTCTTTTACCATTGCCCCTATCTTTCCTAAATAGTTTATAACAATCCAGATTAACAGTCCAGTCATGAAAGTAATCCCACCATGTTTCAGTAATGCCTGTTAAATCGCTTTTCTCTATAACTGCTAATAATTATAACTCACCCATTTTTCTGGGCAAGCTTCTGGCATTAGCAAGTATACACTTTATGTTGTGTGCCTGCCTCTGTACTTGAGTTACTTAGTAATACCTCCCAATTGACTATACTAACCCTCCCCCATCTCCTCCCCAAATACTAGTTGATCCATTCTTTGCCTCCTCTACACTTTCTAAGACATTACTTCTATCTAGTTCCTACTTGTACCTCCTCCAGCCTTTATACCATTTTACACCCTAGCACACAAGATCCCTCCTCATTAAGGTGCAATCCATCCCTGCTATAGAATTTTTACCGAAGTGAGAAGTCAGCCCAGTGCTCTAAAAAACGAAATCCCTCCTTAAAGCACCAATTTTTTTAGCCACGCATTAACCTCCCTATGCTCCTTCTGTCTCCCTTGGCTAGCATATGATACAGGTATTTTCTCGGAACATACTACCTTGGAGGTCCTTGCCTTAAGCTTATTACAGAGTTCTCTAAAATCATTCTTTAGGACACCCCATCTTGCACTAACTTTTCCATTGGTATCAATATGTACCAAGACTGCTGGTTCATTACCAGCCACTCCCAATAATCTATCTACAGGGTCCACAACATATGTAAAAGTACCTTAGAAAGTAGTATTTCTCCCCTGAGAAGGGGTCTGTTAGAGTGGTTCACAAACTTTAATACATTTTCCCATATGACAGCAATGAAATTAAAAACTTTAAAATAAATTAAAAACAAAAACAAATACCCCTCTGGCAAATTCCAAAGGAAACACAGAGGACCAATTGTCTATCTCAAGTTTTTTGGGTCTGTCTGCTTCTCACAATCAACATATCTCTGTAGAGAATAAGAGAATAAAGTATGGTCTCTGTGTTTAAGAGTTCACAGTTTAACAGGCATCAGTTATGTGTTTTGGTATCAATATACTTTAAATAAACAGTTTTGGAACACTTATCTTAATGCTCTCTTTTCTGATCTCTGTGGAGCTCTGTGGGTTTTGGAACACTTATCTTAATGCTCCCTTTTTTCTGATCTCTTTGAGTTTTGGAACACTTATCTTAATGCTCTCGTTTCTGATCTCTGTGGATCTCTGTGGGTTTTGGAACACTTATCTTAATGCTCTCTTTTCTGATCTCAGTGGGTTTTGGAACACTTATCTTAATGCTCACTTTTCTGATCTCTGTGGGTTTTGGAACTTTTATCTTAATGCTCACTTTTCAGATCTCTGTGGATCTCTGTGGGTTTTGGAACACTTATCTTAATGCTCTCTTTTCTGATCTTTGTGGATCTCTGTGGGTTTTGGAACACGTATCTGCTTCCTATTAGTTGTATTTGCTTTTCTTAAAAAAAGCTAAAGTTTGCTATTTGCCAACACTCTATTTCAAGTCTTTCACTCAAAGTAATAAGAGAGCCGTTAATGCTCATTTTTCTGATCTCTGTGGGTTGAATCATTCATAGATAGACTAAGATCGGCTGCAAACCGACATTACTGTGCCATTTGTTCTTAGTGTTTGATGTGACCCCTTTGAACCCAACATGTTGTAAGAACTAAAAAAAAACAATGCTGACCATATTTTACTGCATCTGTGGCAATTAATTTATTAACACTCACATCAGACAGTGATTGACACAAAAAACATGCCCAGTTGGTTAAATCAGAGTCTTGAACTCATAGGGCCTCATTCTATTATCGGCCGTAGGAGATGCGGGGCCGCAAGGACCGGCCGCAAGCTATTTGCCTATTCTATTCCCTTCCGGCCGGGGATTCCGGCAGGCTTGCGGCCGGCGCCTTGCTATCCTTTGCGGCCGCACGCGCCGAAGGAAAGCCTTTGATCTTAAACGGCCACAAGTGTTTCGGCTGTAAGAAAATCCTGGTTGCTATTCAATTGCTCCGGGAACCCTCTCTGCAAGGTTAAAACCGAGCCGCAGCTTACTTGCAGCAAAAAGGTCCCGCAGACACACAATTAAACACATTATAAAGCCATAATAAAGCCATCCTGCACTCTGAGGAGACTATAAAGTGATTGTAGGTGTTAGCATTTATAGCACAACATTCCCCTACACTCAAATCCGTAAATACATTTTTTTTTAATTTATGTCACATATCCATGTAAAAAGTCCAGAGGGCTTGGAGCACCTCAGACCCGCCCACGCTGCGGCCGGAAAATAAACAGTTAATGTAATCTCGGATTTGGGCTGATGTGCAAGCTTGAGAGGGGGTTGCTATTAATCCTCATGTCCCCATTATGATCCCTAGCATTTACAGAGATTTATAGTGCCGTCTTGAATTTATTTTTGCATTTAAAGATTTCTGAGCTTACGGCCGGTTGCAAGATATACGGCCGGCCGTAAGGGGATAGCCTTGCGGCACTGTCTATTTGAATTGCAAGGTAACGGGAGCCCCGCAAGGAATCGCAGCTTTGCGGACGATTTACGGCCGATAATAGAATGAGGGCAATAGTGTTTTAGGGTTTTTGTGACGAAAGCCTTGATGGGTAAAATCCTGGTGAGGTCCTGTGTTGACAGTTTCAAAGTGAACTTTGGTTTTCTGCATGTATTAAAGTGCTGTTTGACTCATGAGTGCAGAGGAATAAGAGCTGAACACTGTCCTAACTAGTGGATATCTGATACTTCTTCTTTATTTATTGCTGTCTGCTTGAGACATATTGAAGAAACATGATGTCTTAAAAGCATTTCCTTTCCAGTGCTTGGGACAGAGTCACTTATTAACTACTATCTTTCTCAGGTTGTGATGCAGGCCTCCTTCCATGGAATTCCTTGTATCAATATATGCAAACCCATAAAGCAGAGAACTCTCGACAAACCGGTGTCATCAGTGGGATAGGTGCAATCAAGGGGAAAAGCAAAGCAGTGGTAAAAAGCAAAGCAGTGGTAAAAATGGCCCAGTATGATGAGCTCATAATTAGCACACCAAGAGAGCTGATCCACACCAGGGGATCCAGAATGCCATTATGGCATGACCCAAACCTCTGGGATAAGGAACAATGAGTCAATGCAGGACTCTTGCCAAAGCCCTAGTGACGAAACTGGTTATGAGGCTTCTCTGCCCTGTTCTAAGGATGTATAGGTGATGAGGAGGTAATTTGCAGCACCTGTCTAGTTACTAGCAGGGGACTACCAAAGTTGCCTTGTCCAGTCTATTACAGTGGATGGCAAGTCTGTTGAGGGCTTTAGGGACACTGCCCAAATCTGACGAGTCCCTCCACTGAAGTATAGGGTTGACATTGTATTAGTTGGGGCCCGCAACAATGCATCACATTAACCTGACTGGAGTCTCTGCAGATGTATTGTTGGGAAATGACTTGAGGCCCACAGAGTATCATTATGTGGCCACCATGACCCAAAGCTAAAGCAAACAGGAAACCACCAGAGAGACACAATGATAGCTGGTGCCAACCCAACAGACCCAACATGAACAGACCCAACTGATTTTAAGTGGGATGTAAACCAAGGTCTTTATTTAGTCCTGGGCACTCACTAGGGAGACAAGATCTGAGGGATGTAGGTGTATTTGGGAGGGCCACCTATTTTATACAGGAAAAAGCAGCCTTGTAGGCTGCTATGACATCTGGGCTACCCTCGAGCATTAATGGCATCTCTAGATGTTGACCATGACATTCCCTTAGCAGGTGCACCAGGGTACTCACCACACTCACCAAAGCCTGACTAAACTTTTTTTTGGCCCGAAGTATCACCAGATTTCACCACTTATTGTCCCTCATGTGATACTTGTCCGTGTGATGGTGACTGCTGCCAACTCCCCAGGGCTTCCTTGTAGCCCATGCCAGAAATTCAATTCCACTGAATGGCTGTAGATATCCTTGCCCCCTTGCAAAGCCTAATAAGTCAGGCAACAGATACAGACTCACTGTGATGGATTATGCCACCTCATATTCGGAGGTTGTTGCTCCTGACCTGATTAGAACAGCAATGGTGATTGACTCCAGGGTAGAATTGTAACCAAGTTGAGCTCCAGAGCGAAATTTTAGCAGATCAGGGTACACAGGTTATTATTGAGCTGACCCAATAATTGTGACACAAGTGTAGTGTGACCCAACTAAGATCGAACCCCTTTTATCCCTATTATACCAATGGCTTAGGTAAGAGATTCAATGGCATCCTGAAACATTTGATTAGAATCTTTGTGGACCACGAGACAGATGTCCTTCAAGAGTCCATGGGTTCTCTCCCTTTGAACTCGTATGGGGAGTGAGGAAAATTTTAGGAATGGGAAATTTAGGAATGGGAAACTCCCCATAAAGCCATTTGTGCTACAGCTCAGAGATAGGCTGGAAACACTGACTGAGCTAGCCAAGGAGCAACTAATTGCTATCAAAGGAAAGTAAAAGTTCTGAAATGATCAGATAGTGAGAGCTTGGGAATTCCAAGTGAGCCAGCAGGTATTAATGTTGGTACCCAATGCCCAGAACAATCTCCAGATGGTTTGGTATCAGACATTCTTGCTGTTGCTGACCTATCCTATCACAACCAACTTGTCACCTTACTAGCGACAGCAGCTTGAAGTCCATATGAAATGTTCCTACTGAAACAGCCCTCAGGACCCCCAAGACTTTGAAGATGAATTTAAGGAGAGTGCTGGATTTGACGTTAGAGAAAAGGGTCATCAAGCCATTCTCTGGTCCTTGGGTGTGCTCTGTGGTGTTGGTCCCTAAAAAGGATGGCACCACCTGGTTTTAACTATAGGTGTCTAAATGAAAAGACAACTACTATTGATTACTCTGTGCCAAAGTAGATGAACTGCTAGATAGGTGAAGAAATTGTGTATGGTGCTTGAATCACAGAAAGTTAAGATTGTGCACCAAGGTGTAAACCATCCCAAATGCCCATGCACAACTTGCTAATTTTGTAAAAGCTTCCAGATGCATTATTTGCATATAATGTTAGAGGATGACAAATGGCAATATATCATTCACAAGACATAATGGCCAGCAAGAGGACTTCTGTGGAAAAAAATAAAATAAAAAGTATACCTGGACAACCGACATGATTTGGATATTATGCTTATTTGTTTGTGTAAGTCACAAAAACATCATTTGGACATTAACAGAGGTACAATACAAACACAACATAGTCAGATTAACAATGTAGAAGTACATGGGGTTTAAGTGCAGGTCTGAGAAGATCAGAAGAATGAGACGGTGTCAAGTCAATGCAATCAAGTAGATGATAAGGAACAACATGAGAAGAATCTGAATTATTGTCAGATCATAAATTATCATCAATATTATCTCGTTAAATAGCGGTTGTTTTTTTGTCACACTTGTTAGGAATTCTTGATAATTGCAATATTTTAAACAATTTTCAACAATAGAAAAAGCCTTACTTGCGTCCAAATGCTTGACAATATTATAATATTATAATCAACAAAGGTTTTGAAATCAGGAACTTTAATAGAAATTCATTAAAATCTAAAATGTAAACACACTAAGGATACCAATACACTCCTGGTTGGATGGATCAATCAATCAATCAATCAGTACAATAAAGATACGCAGGGTCAATTGAGACAAATAATTAATCTGTATAAGGAATTCCCTGTGTCTCATTACCTATCTGAGGGGCAATGGTGTGCCCCACAAGCTGGCCAATAGCCCTATAATCAGATAGGAAAGACCAATCACAAGAAATCTCAATCCAAACCAGAGTGAAAAGTTAAAAAAATCATACATACTGCTAAAAACAACAACAATTAATGTATCACTGATAGTAGTGAATAGCTGCCTGACAGTTTTATTCCTGTTTCGCCATCTTGGCGTTATCAAAGGCTAAATGCGCAAACAAGTCCTAGTTCTCACTGTTAACTTTCCTATATAAAACCCTCACGATTACGACCTATATATGTTTGGTGTTGTGATTGACATGAAGGATCCTACTCATATAAGATAAAGTTCTTGTTAGAGCTGCTTTGATCTCTTGGTTTCTAAGACTGTAGATGAGAGGGTTTAAAAGAGGAGACATCAATGTATAACATACAGACACTGGTGTGTCCTCTTGTATACTTGTACTTGGACCAAAGTAATTGAACACAGAGGTGCCATATAATATAAACACCACAGTAAGGTGAGAGGTGCAGGTGGAGAAAGCTTTAAGTCTTTTGTTCTTGACTCGGATCTTTAGAACTGTGCTAAATATCTTCACATATGGGAAAAACGTTATCACAAAACTTGTGGATGCAAAGAGTCCTCCTAAGAGAAAAATGAGCATATTATTAATGGAGATATCACTACAAGAGATCTTCATCAACTGAGGGAGGTCACAAAAGAAACTGTGTATGACATTTGAGCCACAAAAGTTTAATCTCAGGGTACAAAGTGCATATACCATTGAGTAGGCTATCCCAATAATCCAAACTCCAAATGCCATATTGGTACAGACTTTCCATTGCATAATTTGCATGTAATGTAGTGGACGACATATGGCAAAATATCTGTCACCTGACATTATGGCCAACATGCAGAATTCAGATGACATAAAGAACAAGAAGAAAAATATCTGACTTATACAAGCTGTCTTAGAAATCCTTAAACTTTGTGTGTGTAAGTCGTAAAGAATACGTGGGGCAGTGACTGAAGAACAGCAGATGTCCAGACAAGCAAGGTTCCCAAGGAAGAAGTACATTGGAGTGTGGAGATGGAAATCTGTGAGGATCAGAATAAGGATGAGAAGATTCCAAGTCAGTGTCATCAAGTAAATGAGGAGGAAAAGCAGGAAGAGCTCATGCTGGAAATTGAGATGATTAGGAAATCCAGTTAGAATGAACTCAGACAATGTTTTGTTTTCCATCTAATATCACATTCAGATTTTCCATTGGAATTGAGATAATAGCATGCATTTAAAAGCAAAAAACAAAAAAAACACAATTAAGTTAAGTTTCATAATTTAAAAACTGTAACTGTATTGTAGAATATTTCAATATTCTCTCTGAATAACCCAAATCTGCTGTCCAAAACACATCAGGGGCATAGGAAATGGGGGGGAGGGGTAGACAAATCCCCCAGATTATATGAACAGCAGACACAAAGAATAGCAGAAATTAAACAAAATCATGCATTACCAGATTTGGCCATTACCAGGTACGGTATGTCTTTCCCATGAAAGCTTTGACCCATAATCAATATCATATATATATAGCTATATATATATATACAGTATATATATATATATATATATATATATATATATATATATTTATATATTTATATATATATATATATATATATATATATATATATATATATATATATACATATATATATTTTTTCATTTATTTATTTATACTATATATCTATATATAGAATTTGTAATTATATTGGGGGAAAGGGTGGGTGTTTGGGGGTTAAGGAGTATTGAGTATTTGAACACAGAAATAAAAAAAAGATTTTTTTTTAGTGGCACTGCAGCACTGATCCCCCCTCCCCGCAGGCAAGGCCTCGGTGCATTGCAAAACCAACATTTTTTTTTTGTCTCTTTAAACATTATCCACCCGCAGAATTTTGGCCCCCTGCATCCATGGAACATATATAGTAATTACACTTTTTTTTGGTGGCCGCAGATTTCCTCCTACAGGCCATATGTCTGCAGCTTGAAATTTGCTACAATTCAAGAGTGATTCAATTGAATAACCGCGCAAGTTACGGGCCAAAAGCAGAAACAGTAAACCATGCAATCGTATGTAGCATTTCAGAGCGTGATCATGATCAATTAAGCAAGGCGGTAACTACCGATTTAGAGCCATATTAAATTCCAGCCTCGTAAGTCCAACGTGTAGCGTATAAGTGCTGCATGCTTCAAATGCTTGCCGAGTTACATTGCTATTAAATTAGAAAGGGCTGCGAGTTACGAGCGAGAGACACTATCTCGTAAGCCTTGCCATGCACGCAATACGTAAGACTTATGTACGAGCTACGTTCATCATTGACTATGCTGTAGCTTTGCAAGTAAACACACAGGTCTAGGTGTTGGTGGGTTTTTGTGCTTTGGAGAGAGTGGAGAGAGAGAGAGAAGGATAATTGTAAGTTTTGATCTTTTGACCTATTAGATAAGTTAACCCTTTATTTACCTCCCATACAATTACTTTACTACACATAATTCTCACATTTTTGTTTTACCTCATACACATCCACATACATATTATATTTCTTTATCGTTATTTTATTTTCATAGAAGGGGAGAGGAAGGGAGGAGGAAAATGAGGAGAGAGGAGAGGAGCAGAGTGAGGGGAACACCCAGGGTGGAGAGTGAGGAGAGGAGGAGAGGAAGAAGAGCTAGAGGGATGGAGAGTGGGAGAAGAAGGAGAGGAGGAGGGAGAGGAAGAGGAGAGCAACAGGGGGAGGGAGGTGCCCCCACATGTAGGCACACAAGGTGGAGGGGCACAGAGTCAGGGGCCTGATCCCAGGGCTGGAGGTAGTGGGGATGAGGGGCCGGCCCTAGGGAGAGGAGAGGGAGGCCAGGAGCCCCAGGCACAGTTGGTAGGGCAAGAGGTTGTGTCAAGCCCAAAGCCCCCAATTTTACCCCAGAGGAGATGCAGGTTCTCCTTAGGGAAGTCTATGCCCGCTATAGGATATTACATGGTGGGAGAGAGGTGAATGCTAGCAAGAGGGATCAGGCCTGGGCCCAAGTTACTACAACTGTTGCGGCATCAGTGGTCACTAATAGGGATGCAAAGTCTGTGAAATACAGACATGAGGACTGCAAGGCAAGGGTAAAGAGGAAGATGACAGAGGAGGCAAGAGCAGCACACGGTACAGGTGGTGGGTGTGCTGTAGAGATCATTTACAGCACATGGGAGCAGACCCTGAGGGACTGGATTCAGCCAGCAGCAGTGGTGGGCATACCAGGACAGGTGGAAACAGATCCACCTAGCATTATGTAACGTGAGTATCATATCACACCACACACATTGTTGTATGAAAGTGTGGGTGTGGTGGGATGGGTTGGACAAAACTCTGCAGATATCATGCTGTTTGTATGTACAGTATGTCTAAATAACCTTGTACTCTGGCTGTTGCATAGAAGGAGCTGTATCCCTCTAGAACAGGGGTGGGTAAGGAGTGAGTCAATCAGGATGACTGAAGAGGTGATTTAGTCAAATGTGCAAAGCAGGGATATCATCAAATCCAGGCATGTATGTGGCCCGCCAGAACCGAACCTGCCCACCCTTGCTCTAAAATTATTTTGCCCCTACATCCCCTGCCCACACCCAGAGATAACTGACATACAATAGCATTGTAAGCCCTTTGGTTATGACTTAAGATATATGGGGCAACAAACACCATTTCAATCCTGGTAGCAAACATATTATTTTCATAATTTGTATCAATTAAATGTCTGGACAGTAGCTGCATTTAAAACCAATTCTGAGTACAATTTGCTATTATATCAAGTTTGAATTGACATTCAATAGAGCAGGGGTGTCCAAAGTCGGGCCTGCTGGGCCGCACACAGGCCTGGATTTGTGGATAGCCCTGCTGCACCCAGGTGAGTATATATTTTCTTCAGTCATTTAGTCTAATTGACTCATTTGGGCACATAAAGGAAATGTAATTGATAATCACTAATCACCACGCTACCAAATAGACCAATGAGGTTGTTTTAATATCGGCAACAAGTGGATAGGAAGTGCTATAAAAGCATTATGATAATGAAGTTCATTAACCCATGAGTAAGCCCTAAGCAGGGCGAAACGAGCCGTCGGGACTACTTCAAAAAGATAAGTGCATTTACTTAGGTTGTGGTATTTTGAATTGAGAGGGTGTAGAAGTATACATTTGCATTTAGCAAAATAGTATTTACTGATGGTATTTTGGCAAAACGCCACCTAGAATTGCATGTTGTGCATTTATGATCAAGTGGTGTATATAACATTGAAGACACTGGCAGTGTTTTCTTATTAGCCTTGATATAAACAACAAGTTTTTTAACCCCCTCCAATATATTGACAAATAATACAATATATATATTGTTTGTTTTCTTTTTTCTTTTGTATTGTTCCCAACCTTATAGTACTTGCACTTATCTTTTTCTCCTTTTTTTGTTGTTCCATACACCAATTGGTTTTAGCTATTAAAATAGGTTATAGCTTCCCAAGGATTAAGCAAATTTTTTTGCCATATGAGGGAAACTATTACAACTATCACGACATCCAATAGGATATTATTTGAATTAACGCATATACAATAGTATTATTGTATGTATATGGACAGTTCTATACCTCTCCATTGTATTATAAATATTTTGGGTGTGTAAGATATATATCTTTCAGATTGTATCATAACCTATTGTGACTAGATATGGTTCATAATAATAGCTTTAACAATATCCACTTAGCCATTTAATAATTCCAGTTTTCGTTACAATTTATTCACATTAAGGAAATCCACAAATCCAGGCCTGTCTATGGCCCAGATTGACCAACTTTGGACGCTCCCTGCAATAAAGAGTACAAATCTGGGTGTGCGTACTGTGGCATATGTAGATACAGACTCTGTAGGACTGCATGTGCATGTCATATACTTTCCTATCCTGGACCATGTCTCAGATGCATATTAACAACCATTGCAGGTAACATGTCACAGATTGGTCAGTCTCACACACTGCACAGCAGATCAAGCAGAGCACGTGTCTGATGCACATGCAGTACACATATTCATATGTGCCATGATCCACAATGCTTATTATGCAGGCTGTGGTTCATCTCTGTAAATTAAACACCACAGTCAATCACGGGTGACCATGACGTCAAGGATATGGAAACACATAGCTGTCAAATGTGTATGGAAACCAACTGAAATATATGTTTATTCCACTGCAGTACCCAGGAGGACAAGGCCAGCCACAAAGCAAGAGGAGGAGGCAGGAGCGTTATAATAGGAGGGCCAGGACATTCCAGAGGGCCTGGGAATATCCACACAAGCTTGCCGTTTTGCAGCAAATGAGGAGTGGGAATCGATGCCTGGGCCCTCAACAGCATCATACAGCCAGCCACAGCCATACCAGCCACCTCCACCGGCCATGTCATGGCCCCAAACATCCTCAATGCTTCCCCCAACTAGTTCCGCAGCATGGGGTTCTGCACTATCTGGACCCTCAAGATGCGGTCCCGCACCATCTGGCCCCTCAGGATGTGGTCCAGCACCATCTATTCCCTCAGGATGGGGTCCTACACCATCTGGTCCCTCAGGATGGGGTCCCCCCACATCTGTTTACGAAACCTGGTCCGACACCCAAGCCTTCTGGACGACACCTCACCACGAATACAGTCACCTGTGGCAGACACACATTCACCGGGGCCAGGCACGCAGTCACCTGTGACAGCCACGCTGACAAGTCCAGCCCTGTAGTCCTCACCACCCCTTACATTGTTGGAGATCATGGCCCAGTTTGTCAGACAAAACACGGCACAACCATGAAAATGAGAGGCTACTGTAGCTCTGGAGGCAGTGTCAGCTCACAAACTCTGACCTGGCTAGCACAAGATCACTGGAGGAAAGCACAAGATTGCTTCATGCTGAGATGAGGAGGCACAAACAAAGGATGGAGAGGAACAGGTGAGTCATGAAATACGCCTACTAATTGAGCTAGCCAAAAGCCAGCCTATACCACTCCATCCTTTGGTTGCGCAACAGGAGATGTCTGCCTTCTCATCTCAGATCTCACCACCACCATCTGAACAAGATCCACAGCCCTCAGATGTAGTGGCACCCCCTGCTCCTCCACAACAAAGATGTGGAGGATGGAGATGGGGCAGGAGAGGGAAACGGTCAACAGGACCAGTGCTGATGAATAGGAGGTCTTAGCACCATCCAGGAAAGCCTCCTCCTGATCACTCCTCACTGAATACTAATTGTTATAGATGTTGACATACTATTGGCTGGCTACCCAGTGTGTCTGGTTATGTTTAACATTCAACAATTGATGTTTAAATGTGGATTGACCTTGAAATGAGGTGTGGTAGTTAAACAGAATATTGTTATGATTAATATCTTGTTCTTGTCTCTGTAGGTGTTAAAAGCCAAATCTCACTACCATGAAGGCATGTTCTTCATCTTCGAGCAGTACAATACCATCATGTGAGTGAACACTCAACCCAGTTCCCAACAGGCATTCGATCAGTGTCATTCACCTCCTTCACATGGATCTGAAATGCAATATATGACTACATATCTCTTCACTAATGAACATGACTGTTGTGAGTTTCAATTATAATGAATAGAGTCCCGGCTTTAGATTTGCACAGTCCCATTAGGATCTGCTAATCCAAAGCAGTAGTTATAAGTGCATTTTTGTTGCATTTCATCCCGTTGGATTGACATCAGAGTGCGTTTAGGGGTAATGTGAACAGTGTAATCTGTCTGGCCTTGGTACCACCCATATATATGTGAGATATGATATCAGCATGGCACAACTATTCCATGTAGATGTTAATAGTACTCTTTGCTGAAAGAGTGAAGCATGCCTTTTTATCTTCCATGTCCTCAAAATACTCCGGGTAAGGCTGATTGAACAGGACAGAATCAATATGGTTAGTACTGGTTGTAGATGACGGTCATGTTAATTGGTTAACCATAGTGTCCAGAGAAAAAACAATGTAGTAAAATAACAGCTTAAGATTTTTCAAACACCTCCTCGCTATGTTTTCTAGATTTCTAAACAGACTTCACTCCTGCCCTGCTCTGATCAATTTGAACTACATAATCATCCCATTTCTAAGCAGACATCACTCCTGCCCCGCTCTGATCTATCTAAACTGAACAATCACCCCATTTGTAAGCAGACCTAACTCCTGTCCTGCTCTGATCTATCTGAGCTGCACAATCACCCCATTTCTAAGTAGACATTACTCCTGCCCTGCTCTGATCTATCTAAAATGCACAATCCCCCCATTTCTAATCAGACCTCACTCCTGCCCTGCTCTGATCTATCTGAACTGCACAATAACCCCATTTCTAAGCAGACCTCACTCCTGCCCTGCTCTGATCTATCTGAACTGCACAATAACCCCATTTCTAAGCAGACCTCACTCCTGCCCTGCTCTGATCTATCTGAACTGCACAATCACCCCATTTCTAAGCAGACTTCACTCCTGCCAGGCACGGATATATCTGAACTGCATTATCACCCCATTTGTAAGCAGACCTCACTCCTACCCTGCTCTGATCTATCTGAACTGCACAATCACCCCATTTGTAAGCAGACCTCACTCCTGCCCTGCTCTGATATATCTGAACTGCACAATCAACCCATTTCTAAGCAGACCTCACTCCTGCCCTGCTCTGATCTATCTGAACTGCACAATCACCCCATGTCTAATCAGACATCACTCCTGCCCTTCTTGGATATATCTGAACTGCACCATCACCTCATTTCTAAGCAGACCTCACTCCTGCCCTGCTCTGATCTATCTGAGCTGCAGTATCACCACATTTCTAATCAGACCTCACTCCTGCCCTGCTCTGATCTATCTGAACTGCACAATCACCCCATTTGTAAGCAGACCTAACTCCTGTCCTGCTCTGATCTATCTGAGCTGCACAATCACCCCATTTCTAAGTAGACATTACTCCTGCCCTGCTCTGATCTATCTAAAATGCACAATCCCCCCATTTCTAATCAGACCTCACTCCTGCCCTGCTCTGATCTATCTGAACTGCACAATAACCCCATTTCTAAGCAGACCTCACTCCTGCCCTGCTCTGATCTATCTGAACTGCACAATAACCCCATTTCTAAGCAGACCTCACTCCTGCCCTGCTCTGATCTATCTGAACTGCACAATCACCCCATTTCTAAGCAGACTTCACTCCTGCCAGGCACGGATATATCTGAACTGCATTATCACCCCATTTGTAAGCAGACCTCACTCCTACCCTGCTCTGATCTATCTGAACTGCACAATCACCCCATTTGTAAGTAGACCTCACTCCTGCCCTGCTCTGATATATCTGAACTGCACAATCAACCCATTTCTAAGCAGACCTCACTCCTGCCCTGCTCTGATCTATCTGAACTGCACAATCACCCCATGTCTAATCAGACATCACTCCTGCCCTTCTTGGATATATCTGAACTGCACCATCACCTCATTTCTAAGCAGACCTCACTCCTGCCCTGCTCTGATCTATCTGAACTGCACAACAACCCAATTTCTAAGCAGACCTCACTCCTGCTCTGGTCTGGTCTATCGGAACTGCACAATCACCCCATTTCTAAGCAGACCTCACTCCTGCCCTGCTATGATCTATCTGAACTGCACAACAACCCCATTTCTAAGCAGACCTCACTCCTGCCCTGCTCTGATCTATCTGAGCTGCAGTATCACCACATTTCTAATCAGACCTCACTCCTGCCCTGCTCTGATCTATCTGAACTGCACAATCACCCCATTTCTAAGCAGACCTCACTCCTGCCCTGCTCTGATCTATCTGAACTGCACAATCCCCCCATTTATAATCAGACCTCACTCCTGCCCTGCTCTGATCTATCTGAACTGCATAATCCCCCCATTTCTAATCAGACCTCACTCCTGCCCTGCTCTGATCTATCTGAACTGCACAAAAACCCCATTTCTAAGCAGACCTCACTCCTGCCCTGCTCTGATGTATCTGAACTGCACAATCCCCCCATTTCTAATCAGACCTCACTCCTGCCCTGCTCTGATCTATCTAAACTGAACAACATCCCCATTTCAAAGCAGACCTTACTCCTGTCCTGCTCTGATCTATCTAAACTGTAAAACAACCCCATTTCTAATCAGACCTCACTCCTGCCCTGCTCTGATCTATCTGAACTGCACAATCATCCAATTTGTAAGCAGATCTCACTCCTGCCCTGATCTATCTGAACTGCACAATCATCCAATTTGCAAGCAGATCTCACTCCTGCCCTGCTCTGATCTATTTGAACTGCACAATCACCCCATATATAAGCAGACCTCACTCCTGCCCTGGTCTGATCTATCTGAACTGCACAATCACCCCATTTCAAAGCAGACCTTACTCCTGCCCTGATCTATCTGAACTGCACAATCATCCAATTTGCAAGCAGATCTCACTCCTGCCCTGCTCTGATCTGTCTAAACTGAACAACATCCCCATTTCTAAGCAGACCTCACTAATGCCCTGGTCTGATCTATCTGAACTGCACAATCACCCCATTTCTAATCATACCTAACCCCTGCACTGCTCTGATCTATCTGAACTGCACAACAACCCCATTTCTAAGCAGACCTCACTCCTGCCCTGCTCTGATCTATCTGAGCTGCAGTATCACCACATTTCTAATCAGACCTCACTCCTGCCCTGCTCTGATCTATCTGAACTGCACAATCACCCCATTTCTAAGCAGACCTCACTCCTGCCCTGCTCTGATCTATCTGAACTGCACAATCCCCCCATTTATAATCAGACCTCACTCCTGCCCTGCTCTGATCTATCTGAACTGCATAATCCCCCCTTTTCTAATCAGACCTCACTCCTGCCCTGCTCTGATCTATCTGAACTGCACAAAAACCCCATTTCTAAGCAGACCTCACTCCTGCCCTGCTCTGATGTATCTGAACTGCACAATCCCCCCATTTCTAATCAGACCTCACTCCTGCCCTGCTCTGATCTATCTAAACTGAACAACATCCCCATTTCAAAGCAGACCTTACTCCTGTCCTGCTCTGATCTATCTAAACTGTAAAAGAACCCCATTTCTAATCAGACCTCACTCCTGCCCTGCTCTGATCTATCTGAACTGCACAATCATCCAATTTGTAAGCAGATCTCACTCCTGCCCTGATCTATCTGAACTGCACAATCATCCAATTTGCAAGCAGATCTCACTCCTGCCCTGCTCTGATCTATTTGAACTGCACAATCACCCCATATATAAGCAGACCTCACTCCTGCCCTGGTCTGATCTATCTGAACTGCACAATCACCCCATTTCAAAGCAGACCTTACTCCTGCCCTGATCTATCTGAACTGCACAATCATCCAATTTGCAAGCAGATCTCACTCCTGCCCTGCTCTGATCTGTCTGAACTGAACAACATCCCCATTTCTAAGCAGACCTCACTAATGCCCTGGTCTGATCTATCTGAACTGCACAATCACCCCATTTCTAATCATACCTCACCCCTGCACTGCTCTGATCTATCTGAACTGCACAATCATCCAATTTGTAAGCAGATCTCACCCCTGCCCTGCTCTGATCTATCTGAGCTGCACAATCACCCCATTTCTAAGCAAACCTCACTCCTGCCCTGCTCTGATCCATCTGAACTGCACAACAACCCCATTTCTAAGTAGACCTCGTTTCTGCCCTGCTCTGATCTATCTGAACTACACAATACCCTCATTTCTAATCAGACCTCACTCCTGCCCTGCTCTGATCTAAACAAACTGCATACCAACCCCAATTCTAAGCAGACCTTACTCCTGCCCTGCTCTGATCTATCTGAGCTGCACAATCACCCCATTTCTAATCAGACCTCACTCCTGCTCTGCTCTGATCTATCTGTACTAAACAACAACCCCATTTCTAATCAGACCTCACTCCTTGACTGCTCTGATCTATCTGAGCTGCACAATCACCCCATTTCTAAGCAGACTTCACTCCTGCCCTGCTCTGATCTATCTGATCTGCATAATCACCCCATTTCTAAGTAGACCTCACTCCTGTCCTGCTCTGATCTATCTGAGCTGCACAATCACCCCATTTCTAAGCAGACTTCACTCCTGCCCTGCTCTGATCTATCTGATCTGCATAATCACCCCATTTCTAGGTAGACCTCACTCCTGTCCTGCTCTGATCTATCCGAACTGCACAGTCACCCCATTTGTAATCAGACCTCACTCCTGTCCTGCTCTGATCTATCTGAACTGCACAGTTACCCCATTTGTAATCAGACCTCACTCCTGTCCTGCTCTTATCTATCTGAATTGCACAATCACCCCATTTCTAAGCAGACCTCACACCTGTCCTGCTCTGATCTATCTGAACTGCACAATCATCCAATTCGTAAGCAGATCTCACTCCTGCCCTGCTCTGATCTATCTGAGCTGCACAATCACCCCATTTCTAAGCAGACCTCACTCCTGCCAAGCTCTGATCTATCTGAACTGCACAATCCCCTCATTTCTAATCAGACCTCACTCCTGCCCTGCTCTGATCTATCTAAACTGAACAACATCCCCATTTCTAAGCAGACCTTACTCCTGTCCTGCTCTGATCTATCTAAACTGTAAAACAACCCCATTTCTAAGCAGACCTCACTCCTGCCCTGATCTATCTGAACTGCACAATCATCCAATTTGCAAGCAGATCTCACTCCTGCCCTGCTCTGATCTATTTGAACTGCACAATTACCCCATTTATAAGCAGACCTCACTCCTGCCCTGGTCTGATCTATCTGAACTGCACAATCACCCCATTTCAAAGCAGACCTTACTCCTGCCCTGATCTATCTGAACTGCACAATCATCCAATTTGCAAGCAGATCTCACTCCTGCCCTGCTCTGATCTGTCTGAACTGAACAACATCCCCATTTCTGAGCAGACCTCACTAATGCCCTGGTCTGATCTATCTGAACTGCACAATCACCCCATTTCTAAGCATACCTCACCCCTGCACTGCTCTGATCTATCTGAACTGCACAATCATCCAATTTGTAAGCAGATCTCATCCCTGCCCTGCTCTGATCTATCTGAGCTGCACAATCACCCCATTTCTAAGCAGACCTCACTCCTGCCCTGCTCTGATCCATCTGAACTGCACAAAAAACCCATTTCTAAGTAGACCTCGTTTCTGCCCTGCTCTGATCTATCTGAACTGCACAATACCCTCATTTCTAATCAGACCTCACTCCTGCCCTGCTCTGATCTAAACGAACTGCATACCAACCCCATTTCTAAGCAGACCTTACTCCCGCCCTGCTCTGATCTATCTGAGCTGCACAATCACCCCATTTCTAATCAGACCTCACTCCTGCTCTGCTCTTATCTATCTGTACTAAACAACAACCCCATTTCTAATCAGACCTCACTCCTGTCCTGCTCTGATCTATCTGAGCTGCACAATCACCCCATTTCTAAGCAGACTTCACTCCTGCCCTGCTCTGATCTATCTGATCTGCATAATCACCCCATTTCTAAGTAGACCTCACTCCTGTCCTGCTCTGATCTATCTGAGCTGCACAATCACACCATTTCTAAGCAGACTTCACTCCTGCCCTGCTCTGATCTATCTGATCTGCATAATCACCCCATTTCTAAGTAGACCTCACTCCTGTCCTGCTCTGATCTATCCGAACTGCACAGTCACCCCATTTGTAATCAGACCTCACTCCTGTCCTGCTCTGATCTATCTGAACTGCACAGTTACCCCATTTGTAATCAGACCTCACTCCTGTCCTGCTCTTATCTATCTGAATTGCGCAATCACCCCAATTCTAAGCAGACCTCACACCTGTCCTGCTCTGATCTATCTGAACTGCACAATCATCCAATTTGTAAGCAGATCTCACTCCTGCCCTGCTCTGATCTATCTGAGCTGCACAATCACCCCATTTCTAAGCAGACCTCATTCCTGCCAAGCTCTGATCTATCTGAACTGCACAATCCCCTCATTTCTAATCAGACCTCACTACTGTCCTGCTTTGATCTAAACGAACTGCACAACAACCCCATTTCTAAGCAGACCTTACTCCTGCCCTGCTCTGATCTATCTGAGCTGCACAAGTACCCCATTTCTAAGAAGACCTCACTCCTGCCCTGCTCTGATTCATCTGAACTGCACAATCACCCCATTTCTAAGCAGACCTCACTCCTGCCCTGCTCTGATCTATCTGATCTGCACAATCACCCCATTTCTAATCAGACCTGACTCCTGCCCTGCTCTGCTCTATCTGAGCTGCACAATCACCCCATTTCTAAGCAGACCTCACTCCTGCCCTGCTCTGATCTATCTGAGCTGCACAATCACCCCATTTCTAAGCAGACCTAACTCCTGCCCTGCTCTGATCTATCTGAACTACACAATCACCCCATTCCTAATCAGACCTCACTCCTGTCCTGCACTGATCTATCTGAACTGCACAATCACCCCATTTCAAAGCAGACCTTACTCCTGCCCTGATCTATCTGAACTGCACAATCATCCAATTTGCAAGCAGATCTCACTCCTGCCCTGCTCTGATCTGTCTGAACTGAACAACATCCCCATTTCTGAGCAGACCTCACTAATGCCCTGGTCTGATCTATCTGAACTGCACAATCACCCCATTTCTAAGCATACCTCACCCCTGCACTGCTCTGATCTATCTGAACTGCACAATCATCCAATTTGTAAGCAGATCTCATCCCTGCCCTGCTCTGATCTATCTGAGCTGCACAATCACCCCATTTCTAAGCAGACCTCACTCCTGCCCTGCTCTGATCCATCTGAACTGCACAAAAACCCCATTTCTAAGTAGACCTCGTTTCTGCCCTGCTCTGATCTATCTGAACTGCACAATACCCTCATTTCTAATCAGACCTCACTCCTGCCCTGCTCTGATCTAAACGAACTGCATACCAACCCCATTTCTAAGCAGACCTTACTCCTGCCCTGCTCTGATCTATCTGAGCTGCACAATCACCCCATTTCTAATCAGACCTCACTCCTGCTCTGCTCTTATCTATCTGTACTAAACAACAACCCCATTTCTAATCAGACCTCACTCCTGTCCTGCTCTGATCTATCTGAGCTGCACAATCACCCCATTTCTAAGCAGACTTCACTCCTGCCCTGCTCTGATCTATCTGATCTGCATAATCACCCCATTTCTAAGTAGACCTCACTCCTGTCCTGCTCTGATCTATCTGAGCTGCACAATCACCCCATTTCTAAGCAGACTTCACTCCTGCCCTGCTCTGATCTATCTGATCTGCATAATCACCCCATTTCTAAGTAGACCTCACTCCTGTCCTGCTCTGATCTATCCGAACTGCACAGTCACCCCATTTGTAATCAGACCTCACTCCTGTCCTGCTCTGATCTATCTGAACTGCACAGTTACCCCATTTGTAATCAGACCTCACTCCTGTCCTGCTCTTATCTATCTGAATTGCACAATCACCCCATTTCTAAGCAGACCTCACACCTGTCCTGCTCTGATCTATCTGAACTGCACAATCATACAATTCGTAAGCAGATCTCACTCCTGCCCTGCTCTGATCTATCTGAGCTGCACAATCACCCCATTTCTAAGCAGACCTCATTCCTGCCAAGCTCTGATCTATCTGAACTGCACAATCCCCTCATTTCTAATCAGACCTCACTCCTGTCCTGCTCTGATCTAAACGAACTGCACACCAACCCCATTTCTAAGCAGACCTGACTCCTGCCCTGCTCTGATCTATCTGAGCTGCACAAGAACCCCATTTCTAAGAAGACCTCACTCCTGCCCTGCTCTGATTTATCTGAACTGCACAATCACCCCATTTCTAAGCAGACCTCACTCCTGCCCTGCTCTGATCTATCTGAACTGAACAACATCCCCATTTCTTAGTAGACCTCACTCCTGCCCTGCTCTGATGTATCTGACCTGCACAATCCCCACATTTCTAATCAGACCTCACTGCTGCCCTGCTCTGATCTATCTGAGCTGCACAATCACCCCATTTCTAATCAGACCTCACTCCTGCCCTGCTCTGATCTATCTGAACTGAACAACAACACCATTTCTAAGCATACCTCACTCCTGCCCTGCTCTGATCTATCTGAACTGCACAATCCCCCCATTTCTAATCAGACCTCACTCCTGCCCTGCTCTGATCTATGTGAACTGAACAACATCCCCATTTCTAAGCAGACCTCACCCCTGCCCTGCTCTGATATATCTAAACTGCACAACAACCCCATTTCTAAACAGACCTCACTCCTGCTCTGCTCTAATCTATCTGAACTGAACATCAAACCCATTTCTAAGCAGACCTACTCCTGCCCTGCTCCTTTTTATCTGAGCTGCACAACAATTCCATTTATACGGTATACTGAAGACACTTGAAGGGGCTAAATTTACTTCAGCCATCTGTACCATTAGCAATTTTATTAATATTATTTTGCATTTATCTGTTATTATTTTTAGGGACATTAATACTTTTTAGATGCATTTCATTTTATAGTTTTCGCTTTAACCCCTCCCCCTCCTCTCCCTGTTCAAGCCCTCCCTATCATACTCTAAAAACATCCCTTTTCTCATTGAATACCTCTCTGTTTACTATCAGTCCCCCTCCCCCCCCCTCTCTCTCTCTCTCTCTCTCAGCAGACCTCACTCCTGCCCTGCTCTGATCTATCTGAACTGCACAATCACCCCATTTCTAAGCAGACTTCACTCCTGCCCTGCTCTGATCTATCTGAACTGCATAATCACCCCATTTCTAAGCAGACCTGACTCCTGCCCTGCTCTGATCTATCTGAGCTGCACAATCACCCCATTTCTAAGCAGACCTAACTCCTGCCCTGCTCTGATCTATCTGAACTGCACAATCACCCCATTCCTAATCAGACCTCACTCCTGTCCTGCTCTGATCTATCTGAGCGGCACAATCACCCCATTTCTAAGCAGACCTCACTCCTGCCCTGCTCTGATCTATCTGATCGGCACAATCACCCCATTTCTAAGTAGACCTCACTCCTGCCCTGCTCTGATCTATCTGAACTGAACAACATCCCCATTTCTAAGCAGACTTCACTCCTGCCCTGCTCTGATATATCTAAACTGCACAACAACCCCATTTCTAATCAGACCTCACTCCTGCTCTGCTCTAATCTATCTGAACTGAACAACAAACCCATTTCTAAGCAGACCTACCCCTGCCCTGCTCTTATTTATCTGAGCTGCACAACAATTCCATTTATACGGTATACTGAAGACACTTGAAGGGGCTAAATTTACTTCAGCCATCTGTACCATTAGCAATTTTATTAATATTATTTTGCATTAATCTGTTATTATTTTTAGGGACATTAATAATTTTTAGATGCATTTCATTTTATAGTTTTCGCTTTAACCCCTCCCCCTCCTCTCCCTGTTCAAGCCCTCCCTATCATACTCTAAAAACATCCCTTTTCTCATTGAATACCTCTCTGTTTACTATCAGTCCCCCTCCCTCTCTCTCTCTCTCTCTCTCTCTCTCAGCAGACCTCACTCCTGCCCTGCTCTGATCTATCTGAACTGCACAATCACCCCATTTCTAAGCAGACCTTACACCTGCCCTGATCTATCTGAACTGCACAATCACCCCATTCCTAATCAGACCTCACTCCTGTCCTGCTCTGATCTATCTGAGCGGCACAATCACCCCATTTCTAAGCAGACCTAACTCCTGCCCTGCTCTGATCTATCTGAACTACACAATCACCCCATTCCTAATCAGACCTCACTCCTGTCCTGCTCTGATCTATCTGAACTGCATAATCACCCCATTTCTAAGCAGACCTCACTCCTGTCCTGCTCTGATCTATCTGAGCGGCACAATCACCCCATTTCTAAGCAGACCTAACTCCTGCCCTGCTCTGATCTATCTGAACTACACAATCACCCCATTCCTAATCAGACCTCACTCCTGTCCTGCTCTGATCTATCTGAACTGCACAATCACCCCATTTCAAAGCAGACCTTACTCCTGCCCTGATCTATCTGAACTGCACAATCATCCAATTTGCAAGCAGATCTCACTCCTGCCCTGCTCTGATCTGTCTGAACTGAACAACATCCCCATTTCTGAGCAGACCTCACTAATGCCCTGGTCTGATCTATCTGAACTGCACAATCACCCCATTTCTAAGCATACCTCACCCCTGCACTGCTCTGATCTATCTGAACTGCACAATCATCCAATTTGTAAGCAGATCTCATCCCTGCCCTGCTCTGATCTATCTGAGCTGCACAATCACCCCATTTCTAAGCAGACCTCACTCCTGCCCTGCTCTGATCCATCTGAACTGCACAAAAACCCCATTTCTAAGTAGACCTCGTTTCTGCCCTGCTCTGATCTATCTGAACTGCACAATACCCTCATTTCTAATCAGACCTCACTCCTGCCCTGCTCTGATCTAAACGAACTGCATACCAACCCCATTTCTAAGCAGACCTTACTCCTGCCCTGCTCTGATCTATCTGAGCTGCACAATCACCCCATTTCTAATCAGACCTCACTCCTGCTCTGCTCTTATCTATCTGTACTAAACAACAACCCCATTTCTAATCAGACCTCACTCCTGTCCTGCTCTGATCTATCTGAGCTGCACAATCACCCCATTTCTAAGCAGACTTCACTCCTGCCCTGCTCTGATCTATCTGATCTGCATAATCACCCCATTCTAAGTAGACCTCACTCCTGTCCTGCTCTGATCTATCTGAGCTGCACAATCACCCCATTTCTAAGCAGACTTCACTCCTGCCCTGCTCTGATCTATCTGATCTGCATAATCACCCCATTTCTAAGTAGACCTCACTCCTGTCCTGCTCTGATCTATCCGAACTGCACAGTCACCCCATTTGTAATCAGACCTCACTCCTGTCCTGCTCTGATCTATCTGAACTGCACAGTTACCCCATTTGTAATCAGACCTCACTCCTGTCCTGCTCTTATCTATCTGAATTGCACAATCACCCCATTTCTAAGCAGACCTCACACCTGTCCTGCTCTGATCTATCTGAACTGCACAATCATACAATTCGTAAGCAGATCTCACTCCTGCCCTGCTCTGATCTATCTGAGCTGCACAATCACCCCATTTCTAAGCAGACCTCATTCCTGCCAAGCTCTGATCTATCTGAACTGCACAATCCCCTCATTTCTAATCAGACCTCACTCCTGTCCTGCTCTGATCTAAACGAACTGCACACCAACCCCATTTCTAAGCAGACCTTACTCCTGCCCTGCTCTGATCTATCTGAGCTGCACAAGAACCCCATTTCTAAGAAGACCTCACTCCTGCCCTGCTCTGATTTATCTGAACTGCACAATCACCCCATTTCTAAGCAGACCTCACTCCTGCCCTGCTCTGATCTATCTGAACTGAACAACATCCCCATTTCTAAGTAGACCTCACTCCTGCCCTGCTCTGATGTATCTGACCTGCACAATCCCCACATTTCTAATCAGACCTCACTGCTGCCCTGCTCTGATCTATCTGAGCTGCACAATCACCCCATTTCTAATCAGACCTCACTCCTGCCCTGCTCTGATCTATCTGAACTGAACAACAACACCATTTCTAAGCATACCTCACTCCTGCCCTGCTCTGATCTATCTGAACTGCACAATCCCCCCATTTCTAATCAGACCTCACTCCTGCCCTGCTCTGATCTATGTGAACTGAACAACATCCCCATTTCTAAGCAGACCTCATCCCTGCCCTGCTCTGATATATCTAAACTGCACAACAACCCCATTTCTAAACAGACCTCACTCCTGCTCTGCTCTAATCTATCTGAACTGAACATCAAACCCATTTCTAAGCAGACCTACTCCTGCCCTGCTCCTTTTTATCTGAGCTGCACAACAATTCCATTTATACGGTATACTGAAGACACTTGAAGGGGCTAAATTTACTTCAGCCATCTGTACCATTAGCAATTTTATTAATATTATTTTGCATTTATCTGTTATTATTTTTAGGGACATTAATACTTTTTAGATGCATTTCATTTTATAGTTTTCGCTTTAACCCCTCCCCCTCCTCTCCCTGTTCAAGCCCTCCCTATCATACTCTAAAAACATCCCTTTTCTCATTGAATACCTCTCTGTTTACTATCAGTCCCCCTCCCCCCCCTCTCTCTCTCTCTCTCTCTCTCAGCAGACCTCACTCCTGCCCTGCTCTGATCTATCTGAACTGCACAATCACCCCATTTCTAAGCAGACTTCACTCCTGCCCTGCTCTGATCTATCTGAACTGCATAATCACCCCATTTCTAAGCAGACCTGACTCCTGCCCTGCTCTGATCTATCTGAGCTGCACAATCACCCCATTTCTAAGCAGACCTAACTCCTGCCCTGCTCTGATCTATCTGAACTGCACAATCACCCCATTCCTAATCAGACCTCACTCCTGTCCTGCTCTGATCTATCTGAGCGGCACAATCACCCCATTTCTAAGCAGACCTCACTCCTGCCCTGCTCTGATCTATCTGAACTGAACAACATCCCCATTTCTAAGCAGACTTCACTCCTGCCCTGCTCTGATATATCTAAACTGCACAACAACCCCATTTCTAATCAGACCTCACTCCTGCTCTGCTCTAATCTATCTGAACTGAACAACAAACCCATTTCTAAGCAGACCTACCCCTGCCCTGCTCTTATTTATCTGAGCTGCACAACAATTCCATTTATACGGTATACTGAAGACACTTGAAGGGGCTAAATTTACTTCAGCCATCTGTACCATTAGCAATTTTATTAATATTATTTTGCATTAATCTGTTATTATTTTTAGGGACATTAATAATTTTTAGATGCATTTCATTTTATAGTTTTCGCTTTAACCCCTCCCCCTCCTCTCCCTGTTCAAGCCCTCCCTATCATACTCTAAAAACATCCCTTTTCTCATTGAATACCTCTCTGTTTACTATCAGTCCCCCTCCCTCTCTCTCTCTCTCTCTCTCTCTCTCAGCAGACCTCACTCCTGCCCTGCTCTGATCTATCTGAACTGCACAATCACCCCATTTCTAAGCAGACCTTACTCCTGCCCTGATCTATCTGAACTGCACAATCACCCCATTCCTAATCAGACCTCACTCCTGTCCTGCTCTGATCTATCTGAGCGGCACAATCACCCCATTTCTAAGCAGACCTAACTCCTGCCCTGCTCTGATCTATCTGAACTACACAATCACCCCATTCCTAATCAGACCTCACTCCTGTCCTGCTCTGATCTATCTGAACTGCATAATCACCCCATTTCTAAGCAGACCTCACTCCTGTCCTGCTCTGATCTATCTGAGCGGCACAATCACCCCATTTCTAAGCAGACCTAACTCCTGCCCTGCTCTGATCTATCTGAACTACACAATCACCCCATTCCTAATCAGACCTCACTCCTGTCCTGCTCTGATCTATCTGATCTGCACAATCACCCCATTTCTAATCAGACCTGACTCCTGCCCTGCTCTGCTCTATCTGAGCTGCACAATCACCCCATTTGTAATCAGACCTCACTCCTGCCCTGCTCTGATCTATCTGAGCTGCACAATCACCCCATTTCTAAGCAGATCTAACTCCTGCCCTGCTCTGATCTATCTGAACTGCACAATCACCCCATTTCTACTCAGACCTCACTCCTTTCCTGCTCTGATCTATCCGAACTGCACAGTCACCCCATTTATAATCAGACCTAACTCCTGCGCTGCTCTGATCTATCCGAACTGCACAATCACCCCATTTCTAATCAGACCTCACTCCTGTCCTGCTCTGATCTATCTGAACTGCACAATCACCCCATTTCTAGGCAGACCTCACTCATGTCCTGTCTGATCTATCAGAGCTGCACAATCACCCCATTTCTAAGTATATTGAAGACATTTGAAGGGGCTAAATTTACTTGAGCTATCTTTACTATTTGCACTTTTATTAATATTATTTTGCATTTATCTGTTATAATTTTTGAGGACATTATTACTTTTTAGACTAATTTCATTCTATAGTGGTCTCTGTAACCTTTCCCTCCTCTCTTTATTCAAACCTACCCTCAACTCTTCCAATCGTACTCTAGCAACATCCTTTTTCCCTCTAAATAACTCCATTTACTAACAGTCTTCCCACCCGCCCGTGTTTCCTCTTAATGTATTGAATCATACACATTTCTTTCAGCTGATCAGTTCGGAACACCTGATAACTATTTCTATTTACATCTTTACACAAAGTTTCCTCCTGTCTTCTCCTTCCCCTTAACCTCCTAACTTTCCTTTTACTTCCTCTCAAGTTTCCCACATTGTGTCTCCAACATAACCATCTCACCTTCCTTGCCTCCTCTCGTCTTTTATGCTCCCATGAGCTACATTCCTTCCTCTATTCACTATCTCCACCCTCTTATAAAGCTCATATGCAGAATCACTTTTGGTAGTCCCAATCCCATCCTATTTCTCTCTCTCTTTCCTTCTGGCTTCTGGAAATACATCTCCTAAACCAGGGCCTGATCTGACATCTCCACTAGCAGGTATCATTATCTGACCACTAGGGACACTATTCACCTCACAATGTCAGATATCTTCCTACCTAAGTAAACTGTCACTTATCCCCCCCCTTTTCTATTCACTATCTGTTCTTCCTCAAGTTCCTGCCTCTTCCATTCCCTTAGATTGTAAGATGTGAGTTTCCAATCCTGTAGGGTGCTTTGGAAAAAATACTTTCTACAAAGATTCTGAGCTCAAAACCAGGCACTTCATTTTCTGCTGTTCGATAAAATTGTATTATTTTTTGTGCCTATCCCCTCTACAGCGCTACGGAATATGTTGGTGCTTTACAAATAAAGGTCATTAATAATAATAATAATAATAATAATAATAATAATAATAATAATTATAAATATTCTTCTTCCACAGGGAAGTCTGCAACTTTAAGTTATCTTATTACTTAAATGCAATTGTTAAGTATAAAGGATCTATGCCGGAGATTCTCAATTATCCTTTGTGTTTATGAGCTAATGGCCAAGTAGTTTAAGGTACAACCACATATCTTAGCTTGCAAGAGCGAAAAATGTGAGATTATACACACTGTAGTCTTGTTGTGAGTTTCTCCTCATTACGGGGTGCCCTCCCCACTTCTTGATGATACTGAGGTGTCCTGATACATCATCACTACTTGCACTACCCAACTTACATTTCTAAATTGCTTCAGGGGTGGCTACCAATGCTTTTTGAACCTATTTAAAGTGCTTGGTTGTTATGTTAACCATTTGTATAGTTAGAATATATTAAAAGAATTTTTTTTTATCTCAAAGCAAATACATTTTTTGTATATTGTATATATTTCATAAATGAATAACATATAGCAGCAAACCTCAGACTTATTATTTGTATTATCAAAATATATTAATAATTTATTGTATTTTTCAAGATGTCCAAGAGAAAAAATATTAAACACATTGAATAATCATATTCATCATGACTCATAATTTATTATTTTTTATATATTAATGTATTGCAATCAAAGTAAGCTATTAAAATCTATGGAAAATGTATTTGAATCTTATTAACTTAAATAATTATTGGTTTGACCAAAGAAAATTATTTTTACATTTATGAGCTTGCTTTCCATTAGTCCATTTTCTTTTTTGTTTATATATTTTGTCAAAAAGAAAGCTAATTTATTGACACATCTCTAAGAAAATGTTTTTGTCATATATAATTATTTATTTAACCAAAAATAATATTTTTTGCATTAATGATCTTGCTTTGCATTAGACTTTTTTATCTTATTTTTGTTTGTCCTTTTACCAAAACAACAGCTTTTTTCTTTAGAAATCTCTGAAAAGTGGGCCTTATATTTGTCTTATAATTATTTCCTCCAAAAGTCCAGAGAATGAATGCTCTTCTCTTATGGAGATATGGAGACAAAAAGCTACATCATTGTTAATGCACCATTTATTTAAACATTTATCTTTATTATTTATTCTATTTAAATATAGAAAAATAAATATACATGATATATAAATATATATATATATATA
Source organism: Discoglossus pictus (assembly GCA_027410445.1). Taxonomy (NCBI): domain Eukaryota; kingdom Metazoa; phylum Chordata; class Amphibia; order Anura; family Alytidae; genus Discoglossus; species Discoglossus pictus. Next base: position 6,987,526 of record CM050172.1, on the reverse strand, counting down.
TATATATATATATATATATATATATATATATATATATATTGTATTTATTTTTGTAATTATTCAAAAAAAAACGTTGTTTAAAGCTAATTCCAAGTGTTATTTTGATTCTAGGACTTGACACTTACAGTGCTATATTTATTTATGAAAGATAGACTTATTGTCTTATCAATTCAGTTTAGTGCCACTATATAATTATATGAATTTGATTTTAAGGTGTCATGAGAAAAATAAGATTTTTTCATGCTTTATTTTAAATCCCTCAAAGTTCATATATTCCATAATTTAATTTCCAGCAAATAAATGTTCTCCTTTTACCACTTAGTGGCGGTGCCCTTAGACACTCTTTATTACACCCATATATAAACAGCAATGACATCAATTTACCGTAGTTTTCTATATGTAACAAAATAGGGGGACAAGTTGCTTTTTCTTATCTCTTTAGGATTTTTTTATCAGCCATCTTGCATTATTGAACTGAAAATGACTTGTTAATGTGCGGTTTACTTATAACAACGTGACTGCTTTGATTTATTTGTGCCGTGAGACGGGCGGCAGTCTCTTTTTACACCGTATATTCCTGTGATGTGCTGCTGTTATAGGTTTTCTAATCTAGATTACAGAGCGGTCTCTTATTCTTGTATCTACAGCAGATAAGAAGGTCGCTGTTCATTGGCTTTGTGTTGGGTTTTAATGAACAGTCTCTCTATATAATAATAATAATAATAGCAGTGACTTAATAGTTGCAATATGTTCTATTTACAACAATCGTGCTATTCAATTATTTGCTTCTTTGAAACAACTACAAGAGCTTTTTCTATATACAATATCTATTGCTGCTTGTCTGCTTCTATTCTGAGATGAACAGAGTAAGTATCATACATTGGCCCCTATTCAATGCCAAGCCCGTAATTACCTTCATTCAGGTCGCATGTCTGCGGGTTAGAAAATTGTTACAATTCCTCCTGTATTCAATTGACTCAAGCCCGTAATTTTGGGGCTAAACCCTAAACCGGAAACTTTCCTGATATTATAATTTCCCCGTGAGGTCCCTGGTCTGTAGAAGTTCCCTCCGCTGCTCACATGAAGTCTCTGGATATGGATTGTGTTTAAACAAAGCTTATGATAAAGGTGACAGATATTGTACAGATTGATCAAGATATATGTCGCAAAAGAAATAAATAAATAAAAAATAAAAAAAAAAAAAAAAAAATATATATATATATATATATATATATATAAAAGTAAAGATGATTACTGCCACAATTCAACATTTCTAGAGAAAAGAAACAATAAAAGGTTAAGTCTGATATATATTTTCACAATCTGACCGGCGCTCCATGTTCTTCTTAATTATATATTTTGGATGCAAACTTTCCCCACACCCAATAAAATGAAAAGGAGCGCCGAGTGATCTGTGAATATATATTCCTTCCGTGGATACCTGTGCACCGGACATTAGGTGTGATGAGCTTATCTAATCTGACTGTGAGCTCATTGGTAACACAAACATAATGCTTCATTATCATATAAAAATAATAATAATAATAATAATAATAATAATAATAATAATAATAATAATAATAATAAGAAGAAGAAGAAGAAGAAGAAAAAGAATAATAATAATAAGAAGAAGTATAAGAAGAAGAGGAGCTTGATAATTTGGTGATTTAGATATTATGTATAAGATATATAATTATGGTAGTTTATATTTAAGTCTTTATTTAACCTTGACCTTGTTTCTTTCTGCTATATTTATTTTTTTATTATTATTTGTTTTTGTACTATAAAAACAAACACAAAAAAGAAAAAAACAGAAAATATACTCTATTCACACTTCTATCTATCTATCTATCTATATATACCTCTCTCTCTCTCTCTCTCTATCTATCTATCTATCTATCTATCTATCTATCTATCTATCTATCCCTCTCTATCTATATCTATCTATCTATCCCTCTCTATCTATATCTATCTATCTATCTATCTATCTATCTATCTATCTATCTATCTATCTATCTATCTATCTGTCTATCTATACCTCTCTATCTATCTATCTATCTATCTATCTATCTATCTATCTATCTATCTATCTATCTATCCCTCTCTATCTATATCTATCTATATAACTATCTATCTATCTATCTATCCCTCTCTATCTATATCTATCTATCTATCTATCTATCTATCTATCTATCTATCCCTCTCTATCTATATCTATCTATATAACTATCTATCTATCTATCTATCCCTCTCTATCTATATCTATCTATCTATCTATCTATCTATCTATCTATCTATCTATCTGTCTATCTATACCTCTCTATCTATCTATCTATCTATCTATCTATGTATCTACGTATGTATATATCTATATCTATCTATCTATCTATCTATCTATCAATCTATCTATCTATCTATCTATCTATCTATCTATCTATCTATCTATCTATCTATCTATCTATGTATCTATCAGTCTGTCTGTCTGTCTATCTATCTATCTATCTATCTATCTATCTATCTATCTATCTATCTATCTATCTATCTATCTATCTATCTGTCTGTCTATCTATCTATCTATCTCTATATCTATCTATCTATCTATCTATCTATCTATCTATCTATCTATCTATCCCTCTCTATCTATACCTATCTATCTATCTATCTCTATCTGTCTGTCTGTCTGTCTGTCTGTCTATCTATCTCTATCTAACTATCTTTATATCTATCTATCTATCTATCTATCTATCTATCTATCTATCTATCTATCTATCTATCTATCCCTCTCTATCTATCTATCTATCTATCTATCTATCTATCTATCTATCTATCTATCTATCTATCTATCTATCTATCTCTCTATCCATACCTCTCTATCTATCTATCTATCTATCTATCTATCTATCTATCTATCTATCTATCTATCTATCTATCTATCTATCTATCTATCTATCTATCTGTCTATCTATCTCTCTATCTATCCCTCTCTATCTATCTATATATCTATTTATCAATGTTTATTCAAATTACCATTAAACTGAAAACACTCAGTTCTCTTCATGTCGTTTAATTATGACACATTCTGCTGTAATACATGTAAGATTTGCATCAATATTATTAGTAATTTTATAACAAAATGTTTTCTGATATTATTATTATTATTATCTTTTTCTGAACGTGTATTTTCTTCCACACTAAACTGATCCCATAACACACACTATGAGCTGATGATACTTTGTGTGAAATGTATTTAAGTGAAAATACTGTATGTAAAATAATATCAAGTACATAATAAATATGAATCATGTATTGCTAACAATGATTATAAAAGTGGTAAAACTATCAGAAGAAGCGCTGGAATATAATAACCCTGCAGACATGCTCATGCCTATTGGAATATAATAACCCTGCAGACACGCTCATGTCTATTGGAATATAATAACCCTGCAGACATTCTCATGCCTATTGGAATATAAAAACCTGCAGACACGCTCATGCCTATTGGAATATAATAACCTGCAGACATGCTCATGCCTATTGGAATATAATAACCCTGCAGACATGCTCATGTCTATTGGAATATAATAACCCTGCAGACACGCTCATACCTATTGGAATATAAAAACCTGCAGACACGCTCATGCCTATTGGAATATAATAACCTGCAGACATGCTCATGCCTATTGGAATATAATAACCCTGCAGACATGCTCATGTCTATTGGAATATAATAACCCTGCAGACATGCTCATGCCTATTGGAATATAATAACCTGCAGACACGCTCATGCCTCTTGGAATATAAAAACCTGCAGACACGCTCATGCCTATTGTAATATAATAACCATGCAGATATTCTCATGCCTATTAGAATATAATAACCCTGCAGACATGCTCATGCCTATTGGAATATAATAACATGCAGACACGCTCATGTATTTTGGAATATAATAACCCTGCAGACATGATTGTGCCTATTGGAATATATTAACCCTGCAGATATGCTCATGCCTTTTGGAATATAATAACCCTACAGACACGTTCATGTATTTTGGAATATAATAACTTTGCAGACAAGCTCATGCCTATTGGAATATAATAACCCTGCAGACACGCTCATGACTATTGGAATAGGTTAACCCTGCAGACAAGGTCATGCCTATTGGAATAGAATAAGCCTGCAGACAAGCTCATGGCTATTGGAATATAATAACTCTGCAGACATGCTCGTGCCTATTGCAGTGTATGAGATATTATAACAATGTATTATTATTGCTCCACATTCCATGTGTAATTCTACAACTAAAATGATTCTTTTCCCAGTCAGATATCATGACTTACCGGACACAATGCTGCAGGTGTTATGGCCGATGCCCATCAGGTGCCAGCTGTTCCAGTCTTTGGTTCCTTTCTGTCTTTATCTTACAGTGTATGTCACTCACAAGACTCAGCTCCACCTTATAATCCTCACAGCTCTTACATTTCCCTGGAGTTCATTAAATCTTTCTCAAGTCTGTTTATTCTCACAAGAAATAAATAAACGTTTCTCTAACCTTAGACTGTAGGGACCCTGCACCTGTTACCCACCTCTTACCTATGAAGATCATGTCATCAGGATAGTAAGCAACTTCTGATCAATTGTACCCTGTAATATGGCATCGCTGGGATTATGATCTCATCCATCCTGGGTTACAGGGAGACAGCCATGGTCCTGAGGATGGTGGGCATTAAAACTTGTCTATGAAATTAGATATTTGCAATAAAAATTATGTTAGATAACTGACCTTAAATGTTGTTATTTTCAGACACAAATAGTTTTCAAGCGGTTTGTGCCTGTCTAGTAGCCCTATTAAATTCCCCTGACATTTAACCCCTGAGGGGAGGTTGAAATTGGAACTCCATTGCCGCAAATACTTTGATCTGTCCAGCCCGTAAATGTTACGGTCGTAAATCGCTATTAAATTGCTACAATTTCCAAAAGACGGTCAGGCATTCAAGCCCGTAACTCAAAAATGGAGGCAAAAATAATACGGCCTTCAAAAAGGAGCAGCAAAGAGTTTACAGACAAGTTCTCAACACTGTAAAACATAATATAAACACACCATTGGACTTAAAAATGTGGGGAAAGCATCGAAAAACATTACAATTACTCGCACAACTGTAACATGCTGTAACATGCAGAAAACAATTAAATACACACTACGTGCTTAAATAGAAACACAAATAAATGAAACTGATGCCATATTAACACTTTCTCATTCATAGAGGCGCTAATGTGGAATATATATATATATATATATATATATAGTGATGTCCCGAACAGTTCGCTATTCACAGCGATTTTTGCATGTTCGCGTTCGCAGCGAACGGCGAACACATGCTCTTTTCGGTCCACCCCCTATTCTTTATCATTGAGGAAACTTTGACCCTCCACCTTACAGTCAGCAGACACATTCCAGCCAATCAGCAGCATGCACTCCCTTCCAGAGCCTTCCATCTGAAGGACTGCCTCCATTTTAGAGGCATTCTGAAGCTACATTCGTTGAGAGAGGACATATATTCTATCTTCTGCTGATTTAATAGGGAAGTAGATAGCCAGGCTGTGTATTCAGCTTCCACTACACACCTGAAGGACTCATCTGATATCTGCTGCAAGGACAGCAACCCAAAAAGCCCTTTTTAGGGCTAGAATATCATTTATTTTATTTTATTATTTTTTTCTGTGTAATCTAATTGCATCTGCCTGCCTGCCAGCGTGTGTGTGCCTAACAGCTTCTCTTGTGCTCAGTGAAATAAAACAACACGTTTTTGACTGTAATAGATTGATTAGCAATTGCCTGCCTACAGGCGTGTGTGTGAGGCCTATTGCATCTACTCTGCCAACTTTTGGCAGTGCACAGTGACACTCATATCTGGTGCAACCTAATGTACAGTGAAATAAAAGAACCCTTTTTTTTCTCTAATCGATTGAATATCAGTTGCCTGCCTACAGGTGTGTGTGTGAGGCCTATTGCATCTACTCTGCCAACTTTTGCCAGTGCACAGTGACACTCATATCGGGTCAACCTAGTGTACAGTGACATTTAAGAACCCTTTTTTGACTGTAATCGATTGAATATCAGTTGCCTGCCTACAGGCGTGTGTGATGCCTATTGCATCTACTCTGCCAACTTTTTCCAGTGCACAGTGACACTCATATCTGGTGTCACAGTAGCTTGCACGCATAGTACCACTAATCGGAAACAAAATGACAGGCAGAGGCAGGCCACCCCACTGGGGCCGTCATGGTCATGGTGTTGTGATTCCCTTTGGCACTAGAATAATGCCCAGTTTTCAGAGGCAACATACCCTGAACTTGAAAAGTTCTGAGGACATGGTTGACTGGCTAACACAGGACACCCAATCTTCTACAGCTTCCGCTCGGAACCTAAACGCACCATCCTCCTCCAGCTTAGCTTCGGGCACCTCTCCAGTTACCACTCGCCCACCTGCCGACACCACCAACACTAGCACCTCAGCCGCTTCACTTGATCCGTCAGCAGAGTTATTTACACATCCGTTGGAAGAATTGAGTGATACACAAACATTAGTGCCAGAGGATGTAGATAACAGGTATATGTCCCAGTCAGGCAGCATTACACACATGGACGTACGGTCTGATGATGATTATGATGTTGTACCCGGTGCTGCTTCCTTTGTTGAGTTGTCAGATACAAGTGAAGTGGTTGATGATGACGATGCATCCGTGGATGTCACATGGGTGCCCGCTATAAGAGAAGAAGAACAGGAGGAAAGTTCAGATGGGGAGACAGAGAGGAGGAGGAGACGAGTTGGAAGCAGCGGGAGGTCGTCGAAAGTAGCTAGTGGCACAGTCAGACAGCATGCATCGGCACCCGGGGTCAGCCAGACAGCACGCCAGTCAACGCATGCTGTTGCCACCAGCAGAATGCCGTCATTGCAGAGCTCAGCAGTGTGGCAATTTTTTCGTGTGTCTGCCTGTGACAACAGTGATGCCATTTGCAACCTGTGCCAAAAGAAACTGAGTCGTGGGAAGTCCAACACCCACCTAGGTACAACTTCTTTGTGAAGGCACATGATGTCACATCACAAACACCTATGGGATCAACCCATGAATACAAGCAGCACACAAAGTCAAAGCCGCCATCCTCCTCCTGGTCCAGCATCTTCAGCCATGTCAACCACTGCTGCCCTGCTTGCCCCCTCTCAACCATCCGCCACTCTGTGTTTCGCCCTGAGCAGTCCCTGTTCATCTGCCCACAGTCAGGTGTCTGTCAAGGACATGTTTGAGCATAAGAAGCCAATGTAACAAAGTCACCCCCTTGCCCGGCAACTGACAGCTGGCTTGTCTGAACTCTTAGCCCGCCAGCTTTTACCATACAAGCTGGTGGATTCTGAGGCGTTCAAAAAATTTGTAGCTATTGGGACACCGCAGTGGAAGGTACCCGGCCGAAATTTCTTTGCACAAAAGGCAATCCCCAACCTGTACTCGATTGTGCAAAAGGAAGTAATGGCATCTCTGGCACACAGTGTTGGGGCAAGGGTCCATCTGACCACTGATACCTGGTCTGCAAAGCATGGTCAGGGCAGGTATATCACCTGCACTGCGCATTGGATAAACCTGGTGATGGCTGCCAAGCATGGAATACGTGGCTCTGCAGAGGAGTTGGTGACTCATATGAACCATGGCCTGCATAATGAGCATTGTGGATCATGGCTCATAGAAATATGTATACTGCAGGAGTGGTGTGCAATCTGCATGTGCATCAGACACATGCTCTGCAGGATCTGCTGTGCAATGTGTGAGATTGATAAATCTGTGACAAGTTCCTAGCAATGGTTGTTAATATGCAGCTGAGACATGGTCCAGGTTAGGACAGTATATGACAAGCACATGCATTCCTACAGATTCTGTATCTACATATGCCGCAGTGTGCACACCCAGACATGAACTCTGAAAGTCAAATCAATTTTGATCTAAGAGCAAAATGTACTCAGAATCAGTTTTAACTTCAGGTATTGGCCAGACATTTAATTTATAATAATTATGAAAATAATATGTTTGCTACCAGAATTTACATGGTTACTGAGGCCCCATATATCTTCAGTCATAACCATAGGGCTTACAATACTGTTGTATGTCCGTTATCTATGTTTGTGGGAGGGGTGTAGGAGCCAGAATGATTTTACTGGGTTACAGCTCATTGTAAACACCAGCCAGAGTTAAAGCTTATTCATACATACAAACAACAGTTCATACACCAATGCGTGTGAGGATATGACACTCACTCTGCATGGTTCTTGGCACACCCAAGTCCACCTGTCCTGGGAGGCCCACTATTGCCACTGGCTCAATCCACTCCTTGAGGTTTTGCTCCCACCTACAATAAGAGATGTTGACTGGTTGCCCACCAGCAGTTGCACGTGCAGTTCTTGCTTCCTCTGCCATCTTCCTCTTCACCTTCAGCTGGCTCACATCATATCTGTGTTTTACCAAACTTATGCCCCTATTTGCAAAACTTAATGCAGCAACAGCTGAAGCAATATGACTTCAGGCCTCTGCCTTTTGGCTAGCCCATCTCTACCACCAAGTAGTAATCTGATAGCTGGCACGGATTTCTCTGAGGAGGACGTCCACCTCCTCTGGGCTATAATTGGAGGCCCTGTACTTTGCCACGGCCTCTTGCCCTACTAACTGTGCCTGGGGTTCCTGGCCTCCCTGTCCTCTCACTGGGACTTTTCCCACCTCCCCACTAACTCCCCCTCTGGGATCAGGCCCCTGACCCTCTGCTCCTACACCTTGTGTGTCTATATCTGGGGGCACATCCCCCCTCCCCCTCTGCTCTCCTACACCTGACCTCCCTGACCTGGTCCTCCCTTTCTCCATACCACTTGCTCTACTCACTGTTATCCTCTCCTCACTTTCCTTCTCTCCTCACTCTCCTCCTCTGCTCAGTCTTCCCCTCCAGTGTTCCCCTCTTTCTCCTCCTCTCCTCTCTCTCTCCTCACTTTCCTCTTCCCCTCCTCTACCCTCCTATGATGTATTCAATGAAAATAACATTAATAAACATAATATATCCATGGATGTGGTAAAACAAGAATATGAGTATTATTTGTATTATAGTAATTGTAGGGGGGTGGTGTAGATATGCTGTGGCCTACCGCTATGTATAGCTTTGTGTACGTATTAATCTATGTGTGTAAATTATCTTATATCAGTAAATATGTGTGGTGTAAATTAAGGGTTCATATAAATTAGAGGTCAAAATATCAAAAAACTTACAAAACTCCTTCTCTCTCTCTCTCCAATGTTCACAAACCCACTAACATCTAGACCTATGTGTTCACTTGCTCAGCTACAGCAAAGTAAATGAATTATGGTTTTCCTGTGATTACCCTTCCTGTGGCGTTAATTGTGGTTCATTACTTTCTATTGCCTTTTAGGCTTGCATCAAACTTTGTGATTACGGGTTTGGATCGTAGAGGATGATCATGAATCGGCCAGCCCCTTCACAGCTTGCGTGCAAGGAAAGGGTTTACGAGATTGCGTCTACGGCCTGTAAGTCGCAGCATGGTCGAATTTAATAGCTCTGTAATGCAGCAGATGTTTAAGCCTACAGGCTTTAAATGTGTTTCGTAGCCATCACAGCTTGGAATTTTTCACTATGATTTTTTACACTCTATATAATGGCATGAAGCAGATATAGATGACTTTGGTGGTCCTTTAACTTACACTATTATATCCACCATGCTCTGTAAATGAATCAACCATTCAAAACTACAAATCAATAAAGAATTCAGTCATAATTTATGGAGGTACTGTTTATGCATGATTAGCCTCACAAAATACTTGCTTTGCATTATTTTGACAAATTCTGTTCAAATGTTAATTAACTATGTTACTGTTTCTAATTCTAAAAATATTTTCAAGTTCCTTACTTAGACGCATAAGAAAGTTCAAGTTTCCAAAAATATACTTTCAAGTTCCTTACTTGACACATTACAAAGTTCATGTTAACAGCACAACCACGTTTTGAGGCACAATGTAAATGTTGTTTTTTATGTTAAACATTAATCCAGGGAGTAATATGATCGCCAGTTAATGGGGTCAGGAAGGAATTAATTTTTTCCCCACTTTGAGACAATTGGCTACGTTTCAAAGAGGCTTTTTACTGTTTGCCTTCCTCTGGATTTAATGTATATTTAAGTTAACAATTGTTCAGATAGAACTTGCATGTTAAAAAACCATTACCTCAAGTTTACAATACTGATTCATTTAAAGTTCAACTGTTCTTACATTCAAATGTTAATAATTTTACTACAAAACACTTTACCAGTTACTGTTGAACAAAAGAAAATTTTACAAAAATAAACATGGTTAATATAAGAATTGTACTTATTTTGACATAAATAAAACCTTACACGTGTCAAATACGTATATTACTAACTAAACGACTTTACAAACATACACATCTCATTACCGTCACTTTTTTAATGGGCAAGTCGCTAGTATATGAATAATTAAGTGAAAATTGAGCTACAAAGAGCTACATTAATGACTGAACTATTTACCCTGCTTTTGCTGCTGCTAGAATATGGCTAAGTAGTTACAATGAGACAATCTCTGAAAGCTTCTGCATCTTAATAACCTAATTAATTAATCATTGTTCTGCGCGGTACAGAGCTCATTACTCATTCAGACACAGTTAACTCACTCTAACAACCAGATTTCAACTGATTGTATCTCCACCAATTCAGCATCAATTTCAAAATGAAAACACTTTTTCACTATGATTTTTCACCCTCTATCTAATGGCATGAAATATAGATGACTTTGGTGGTTCTTTAACTTACAGTATTATATCCACCATGCTCTGTAAAAGAGTAATATACAGTAAGAGTACAATAGGTACACACACAAAGAGAGAGCAGATCACTCCAGCAGACACACAAACACACACAGAGCAACACCCACTATCATACACACAGAGTGAAGGTCACCCAAGAAGGCTCGCACACAGCAGATCCAAAGTGCACTCTTGGGGCCATATTAAATTCACCAAATTGTAGTTCCTGAAGCCCGTAAAGGAGCCAGCAAAAGTTATGGCTATTGAACTACCCTTTTTTAGCTACCCACAAATAATCTGTTGGTTACAGGCTGAACAACAGTAGCAATTGCCAAAATTGTAACTCTGAGCCAGCTAAGTATTTGATCTTTCAAGACTGTTAATGTTACAAATCGATATAAAATTTCTGCAATTCCCAAAAGACGCACTTGCGTTCAAACACGTAAACAGCAAATGTAGCCAAAAATATTACGGGCTTCAAACAGGACCCACAAAGGGTTTTTAGAAAGACGTAAGTGTGCCTTAGCAGCCATTAAAAAGACTGTAAACCACTTTTAAACAATACAAAAGCTTGGAAGTTCATCAGATTGGCATGCTCAACATTCCCATTGCTACATATATCGCATGATGTTCCTTGCATACCCACAGCATGTGTATGCTCACATACTCTACATAGATTTATATGTACCTATTGCTTTGCACATTCTATTCTCTCCTCTACTTGGACTATTGTGAAGGCTGCATCCTACTCCCTTCCATATATCTTCTTCAGTGCTGATGCGATCCCTCCTGTACATATGGGGAAGAGTAACTCTAGGCTTGGAACATAACTGTTAATGAGGTTACGTTAATCTTCAGTTATGCATATGCAACAACAGATACTAAAGATGCTCAATCAGAAAGCAGATTTTCCCTCAAATTGTCTTGTTTGTTGAGAGTAAATGCATCAAATAAGTTAGAACAGACTGATATGGTACTGGTCATTTTTTAATCCTATTATTAGACCTTGGTGTTTGTGTTTGATTCTCTAGTGTTGTTACCATTGGATTTCCATATTAACAATTAAAGTCAACAGATGTGCTCAGCACAATCAGTTAGAGGTGTAAATATTATGTTTAATATGTGTTCACATTCTATCAAAATAATCATGAATGTAGATGAATACCATAATTTTAGCTAAGCCCTTAAAGTCATTACAGAAAACCCTGCATGTATATTGGCATGAGTCATGATTTCAAGCCCCCCCTGCCTGCCACTTAAATCTATTTTGGCAATGTACATACTTATGTATTATACTGTATGTATATTTCTAAATATATATATATATATATATATATATATATATATATATATATATATATATATATATATAGATATACAGTATATATATCACATATAATAGTTGTCAAACTGCGATTCGTCGTCAAGCTTTGTGAGCTCGCAAACCTCCTGGTGGCTTCCCTCCTCCTGCTGCTGGTGTCCTTCCCCCTCTGTCTGCTTCTAGTTACTTCCTGGCGGCCTCAATCCTTTTGGCAGCCTACTGGCAGCCTTGTTTTTCCTGGCAGCCTCCTGGCAGTCTCATTCCTCATGGAAGCCTCCTGGTGGCCTTGCTCCTCCTTGTAGCCTTCTTGTGGCCTCCCTCTTGATGCTCCTTGAGGCCTCACTCCTCCTTCTGGTCCTGGCATCCTCCTGAAAGCCTTCCTCCTCCTTGTCCCCTCCCTCCTCCTTTTGCTCATGGCAGCCTCCCTCATTATAGCAGCTTCCCTTTTCCGGATACTACTGGCAGCCTCACTCCTGCTGCTCCTTGTGGCCTCACACCCCCTGCTGCTCCTGGAAGCTTTGCTTCACCTGGTGCATCTTGCAGCCCCGTTCCCCATGCTGCTCCTGGTAGCCTCAGGGCAGCATTTCTTCTCCTGTAAGTCTTGCTCCTCCTGCTTCTCCTTAAGTCCTCCCCCTTCCTGCTGCTCCTTGCAGCGTTCTGGCAGCCTCTTGACAGCCTCCCTCCTCCTGGCAGCCTCCCTCCTCCTTTTGCTCCTGGCAACCTCCCTCCTCCTGGCAGCCTTCCTCCTCCTGCTGCTCCTTATAGCCTATCCCCTCATTCAACTCCTGGTGGCATCACTCCCTGTGCTGCTCCTGGCAGCCTAACTCCCCCTGCTGCTTCTGGCTTCTTCACTTCCCCTGCTGCTCCTGGCAGTGGCATGACAGCCTTGCTCCGCCTGGCAGACTCACTTCTTTTGCTGCTCCTCGAGTTTTAACACCCCCTGCTGCAGCCTCGCACCCCCTCGTGCTTATAGCGGCATCGCTCCCCCTGCTGCTCGTGGTGGCTTCATAGCAACCTTGCTCTGCCTGGCAGCCTCCTGGTGGTGCTGCTGGCGGCCTTCCTCCTCCTGCTGCTTCTGGTGGACTCCTGGCAGCCTCCCTCCTCTTGGCAACATCCCTCCTCCTGCTGCTCCTTGCAGCCTCCCTCATCCTACTCCTCCTGGAAGTCTCCTGGCGGCCTCAATCCTCCTGGTAGCTTCCGGGCAGCCTTGTTTTTCCTGGCAGCTTCCTGGCGGCCTCACTCCTCCTGCTTCTTGCAGTCTACCTCCTTAAATCAGCCCCTTCCTCCTACTGCTCCTAGCAGCCTCACACCTGCTGCTCCTTACATAGATAGTTACATAGTTACATAGTAATTAAGGTTGAAAAAAGACTTTCAGTCCATCAAGTTCAACCTGTTAAGATCTCCTCTGATCTGCAATATGCGGATTAGTTATTAATTAAATTATTGATTAAATAATTATTAATAGTATAGTATTGGAGAATGAATAAAGAGTTAGTCCATCAAGTTCAACCTTTTTAGATCTCTATTGATCTTTTTAATTTGGACTATTTATTATTATTGTTAATTGTTAATTATTGTTAATTGATCCAGAGGAAGGCAAACATAAAAAAAACCCCATTGAAACTTTGCCAATTGTCTCATAAGGGGGAAAAAAAGCAAAATTCCTTCCTGACCCCAGAAACTGGCGATCAAATTTCTCCCTGGATCAATATTCCTTCGCTAGTTATCTAGGATAGCCTTGAATGCCCTCTTTATTCAGAAATATATCTAACCCCTTTTTGAAGTTGTCTATCGAATTCGCTGTCACCACCTCCTTTGGTAGAGAATTCCACAGTTTAACCACCCTAACTGTGAAGAACCCTTTTCTTTGTTTAAGGTGAAATCTTTTTTCCTCTAACCTCAACGGATGTCCTCTTGTCAGTTGAAAATCTCTTGCTACAAAAAGCTCACTTGACAAAGCCTTATATGGACCCTGGATGTATTTAAATAACGTAATCATATCTCCTCTTAGACGCCTTTTTTCTAGCGAAAATAAGTTTAATTTTGCTAGTCTTTCTTCATAACTTAGCCCCTCCATTCCCCTTATTAGTTTTGTAGCCCTTCTCTGTACTTTTTCCAGCTCTAAGATGTCTTTTTTGTGAGGTGGTGCCCAAAATTGTACTCCATATTCCAAATGAGGGCGTACTAGAGATTTGTATAGTGGCAGAATTATATCTTCTTCCCTGGCTTCTATACCCTTCCTAATACATGCTAATATTTTATTTGCCTTTGCAGCCGCTGCTTGGCTTTGAGCGCTGTTACCTAGGTGGTTGTCCACTAGTACTCCCAAATCCCTTTCAATATCTGATACCCCTAGATTTGCTCCATTAAGATTATAGATTGCTTGGCTATTGTTCCTTCCCAAATGCATAACCTTACATTTATTTGTATTAAATCTCATCTGCCATTTAGCCGCCCATTTCTCTAATTTATGCAAATCCTTTTGTAGGGAAAGTACATCATTATCTGATTTTATTACCTTGCACAACTTAGTGTCATCAGCAAAAATGGAGACACTACATTCGAGTCCTACTTCAATGTCATTAATAAATATGTTAAAAAGGAGAGGACCCAATACTGAGCCCTGAGGAACCCCACTTATCACATTAGACCAATCGGAGTATGTTCCATTTACAACAACCCTTTGCTTCCTGTCTTTTAGCCAACTCTCGATCCATGAGCAGATATTTACTGCAATTCCTGTATCCCTTAGTTTGCTCACTAGTCTTCCATGTGGCACTGTATCAAATGCCTTTGAAAAATCTAAAAAGACTACATCCACTGAGTTGCCCTGATCCAAGTTCCTACTAACCTCCTCACAAAAACTAATTAGATTGGTCTGACACGACCTTTCCTTCATAAATCCATGTTGACTGCTACCTATGATCCTGTTCAAATAGACATATTCTTGTATTCTGTCCCTTATTAACCCTTCTAAAAGCTTCCCAACTACAGAAGTGAGGCTCACTGGTCTATAATTCCCCGGATTTGCTCTAGATCCCTTCTTAAATATAGGTATCACCTCTGCTTTTCTCCAGTCATCTGGTAGAGACCCTGTAGTGAGCGAGTCTTTAAAGATTAGATATAATGGTTTGGCTATTACAGAACCCAGCTCCCTCAGTACCCTTGGATGTATTCCATCAGGACCTGGGGCTTTATTAACATTTATTTTCTCCAACCTCTTTTGTATTTCTTCCTGCGTTAACCAATTATTTAGTGAAGGTAGTGTAGCCCCATTATGTTGCAGTGTCCCAACCACTGGTACCTCCCTTGTGTAAACCGAAGAAAAGAACCTATTTAGCTCATCTGCCTTTTCCTGGTCACTAATTATCAGATGGCCTGTGTCACATTGTAATGGTCCTATCGATTCCTTCCTGGCCTTCTTCCCATTAATATATTTATAAAATATTTTAGGGTTAGTCTTACTTTCCATTGCAACTGACTTCTCATTTTCTATTTTAGCCAGTCTAATAGCCCTTTTGCAAGCCTTGTTGATTTCCTTATAGTCACATAAAGATGCCTCTGTTCCCTCCTTCTTGTATAATTTAAATGCATACTTCTTTTTCCTCATCATGATCTTTAAGTCATTGTTAAGCCACATGGGATGTGATTTACTCCTATTTATTTTATTTCCACATGGTACATGCTGATGAGTATGTTTATTTAGTAAGGATTTGAATGTTGTCCATTTATTTTCAGTATTCTTCCCTGTAAGTTCTTTGTCCCAGTCTATATGTTGTATTGCTGCCCGTAGCCCATTAAAGTTAGCCCTTTTAAAATTTAGAGTTTTTGTTGGCCCCTTACAACTCTGTTTTTTGTATTCAATCTCAAATGAGACTGTGTTGTGATCACTGTTCCCCAAGGGTTCCCCTATTTTTACATTTGATATTATATCAATATTACTTGTGATGACTAAATCCAAGATGGCCCCATTTCTAGTAGGTTCTTGTATTACCTGGGCTAGATAATGATCCCTGAGTGTACTCAAGAACCTGCTCCCCTTAGCTGAGCTGCTGGTCTCGTTTATCCAGTTTATATCAGGGTAATTAAAGTCTCCCATTATTAGAACTTGCCCATGCTTAGTTGCATTTCCAATCTGTAACAATAATTGTATTTCCTCACTTTCAGCTATATTTGGGGGTTTATAGCATACTCCCACCAATATGCATTTAGAATTAGCTCCTCCACTATTTAGCTCAACCCACAAGGATTCAATGATGCCGTTAGTGCCAGCATAAATATCTTCTCTAACTATAGGCTTAAATTCAGGCTTAACATAAAGACAGATCCCTCCTCCTCTTTTACCATTGCCCCTATCTTTCCTAAATAGGTTATAACCATCCAGATTAACAGTCCAGTCATGAGATTCATCCCACCATGTTTCCGTAATGCCTATTAAGCCCCATTTTTCTTGTACTGCTAATATTTCTAGCTCATCCATTTTCCCAGGCAAACTTCTTGCGTTTGCAATCATACACTTTATGTTGCTATGGCTCTGCTGATGTGAAGTGCCTGCCACTGTATTTGAGGCCCCTATTAATATCTCCCTACTTTCTATTGTAACCCTCCCCCCTTCTCCTCCCCCATGGGTAAATAATTCATCCCTTTCCCTCTCTACCCTATTTACCCCAATACTTCTATATAGTCCCTCCCCCCCACCTACAAGTTTAAAAAATCCCCGAGCCGTTCTACCATCCTATTCCCTAGCACAAAAGCGCCCTCATCATTAAGGTGCAATCCATCCCTGCTATAGAGATTGTACCCAAGTGAGAAGTCAGCCCAGTGCTCTAAAAACCCAAAACCCTCTGCACTGCACCACTTTTTTAGCCACGCATTAACCTCCCTAAGCTCCTTCTGCCTCCCTGGGCTAGCACGTGGCACTGGTAGTATCTCAGAAAATACTACCTTGGAGGTCCTTGCTTTAAGCTTATTCCCTAATTCTCTAAAATCATTCTTTAGGACGCTCCATCTTCCACTAACTTTGTCATTGGTACCAATGTGTACCAAGACCGCCGGTTCATTACCAGCCCCTCCCAATAATTTATCCACCCGATCCACAACATGCCGAACCCGAGCACCCGGGAGACAGCAAACTGTTCGATTGCTGGGATCTGGGTGACAAATTACCCTGTCTACCTTCCTAATAATAGAGTCCCCTACCACCAAAACATGTCTGTTGCTCTGCCTATTCTGCCCTCCCTCTTCTCCAGTAGAGCTGTTCGCCCGGCTGTTAGAGGGAACAGCTCTATCTGGCATTGCCATTCCTGAATGGACATCGCCAACAGTTTCACTCAATCTGGCAAATCTGTTGGTGTTTGACAACTCAGAACTGGCCTGCCTCCTCCTGTTCCCCCTGCTTCCCCTTGGAACTGTAACCCAGCTACCTCCCTGGCCATCCTCCCTAGCCCCAGCTCCTCCCTCCATACTAGGCCCAGCTAAACTGTGCTCCGTGAGCACCAATTCCCTTTCCAGTGGAGCAATATCACTAAGTGCTGCAATTCTCCTCTCCAGATCTTCAATTTGAGCTTCCAAAGAGGCAACATGCTCACACCTGTCACAGAGGTATGGACCCTGGATCATATGTTCCAGTAGTGCATACATTTGACAGGATGTACACTGAATAAGGTTGCCACTGGACTGACTCATAATTATTATTATTGTCTACGAAATTTCAGTGGGAAAAATAAAGAATATAATATAATATATTTATATAAAGTTTTCCTCCTTTGCACTATAAATCTGCCCTCCCTTTTCTTTGAAGGCCCTCCTTTTATTTAAACTCCTAGGCTTTTACTAGAATTGCACTTGATACTGAAAATGTTCGCAAGCTCACAAGTTCCCCTTCTCCGGTTTCTATTAACTTGTGCCTTCTCACCTGGGCACAATTAGTGCACTCTGCAATTTATCAGCCTTTACTTGTAAGGTAAATCCACTTGTAAACAGGCCCCAAACAAGCTCACAAACATTTTATACAAGTTTAACAGTCAAGCCACACCCCTCTCACCTGGGCACAATTAGTGCACTCTGCAGTTTATTAGCCTTTACTTTTTAAGGTAAATCCACTTGTAAACAGGCCCCAAACCAGCTCACAAACCTTTTATACAAGTTTAACAGTCAAGCCACACCCCTCTCACCTGGGCACAATTAGTGCACTCTGCAGTTTATTAGCCTTTACTTTTTAAGGTAAATCCACTTGTAAACAGACCCCAAACCAGCTCACAAACCTTTTATACAAGTTTAACAGTCAAGCCACACCACTCTCACCTGGGCACAATTAGTGCACTCTGCAGTTTATTAGCCTTTACTTTTTAAGGTAAATCCACTTGTAAACAGACCCCAAACCAGCTCACAAACCTTTTATACAAGTTTAACAGTCAAGCCACACCCCTCTCACCTGGGCACAATTAGTGCACTCTGCAGTTTATTAGCCTTTACTTTTTAAGGTAAATCCACTTGTAAACAGACCCCAAACCAGCTCACAAACCTTTTATACAAGTTTAACAGTCAAGCCACACCCCTCTCACCTGGGCACAATTAGTGCACTCTGCAGTTTCTCAGCCTTTACTTTTTAAGGTAAATCCACTTGTAAACAGACCCCAAACCAGCTCACAAACCTTTTATACAAGTTTAACAGTCAAGCCACACCCCTCTCACCTGGGCACAATTAGTGCACTCTGCAGTTTCTCAGCCTTTACTCTTTAAGGTAAATCCACTTGTAAACAGGCCCCAAACCAGCTCACAAACCTTTTATACAAGTTTAACAGTCAAGCCACACCCCTCTCACCTGGGCACAATTAGTGCACTCTGCAGTTTCTCAGCCTTTACTCTTTAAGGTAAATCCACTCCCCTTCCTGCTCCTGGCAGCTTTGCTCCAACTGGTGTCACGGGCGTCCTTGCTCCCCATGCCGATCCTTTCAGCCTCATGGCAGCCTCGCTCTTCCTGTTAGCCTTACTTCTCTTGCTGCACCTGGAAAACACCTTACAGTCTCCCTCCTCCAACTTCTCCTTGCAGCCTCCTGGCAGCATTCCTCTTCCTGCTTCACCTTGCAACATCCCTCCACCTGCTGCTCCTGGCAGTCTCCCTCCTCCTGCTTGTCATGGACACCTCTTGCCTCTATCCATGGCAGCCTCCTGGTGGCCTCATTCCTACTGGAAGCCTCCTGGTGGCCTAGTGTATCCTGGAAGCCTCCTGTCTGCCTAGAGTCTCCTACTGCTCCATGAGGCCATCCTCCTCCTCCTGCTCCTGGCAGCCACCCTCCTCCTTTTGCTCATGGCAGCCTCCCACCTCCTGGCAGCCTCCCCCTCCTGCTTCTCCTAGCAAACTCAGTCCTCCTGCTGCTCCTGGCAGCCTCATGGCATCCTCTTTCCTTCTGGAAGCCTCGCTCCACCTGCTGCTCCTGGAAACCTCCTGACAGCTTCTCTCCTCCTGCTGCTTCTGGCAGCCTGCTTGCAGCCTCTTGGTAGCCTCCCTCTTCCTACGGCTCCTTGCATCATTGCTCCTCCTGCTGCTCCTTGCAATCTCCCTCCTCCTGCTTATCATCGCAGACACTTGCCTCTCTCTTGCTGCTCATGGCGGCCACACTCCTCCTGATGCTCATGGTGGCCTTGCTCCACTTGGAAGCCTCCTGGTGGTCCCACTCTTTCTCGCAGCCTTCTGGTGATCTAACTCATCTTTGGAGCCTCTGGGCAGCCTCACTCCTTTTGAAAGTCTCCTGGTGGCCTGCCTCCTCCTGGCAGCCTCCCTCCTCCTTTTGCTCATGGCAGCCTCCATCCTCCTGGCAGGTCCCTCCTCCTGCTTCTACTGGCAATTTCAGTCCACCTGCTGCCTCACTCTCCCTGCTGCTCCTGGCAGCCTCATGGCAGCCTCTTTCCTTCTCAAAGACTCACTCCAGCTGCTGCTCCTGGCAGCCTCCTTGAAGCCTCTTGGTAGCCTCCATCTTCCTACTGCTCCTTGCAGCCTCCCTCCTCCTGCTTATCATCGCAGCCTCTTGCCTCTCTCCTGCTGCTCATGGCAGCCCCGCTCCGCCTGATGCGCATGGTGACCTTGCTCCACCTGGAAGCCTCCTGGTGGTCCCGCTCCTCCTCGCAGCCTTTTGGTGACCTCGCTCATCCTTGGAGCCTCTGGGCAGCATCACTCCCTTTGAAAGTCTCCTGGTGGCCTAACTCCTCCTGCTGGCCTCCCGGCCACCTCTTTCCCCAGCGAACATTGCTCCTCCTGCTTTTTCTAGAAAGCCTCCCTCCTCCTGCTGCTCATGGCAGCCTCTCTCCTCCTGCTGCTCATGGAAGCCTATCTTCTCCTGTTGCACATGGAAGCCTCGCTTCTCCTGCTGTTCATGGTGGCTTTGCTTCTCCAGGCAGCCTCCTAGCGGCCTTGTTCCCCCTGGCAGCTTCCTGGTGGACTTGTTAAAGCTGGAAGCCTCCTTTGGGCCTCATGCCTCCTGGTAGCTTCACTCCTCCTGGCAACCTCCTGGTGGCCTCACTGGCAACCTTGCTTCCACTGGCAGTCTTCTGGCAGCTTCAATTTATTTGGAAGCTTTATGGTGGCCTCCCTCCCCCTTTTGCTCCTGGCAGCCTCTCTCCTCCTAGCAGCCTACTTCTACCTGCTTCTCCTGGCAATCTCACTCTCCCTGCTGCTCCTTCCTGCCTCACTCCACCTGCTGCTCCTGGCAGCCTCATAGCAGCCTCTTTCCACCTAGTAGCCTTGCTCCTCCTGCTGCTCCTGGCAGCCTCCTTGCAGCCTCTTGGTAGCCACTCTCTTCCTACTGCTCCTTGCAGCCTCCCTCCTCCTGCTTATCATCGCAGCCTCTTGCCTCTCTCCTGCTGCTCATGGCAGCCACGCTCCGCCTGATGCGCATGGTGACCTTGCTCCACCTGGAAGCCTCCTGGAGGTCCCGCTCCTCCTCGCAACCTTTTGGTGACCTCGCTCATCCTTGGAGCCTCTAGGCAGCATCACTCTTTCTGAAAGTCTCCTGGTTGTCTTACTCCTCCTGTTTGCCTCCCGGCAACCTCTTTCCCTGGGGACATTGCTCCTCCTGCTTTTCCTAGAAACCTCCTGAAAGCCTCCCTCCTCATGCTGCTCATTGCAACCTCTCTCCTCCTGCTGCTCATGGAAGCCTATCTTCTCCTGTTGCACATGTAAGCCTCGCTCCTCCTGCTGTTCATGGTGGCCTTGCTTCTTGTGGCAGCCTCATTGCGGCCTTGTTCCCCGTAGAAGCCTCCTGGCGGACTTGTTAAAGCTGGAAGCCTACGTTCTGCCTCATGCCTCCTGGTATCCTGCTGGTGACCTCTTCCTGGCAACCTCCTGACGGCCTCATTTTCCCTGGAATCCTCCTGGCAACCTTGCTCCTCCTGGCAGCGTACTGGCAGTCTCTATTTTATTCGAAGCCTCCTGGCTGCCTCACTCCTCCTGGCAGCCTCCTTTTTCCCTCGCAACTCCTTGCAGCCTCACTCCTCCTGCTGCTCCTGGCTGCCTCACTCCTCCTTCTGCTCCTGGCAGCTTCGCTCCCCCTTGTTCATCTGGTGGCCTCAATCCCCCTGCCACTCCTGGCAGCCTCCTTGCATCCATGCTCCTCCTGGTAGCCTTGCTCCTCCTGCTGTTCCTTGAAAGCTTCTGACAGCTTCCGTCCTCCTGCTACTCCTTGTAACATCTGTCCTACTACTGCTCGTGTTGGCCTTACTATTCCTGCTGCTCCTGGTGGCTTTGCTCCTCCTGGAAGCCTCCTGGCCGTCTCGCCCCTCCTGGCAGCCTTCTGGCAATCTTTCTCCTCCTTCTTCTTCTGGCTCCTTACATACTCCTTCTTCTTTTCCTTGCAGCCTTCTGGCAGGCTCCTTCCTCTTGCTGTTCCTGGCAAAATCCCACCTCCTGCTGCTCATTGCAGCCTCTCACATCCAGCTGCTCATGTCGGCCATGCTTCTCCTGTTGCTCATAGAGGTCTTGATCCTCCTGGAAGCCTCCTGGTTGTCTTGCTCCTCCTGGTAGCCTCTTGGTGGCCTTCCTCCTCATGACAGCCTCCTGGTGACCTTGCTCCTCCTGACAGCCTCTTGGTGGCCTCGCTCCTCCTGGCAGCCTCACTTCTACTTGCAGCCTCCCTCCTTCTTTTTTTTCAGGCAGCCTCCATTCCCCTGCTGCTCCTGTAAGCCTCATGGCAGCCCAGCTCCTCCTGGTAGCCTCACTCCTCCTGCTTTTCCCTGAAACCTCCTTACAGCCTCCCCCTCTTCTACTGGCAGCCTCCTAGCAGGCTCCCTGCTGCTGCTGTTCCTGACAACATCCCACCTTCTGCTGCTCATGGCAGCCTGCCACCCCCTGCTGCTAAAGGCAGCCTCTCACTTCCTGCTTCTCAAGGTGGCCATGCTTCTCCTGGTAGCCTCTTGGTGGCCTTCCTTCTCCTGGCAGCCTCCTGCCAGCCTCGCTCCTCCTGCCGCCCTTTATCATCATGCTGTTTCTAGCAACCTTCTGACAGCTTCCCTCCTCTTGATGCTCCTGGCAGCCTCCTTCCTCCTGCTACTCATAGTGGTATCTCTGCTCCTATTGCTCATGGCAGCCTCACTACTCATGCAGCTCATTGCGGCCTTGCTCCTCCAGGCAACCTGCTGGTGGACTCATTCCTCCTGGCAGCCTCCTGGCAGCCTAATTTTTCCTGGTAGCCTCCTGGCAGCTTCCCTCCTCCTGCTGCTCTTGAGGCCTCCCTCCTCCTGCTGCTCCTGGAAGCCTCCTGGCAGCCTCCATCCTCTTGCTGCTTCTGGCAGCCTTATAGCTCCTTGCATCCTCCCTCCTCCTGCTGCTTGTGGCAACCTCACTCTTCCTACTGCTTCTGGCTGCCTCATTTACCCTGCTGTTCCTGGCAGCTTTGCTCCCCCTGGTGCATCTGGTGGCCTCACTCCCCATGCCACTCCTGGCAATCTCATGGCAGCCTCTCTCCTGGTAGCCTCATTCTGCCTGCTGCTCCTGGAAGCCTCCTGACAGACTGCCTCCTTCTGCTGTTTCTTTCAGCCTCCTTGCAGTCTCCCTCCTCCTGCTGCTCCTAGCAAAATCCCTCCTCCTGCTGCTATTTGCAGTCTCCCTCCTCCTCTTTGTCATGACAGCCTCTTGCCTCTCGCCTCCTGCTGCTAATGGTGGCCTCACTCCTCCTGACACTCTCATGGCAGCCTTACTCCTTCTGAAAGCCTCCTGGTGGCCTGGCTCCTCCTTTTGGCCTCCTGGCAGCTTTACTTCTCCTTGAAGCCTTTCTCCTCCCGCTTTTCCTAGAATCCTCCTGAAAACCTTCCTCCTGCTGTTCATTGCAGCTTATCTCCTCCTGCTCCTCATGGCAGCCTCTCTCCTCCTGTGACTCATGGAAGCCTGGCTCCTCCTATTGCTCATGGTGGCCTTGCTCCTCCTGCTGCTCCTTGCATGCTTCCTGACAGCCTCTTGGCAGCCTCCCTCATCCTGGCAGCCTCCCTACTACTTTTGCTCCTGGTAGCATTCTTCTTCCTTTCAGCCTCCCTCTTCCTGCTTCTCCTGGCAGCCTTACTGCTCCTGTAGCTCCTGGCTGTCTCACTCCCCCTGCTGCTCCTAGCAGCTTCGCGAAGCCAGGTGCATCTTGTGGCTTCACTCTCCCTGCCATTCCTGGCAGCCTCACTTCTCCTACTGCTCCTGGAAATCTCCTGACAGCATCCCTCCTCCTGCTTGTCATGGCAGCCTCTTGCATTTCGCCTCCTGCTGCTCATGGTGGCCTTACTCCTCCTGCTGCTCATGGCGGCCTTGACCCTCATGCCACCCTCATGGCAATCTCACTCCTTCTGAAAGCCTCCTGGTGGCCTCATTCTTCCTGGAAACCTCCTGGCAGGCTTGCTCCTCCTGCTGGCCTCCTGAAAACCTTGGTCCTCCTTGCAGGCTTGCTCCTCATGCTTTTCCTAGAAACATCCTGAAAGCCTCCATCCTCCTGCTGCTCATTGCATCCTCTTTCCTCCTTTTGTCTCATTGCAGCCTCTCTCCTCCTGTTGCTCATGGAAGCCTCACATCTCCTGCTGCTCATGGTAGCCTTGATCCTCGAGGCAGCCTCCTTGTGGCCTTGTTACTCATGGCTTCATGTTGGCCTCATTCCTCCTGGACTGCTCCTGATGTCCTCATTCCTCCTGGTAGACTCCTGGCGACCTTGCACCTCCTACTGCTCCTTGCGGCCTCCCTCATCCTACTGCTGCTGGCAGCCTCCTCGCAGCTTTCCTCCTCCTGGCACCCTCCCTCCTCTTTCTGCTCCTGGCAGCCTCACTCAACCTGCTTCTCCTGGTGGATTCATTCCCCCTGCTGCTGGCAGCTTCCTGGCAGCCTCCCTCTTTCTTGCAGCCTCCCTCCTTCTCCTCTTGGCTGCCTCCTGATGGCCTCCCTCATGCTGGCAGCCTCTCTCCTCCTGCTGCTCCTGTCAGCCTTCCTCCTCCTACTGCTCCTTGCGGCATCACTCCCCCTGCAACTACTGGCAGCCACTCTCCATCTGGTGCTTCCTGTGTCATCACTCCCCCTCCTGCTCATGAAAGCCTTGCTTCTCCTGGCAGCCTTCTGGTGACCTCACTCCTCCTGGCAGCCTCCTGGTGGCCTTACTCTTCCTGGCAGCATTGCTCCTCCTGCTGCTCCTGGCAGCCTCCATCCTCCTACTGCTCATAGCAGCCTCTCTTCTCCTTCATCTCATAGCAGCATTGCTCCAATTGCTGCTCATGGTGGCCTTGATCCTTTTGGCAGCCCCCTTGCATGCACCCTCTTCCTGCTGTGCCTGGCAACATCCTACCTCTTGCTGCTCAAAGCAGCCTTCCACCTCCTTATGCTCAAGCTAGCCTCTTTCCTCCTGCTTCTCATGGTGGCCACGCTCCTCCTGACAGCCTCCTGGTGGCCTACCTCCTCCTGACAGCCTCCTGGCAGCCTCGCTCCACAATGCTGGCCTTTCTCATCCTGCTGTTTCTAGCAACCTTGTGAAAGCTTTCATTCTCTTGATGCCCCTGGCAGCCTCCCTCCTCCTGCTACTCATTGCAGCATTTCTACTCCTTTTGCTAATGGCAGCCTCACTCCTCCTGCGGCTCATGGCAGCCTTGCTCCTGCTGGCTCCTACTGGCAGTCTCCTGGCATCCTGCCTCCTCCTGGCAGCCTCCTTTTGCTCATAGCAGCCTCCCTCCTCCTGCTTCTCCTGGCAATAACCCTCTTCCTGCTGCTCGTTGCTTCCTCACTCCACCTGCTGCTTCTGGCAGCCTCATGGCAGCCTCTTTCCTTCTGAAATCCTTGTTCCTCCGGCTGCTCCTTGAAACCTCCTGACAGCCTCTTTACTCTTGCTGCTCCTGGCAGCCTCCTTGCAGCCTCTTGGTAGCCTCCATCTTCCTATTGCTCCTTGCAACATCCCTCCTCCTGCTCCTCCTTGCAGTCTTCCTCTTCATGCTTGTCATTGCACCCTCTTGCCTCTCTCCTCCTGCTGCTCATGGTGGCTTTGCTAATCCTGGAAGCCTGCTGGTGGTCTCACTCCTCCTGGTTGCCTTCTGGCGCTCCTACTAACGGGTTCCTGGCAACCTTGCTCCTTCTGGCATCCTTGCTCCTCATGCTGTTCCTAGAAACATTGTGAAAGCCTCCCTCCTCCTTTTGCTCATTGCAGCCACTCTCCTCCTTCTTCTCATGGCTGTCTTTCGCTGCCTGTTGTTATTGGAAGCCTCGCTCTTCCTGCTGCTCATGGTGGCCTTGCTCCTTGTGGCAGCCTCCTTGTGGCCTTGTTCCTACTGGCAGCCTCCAGGCAGTCTCATTGCTCCTGGCAGCCTTCTGGTGGCCTCATACCTCCTGTTAGCCTCCTGGCAAACTCGCTACTCCTGGCAGCCTCCTGGTGGCCTCATTTTTTCTTGCAGCTTTCTGTTGGCCTTGCTCCTCCTTGCAGTCTCCTGGCGACCTATATTCTCCTGCTGCTACTTAAGTCCTCCTGCAGCTCCTTGCATCCTCCTGGCAGCCTCCCTCCTCCTGCTGCTCCTGGCCGCCTCACTCCCCCTGCTGCTCCTGGCAGCTTTGCACTGCCTCGTGCATCTTGTGGCCTCACTCCCCCTGCCATACCTGGAAGCCTCATGGTAGCTTCACTTCTCCTACTGCTCCCAGAAATTTCCTGATAGCCTCCCTCCTCCTTTTTGTCATGGCAGCCTTTCGGCTCTCTCCTCCTGTTGCTCATGGTGGTATCCCTCTTCCTGCTGCTCATGGTGGCCTTGCTCCTCCTGGAAGCCTCCTGTTGGTCTCACTCCTCCTTGCAGCCTCTGTCCTCATTAAAGCCTCCTGGCAGGTTCTCTCCTCCTGAAGGCCTCATGTAAACCTCTCTCCTCATAGCAGGATTGCTCCCCATGCTATTTCTAGAAACATCCTGAAAGCCTCTCTCATCCTGCTGCTCATTGCAGCCTCTCTCCTCCTTTTGCTCATTGCAGCGTCTCTCCTCCTGTTGCTCATGGACGCCTCACTCCTCCTGCTGCTCAGGGTAGCCTTGATCCTTGTGGCAGCCTCCTTGTGGCCTTGTTGCTCCTGGCAGCTTCCTGCTTGCCTCGTTCCTCCTGGACTGCTCCTGACGTCCTCATTCCTTCTGGTAGACTCCTGGCGACCTTGCTCCTACTGTTCCTTGCAGCCTCCCTCATCCTGCTGCTGGCAGCCTCCTGGCAGCCTCCCTCCTCATGGCACCCTCTCTCCTCTTTCTGCTCCTGGCAGCCTCCTTGCAGCTTCTTCGTAGCCTCCCTCTTCCTACTGCTCCTTGCAACATCCCTCCTCCTGCTGCTCCTTGCAGTCTTCCTCTTCCTGCTTGTCATGGAAGCCTCTTGCCTCTCTCTTCCTTCTGCTCATGGTGGCCTTGCTCCTCCTTTAAGCCTGCTCGTGGTCTCACTCCTCCTGGAAGCCTTCTGGTGATCTCGCTCCTCCTTGCAGCCTTCTGGTGCACTCGCTCCTCCTGCTGCTCCTTGCAACATGCCTCCTCCTACTGCTCCCTGCATTCATCTTCCACCTTATTGAGGCAGCCTCTTGCCTCTCTCCTCCTGCTGCTCGTGGTGGCCTCACTCCTCCTGCTGCTCATGGTTGCCTAGCTCCTCCTGGAAGCCTGCTGGTGGTCTTGCTCCTCTTGGCAGCCTTCTGGTGTTCTTGCTCCTTCTTGCAGCCTCCTAGTGGCCTCACTCCTCCTGAAAGCCTTCTGGCAACTGCGCTCCTCCTGCTGGGCCTCCTGGCAACCTTGCTCATCCTGGCAGCCTTGCTCCTCCTGCTATCTAAAGAAATCTCCTTAAAGCTACCCTCCTCCTGCTGCTCATGACAGCATCTCTCCTTATGCTTCTCATGGAAACCTCTCTCCTCCTGTTGCTCATGGAAACTTTGCTCCAACTGTTGGTCCTGGCAGTATCCCTCTTTCTGCTTGTCATGGCAGGCTCTTGCCTCTCTCCTCCTGCTACTCATTGCGGCCTCACTACACCTGCTGCTCATGGTGGCCTGGTGTTGGTCTCTGCTCCTCCTGGTGGCCAAACTCCTTGTGCTGAGCCTCCTGGCAACCTCACTTTTCCTGGCAGCCTTGCTTCTCCTGCTGTTCCTAGAAACCTCCTGAAAGCTTCCCTCCTCCTGCTGTTCATGGCAGCCTCTCTCCTCCTGCTTCTCATGGACGCCTTTTTCCTCCTGTTGCTCATGGAAACCTTGCTCCTCCTGGTACTATGGCAGACTCCGGGCAGCCTGCCTCCTTGAGGCAACCTCCCTCCTCCTTCTTCTCCTGGCAATCCCACTCTTCCTGGCTGACTCAATCCACTTGCTGCTCCTGGCAGTCTCATGGCAGCCTCTTTCATTCTGGAAGCCTTGCTCCTCCTTCATATCCTATAAACCTTCTGACACCCTCTCTCCTGCTGCTCCTGGAAGCCTCCTTACAGCCTCTTGAAAGCCTCCCTCTTCCAACTGCTCATTGCAACATCCCGCCTCCTGCTGCTCTTTGCAGTGTCCCTCTTCCTGCTTCTCCTCCTGCTGCTCATGATGTCTTTGCTCCTGGAAGTCTGCTGGTGGTCTCACTCTTCCTTGAAGCCTTCTGGTGATCCCACTCCTCCTAGCAGCCTTCTGGTGGCCTCGCTCCTCCTGCTGCTCCTTGCAACATGCCTCCTTCTAATGATCCTTGCAGTCTTCCTTTTCCTGCTTGTCATGGCTGCCACTTGCCTCTCTCCTCCTGCTGCTCATGGTGGCCTAGCTCCTGCTGGAAGCCTGCTGGTGGTCTCACTCCTCCTGGAAGCCTTCTGGTGTTCTTGCTCCTCCTAGCAGCCTCCTGATAGCCTCACTCCTCCTGAAATCCTTCTGGCAACCGCGCTCCTCCTGCCAGTTCTCCTGGCAACCTTGCTCCTCCTTGTAGCCTTACTCCTCATGCTGTTCTTAGAAATCTCCTGAAAGCCACCCTGCTGCTCATGGTAGCCTCTATACCTCCTCCTTCTCATTGAAACTTCTCTCCTCCTGTTGCTCATGGAAACTTCACTCCACCTGTTGCTCTTTGCAGTATCACTCTTTCTGCTTGTCATGGCAGTCTCTCTCCTCCTGCTGCTCGTTGTGGCTTCACTCTTCCTGCTGCTCATGTTGGCCTTTCTCTTCCTGGAAGCCTAGTGTTGGTCTTACTCCTCCTGGCAGCCATCTGGTGATATCACTCCTACTGGCAGCCTCCTGGTGGCCTCACTCTTCCTGAAAGACCCCTGGTGGCCAAACTCCTCCTGTTGAGCCTCCTGGCAACCTCGCTTTTCCTGGCAACCTTGCTCCTCCTGCTTTTCCTAGAAACCTCCTTAAAGCCCCCCTCCTCCTGCTGCTCATTGCAGCCTCTCTCCTTCTAGCAGACTCCCTCCTCCTGCTTACTCTGGCAATCTCACTCTTCCCGCTGCTCCTGGCTGCCTCACTCCACCTGTTGCTACTGGCAGCCTCATGGCAGCCTCTTTCCTTCAAGTAGCCTTGCTCCTCCTGCTGCTCCTGGAATCCTCCTTGCAACCTCTTGGTAGCCTCCCTCTTCCTACTGCTCCTTGAAACATCCCTCCTCCTGCTTCTCAAAGCATTCTCCCTCCTCCTGCTTGTCATGGCAGCCTCTTTCTCTTTTCTCCTTTTGCTAATGGTGGTGTTGCTTCTTGTGATAGCCTCCTTGCTGCATTTTACCTCCTGGCAGCCTCCTGGTGGACTTGTTCCTGTTGGAAGCCTCCTGGCAGCATCATGCCTGCTGGAAACCTCCTGGCAACCTTCTGGCCACCTAATTTTACCTGGAAGCCTCTCGGCAACCTAGATTTTTTAGGAAGCCTCCAGATGGCCTCACTCCTCCTGGTTACCTCGTGCCTCCTGGTAGCCTCCTGGCGACCTCACTCCTCCGGGAAACCTACTGCGGCCTCATTTTACCTGGAAGCCTCCTAGCAACATTGCTCCTCCTGCAAGCCTCCTGGCCGCCTCCTGGCAGCCTAAATTTATTTGGTAGCCTCCTGGCAGCATCCCTCCTCCCTCTGCTCCTGGCAGTTTCCCTCCTCTTTGCAGCCTCGCTCCTCCTGCTGCTCCTGGCAGCCTAACTCCTCCTGCTGCTACTGACTGCCTCATTTCCCCTGTTGCTCCTGTCAGCTTTGCTTTGCCTTGCGCATCTTGTGGCCACTCCACCTGCAAATCCTTAAAGCCTCAATGCAGCTTCATTCCTCCTACTGCTCCAGGAAATCTCCTTGCCATTGGCAATTTTATTCTGGAACACACCGTAGGAAGCTCATTAGCGTCGGAGACATGCACCAGGGCGGATGTATGTCATTTTTTTTTTAACGGGTGGATGCTTTCGGAGCAGAACACCAGGAGGCCGGAGACATCGCGGGGAGGTAAGTACAATGTAGATTGTGTTTATTTCTCTTTGTTTTATGTATGTGTGCTAATGTAATGTTTTTTTTAACAGGGGCAGCGCCGGAGAAGACGCAAAGATGAAGGACGTGACATGCTGGAAAGGTGAGTATAATATTTAGAATATTTAGAATGTTTAGTTATTTTATGTAAATGTGTTGTATTAATTTTTTGTAATCTTTTTTACCCTAGGTTGGTGATCTGAAGAAACATCTCAAAGGTAAGTGGTCTTAATTATTTTATTGTAGCTTAGAATTAGGGTTGCTATATAGAGATAGCATGGACTGGATATTAGATAGATTGGGGGGTGTATAGTATATAGATAGTATTTATTGTATATTAGATAGATAGATAGATAGATAGATAGATAGATAGATAGATAGATAGATAGATAGATAGATAGATAGGGTGATGTGTATTAAATAGTATTGTATATTAGATAGTAGGATGTATATAACATTACATAGTGGGATGGATATTACATTACATAGTGGGATGTATATTACATAGTGGGATGTATATTACATAGGGGGATGTATATTAGATAGGAGGATGTATATTAGATAGGGGTGTATTGTATTTAATTGTATTGCATTGTATTTAATTGTATTGTATGTATTATATGTATTTCCTTTTCAGGTGTGTCATTTTATTTTTTTCTGTAGTGAGGGGGTTTTAATGTATTTTTTTATTTTCTGTAATGTTCCTTTTTTATTTTTGTGACTTAGGTTTTTTTTTTCTGTAATGTACAATTTTTTGGGGGTGATTTTAGTTTTTTTTATTTTATATAATGTAGATTTCTGATTTTTCATGACTTTCTTTTTTTTGATTTCTGTAATTACAGTGGTAGGCTGGGGGTTATTAGGGGGAAGTTAGGTAGTGTAGGTGTTAATAGGTTAGTGTAGAGGGTGTTTAGTTGATATTTAATGCTTTATTGGGGGGGTATAGTGAGTTGTAGTGTTTATACTTAGGTTCATGATTGTCCTTTAGGGCCGTCATGGCACTTATGTGGTTAATGTTGGGTTGTAAGAGGCCCATAATGGTCATAATATACCCTTATGGGACTGATGTAGTTAAATATAGAAGCTTATGAGGGTCTGGATAGACCACCATAAGTGACCGGGATAAAATGGTGTAGTGCTTACACTTTGGGTCATGAGTGTCCTGGATGACCCTCATGGCACTTATTATATATATATATATATATATATATATATATATATATATAGTGTTATTACATGCGTTCATTAGTGTGTTAGAGGGGTCTATATAGTTGAGGTACACAGTACACTCACATTGTGTGACAAACAGCATTTCAACACTTTCTTTTATTGACCGTCATTTTTTGACGTATTTTTTGTTGTTGTTTTTTTACGCGCAAGTCACTAGTATCACATAGTTCACACACATAGATTTATACATACACATAGCTACACCTAGTTGTAGGCCACTGCACACCTACACCCCCCCCCCCCAAGACCTACACCCCCCCCCATACAATTACTGAACTACACATAGTACTCGCATCTTTTTTTACCTGCTAAACCTACACACATATTATATTTATTTATCGTTACTTTATTTTCATAGAAGGGTAGAGGAGGGGAGGAGGTAAGTAAGGCAAGAGAGGCGAGGAGGAGAGTGAGGAGAGGAGGAATAAGATCAAGAGGGATGAGAAGGAGAGGAGGAGGACCAGGGAGAGGAGAGGAGGAGGAGGGAGAGGAGGAGGAGAGCAAGGAGGAGAGCAGGGGGGGAGGGAAGTGCCCCCCAGAGGTAGGAATACAAGCAGAAGGGGCAGAGGGTCAGGGGCCTGATCCCTTGGTGGGAGGTGGTGGGGATGAGGGAGTGGCTCCAGGGAGAGAAGAGGAAGAGCAGGTGTCCCAGGCACCGTCCGTAGGGCAAGGGGTTGTGGCAAGGACCAGGGCCCCCAATTATAGCCCAGAGGAGATACAGGTTCTCCTCAGGGAAATCTGTGCCCGCCAGGGATTCATATATGGTGGGAGAGATATCAATGCCAGCCAGAGGAAGCAGGCCTAGTCCCAAATTGACACAGCTGTGTCGGCAGTTGATGTCACAAATAGGGACTGGAGGTCAGCCAAACATAAGTTTGATGACTTAAAAATGTTGGTAAAAAGGAAGATGGCCAAGGAGGCAGCAGCAGCACGTGGTACAGGTGGTGGGCCCGCGGTCCTTGTTATATACAATGAATTGGAGAGGACAGTGATGAACTTTATCCCTCCCGAAGCAGTGGTGGGCATACCAGGCCAGGTGGAAACAGATTGCCCTAACATACTGCAACGTGAGTGTCATATAACACACATGGTCGTATGAGATTGTGGGGGGATGGGCTGTCCAAAAGCCTGCAGATAACATGCTGTATGTATGTATGTATGTATAAATCGGCTTGTGTTCTGGCTGTTGTATATGATGAGCTGTATCCCTCTAGAACAGGGGTGGGTAAGGAGGGCCACATACATGCCGGCCTTTCAAGATATCCTTTCTGGGCACTGGTGAGTCAATCAGAATGACTGAAAAGGCGATTGGCTCACCTGTGTGGCCCTCCAGCACCAAACCTGCCCACCCTTGCTCAAGAATTAGATGGCCTCCTACACCACTGCCCACACACAGGGATAATTCACATACAATAGCACTGTAAGCCCTATGGTTGACTAAAGATATATGGGGCAACAATAACCATTTCAGTCCTAGTAGCAAACCTATCATGTTCATAATTTGTATCCCTGATATGTCAATTTCTAAGTATATCCAGATTGATTGCAATAGAGCAGGGTGTCCAAAGTCAAACTTGCTGGGCTGCGCACAGGCCTGGATATGTGGATTTCCTTTATGTGCACAGATGAGTCAATTTGACTTAATGACTTGGAGAATGATATTCTCAGCTGGGTGCTGCATGGCTATCCACAAATGCAGGCCTGACGTTCGTCTCCACTGCAATAAAGTAAAAATCTGGCTGTGCAGCATTTGTGGATACAGACTCTGTAGCACTGCATGTGTGTGTCATATACTGTTCTAACCTGGCCCATGTCTCAGCTGAATATTAACAACCATTGCTGGAAACTTGTCAGATTGTTCAGTCTCACACACTGCACAGCAGATCCTGCAGAGCACGTGTCTGATGTACATGCAGTACACATACATATGAGCCATGATCCACAATGCTCATTATGCGGCCCGTGGCTCATCTGTGTAACATAAGCACCTCAGTCACTCACAGGTGACCATGATGTCAATGATATGTAAATGCATAGCTGTCAATTGTGTATGGCAACCAACTGAAATATATGTTTATTCCATTGCAGTACCCACAAGTTCGGAGGAGGAGGCAGGAGTGCCTGAAGAGGAGGGCCAGGACATCCAAGAGTGCCCGGGACCATCCACATCACTGGCTCATGAGGAGCGGGAAGTGATGCACGGGCCCTCAACATCTAGCCGGCCACAGCCAGACCGGCAATATCAACCCGCTATGTCCTGGTCCCAGACCTCCCAGCTACCACCAGCATTATTCCAGCAATGGGGGCAGCACACCACATGGATGCCATCATCCTATGCTGCCCCCTACCATGCTGCGCCTTATCAAAGGCCATATGATGTTGGACATGGGCACTCCTCTTTCGATACACCTGGTCATTCATCGTGGCCACCTCAGGGACTGCACCAGCCACCAATGCAGCAGTGGCCACCCTATGCTATGCATCCCAGTTCCCAACGGGCATTCTATAAGTGTTATTCACCACTGCAGATGGCTCGGAAATGCAATATATGACTACATATCTCTTCACTAAGGAACATGACTGTGTGATTTTCCATTATAATGATCAGTGTCCCGGCTGTAGAGTTGCACCGTCCCATTACGATCTGCTAATCCAAACCAGCAATTCTACATAATTTTTTGTAGCATTCCATCCTTTTAACATTATGACATTGGATTCATTTATTTCATGTCATTTAAACCAAACTGCTAATTTCCTTGGTTTGACATCATGATCAATGTGCATGTGTTTAGGGGTAATGTGAACAGTGTAATCTGTCTGGCCTTGGTACCACCCATATACCAGTGAGATGTGATATCAGCATGGCACAACTATTCCATGTAGATAGTGATAGTACATTTTGCTGAAGGATTGTGTTCACAGTGAAGCATGCCTTGTCGTATTACACATCCTCAACATATTCCTGGAAGGCTGACTGAACATGGCAGAATCAATATGGTTATTACTGCTCGTAGATGATGTTCATGTTAGTTGGTTTATAGTAGTGTCAAGAGCAAAAACAGTGTACTATAATAACAGCTTATGATTGTTCTAACACCTCCTCTCTATGTTTTCAGATTCACATCATCTATTGACCAATCATCAGTAATGTATGCAAACACACTGTGTGTGGAATTGCTTAGTATCACATGATCCATGTTTTATAGTGTCTATTTATTCTGGCAACCATATGGTTGTTGTATGCGCATTAATGGTTATGTTGATTAAATGTTGTGTTATATGCTATTGGTTACTGTGGGGTCCTGACCACATGTGACCCTAGTAGATGCTATGCATTACCCTCATGATGTTGTCTGTTTCCTCTCCATATGTATTCTGATTTGCCACAGCCACTTGCCATACTGGGATCTGTTTACACCACACACATGATTTTAATGCACGGTCTTGTCCATTTCTATTTGTGCTCTGTGTATGAAATAAAGTATGATTATGTTATACTGTTATCACTGTTTCTGTGTGTTTGTACAATATCATGCTTTCTAGTTGACAGAATACAGATAGAATGAAGTGTCATTGTTCAATACATATATCGGTGTGTGTTTAGAGATATGCATATGCTACATTAATCTGTACATTGCCAATATAGATGTAGGTGCCAGCCCAAGGGGCGTGAATTCAGAAATCATGTCTATAGACATGCAGGGTTCTATATAATGACTTGAAGGGCTCAACTTGAATTATATGAATCTACATTCATGATTATGTAGTAATGTAAACGCATATTGAACAGAATAGTTACACCCCTAACTGATGGTGATGAGCACATCTGACTTTCACGGTAATGTACTTGTTACATAGTAAATATCCAGGATTACACAAACATTGACGGAAAAAACAGGTTTAATTATTCACAAAGCCACACAGTGACAAATTACCACAGGCCTGCTCAGTATCATTGTGGAGGTGGGTAGGATACAGAGTTCCAGTAACACACAGAAATAGGGACAGAATGCAGGCAGGGGGGATGACATTGGTATAGATGATCAGTTGAGGGGGGTATATAGTGCATCATCCAACATGAGGCAATATCAGTTATATCATTATTAAATATGTCATGATAACATTAAATATTCAAACCCAACAATACAGAAAGAGATATGCTCATGGGGAGAAGTAATCTGAAGTCTTGTGTGTGCACGCTACACACACTCCTATGTAACTGCAGAGGTAGAAGTGCTCAATCAGTCAATGTTAGAACCCCCATAGGTCATGTCACTGGAAATGGCACTATGAGAGAAGACTCTACATACCTAAGTTTGGACACTCAGATGGGAACCTGACCAGGACCATATCAGTGTGTTCAAACTAATGTCATGTGTTAGCAGAACTCACAACAAACTGGCCAGTTTGAGGTGTATTCTGTTCTGTGAATGAGGATCTCTATTATCTGCTGTTGCATATGCATAACTGAAGGTAAACGGAACCTCATTAACAGTTATGTTCCAAGGCTATAGTTACTCTTCCCCATATGTACAGGGAGGATCACATCAGCACTGAGGAAGAGATCTGGAAGGAAGTATGATACAGGCTTCACAATAGTCCAAGTAGAGTAGTGAATGGCATATCTAAAGCAATA
Source organism: Discoglossus pictus (assembly GCA_027410445.1). Taxonomy (NCBI): domain Eukaryota; kingdom Metazoa; phylum Chordata; class Amphibia; order Anura; family Alytidae; genus Discoglossus; species Discoglossus pictus. Next base: position 6,951,613 of record CM050172.1, on the reverse strand, counting down.
GGTACATATAAATCTATGTAGAGGATGTGATATCACACCCGATTCAACGCATGATGACTGACATATGAACATACATGATGCAATGTGACAATAGCATAGTCCTGGAACATGGGAATGCTCATCATTCCTTGTTCTGACCGTGTAAAGGGACTCATCTTTGCGATCTGAAGCATGTCAATATTTACATTGCACATGCTCCCAGAGTGCCTACATCACATACCAATATATGTTGCTCATTTCATACATACATCTTCACTGTTCTTTCCCTACATATGAAATGAGCTACTCATCTGGCTAATGATGTAGGAATATCACATAGATTACACATTAATGCATCTTTGGAGAGCCAAATGTGGTGTTTTACCTTGGACGCAGTCTCAAGCTCATCCACGAGGTTATTTTTTCCACCAGGATACGTGTGCTGTGGATCGTCATTATTTATCACCGCTTACCTATCTGATGTATTCTGGAAAGAGATAGGCCGATATTAATAAAGTGATTGATGTGTTATTTGTGTCCTTCAGCATACGTGGCCATATTATTACACAAATACTCACTATGCAGTTCACATTGATGTAGCAGTTCTGTTGCTGTTCACGTTTTTCCATGTCTAGATTGTTGAAAGAAGACTTGACACACGACAGCAGCTCTGTAAGGTTAATGTGATGTGAGGATTACAGTCACAAATTAGACAAAGTATGTGCTCTATTCGTATTGGATATCTCTTATTAATAAGAAGTCATTGCCGGTTAGTGAGTTATGCCATGTTGCTATAGGGTGAAAAATTGGGTATGTACTTACATGTGAAGTACTCACAAATGAGGCGGGTACGTTGTTGTGACCCCTGCAGATTATCCACTATAGGGGGAGGTAAAGGCTCTTCCTCCCCATGTAGCGGAGCCGCATCAATGTCCCCCAGACAGTTGGCCTGTACTGCTATATTGTGCAGACAGCAGCAGGCAACAATGATGCGACAAACTTTCTGGGGCTTGTATTGTAGAGCACACCCAGTAGAATGTAAACGTCTGAAGCGCATCTTTAGTACACCAAAGGTGCGCTCAATTACATTCCGGCAGGTTTTATGCGCAGCATTATACCGCACCTCTGCCCGAGTCTGGGGATTGCTCACAGGGGTCAACAACCATGACAAACACCCATATCCTGCATCACCTGATGGAAACAAAGTGTGACATGTTGATATGAATAGGATGTTGTGATGTTTGACAAAGCATATGCCCAAATATCGTCATCATGACCTATCAACACATCCCTGTGGCTAATACACAGTTAAAGATATACCTAAGGGAGCTGGATCATGGATGCATCTCACAGAGGCTAATTAGTAGTGTATTAACACATGTATTCTATATGAAGCTTCAGTTCAATAACAATGTGATTTCCACAAATGTCAAATCCAGATGGTCACACCCGCAGAATGCATACATGAGGCGGAGATACAAGGGAAATACAACAGGGTACATATTGCGACCCTTCTGGTAGAGAGCACAGGAAGTCACTGTTGCAGTTCTTGTACCGAGCACATGCCAGAAGTCTGAGGTGAAGAATGATAGTGTATTATTGTGAATGTAAATGTGATGCTAATTCAGGTGGAATTTCCCAGGGGCGTACACGATCAAACGCAATGACATCTCACTTACATAGCCCTTACAATAACACACAACAAGTTATGAAGGCTAGAGATGTCCATGTCACAGGATACAAGGGAATGCATCAGAACATATACCTAATGATTTATCAATTGTGTTTTTTGTCATATGTTGTTGTGCATACTGTTTGGCCAAGCTAACACAGGGTTATGGCCAGCAGTGAGCTATTATGTTCTGGCTTTGGTAGTATTACTCCGTAATGCACATGTGAACATCAGAGCAATAGAGGGAAACATGATGTACCGTATGTGTTATTGTATCCAGTCATAGTAAGATATGGTTGACTGCCATTACTACTGTGTACTCACCCAGTAGCCATCTGGATGGAAATCTGCCAGCCTCAAATATGTCATATATGCCGGATAGACGCAGGATATAGGAGTCGTGAGCACTTCCCGGGAAGCCTGCATACACACCTTGTATTAGCATGTTCGCATCGCAAACAACCTGTGCATTGATTAAATGATAGTGCTTGCGATTTCTGTACAGTGCTTCTTGCTCTCTAGGAGGTATCAGTGCCACATGGGTATAATCAATAGCACCAAGCACATTGGGGACACCTCCTAATTGGTAGAAAACTTCACCTTCGAGATCTCTTCAGCAGTGTTAGGGTAACTGATGTATCTGGCAGCTTTCCGACCAATAGCACGGAGGAATGCACTCCAATTGGAGAGGCTTGGCTGAGACATTCCTCCGGCTATGCTGAGGGTGTTCTGAAAGCTACCAGAGGCAAGGAGGTGTATTGCAACTAACATCCTTGTCATTTCTGGGATGGCTCTATTGGCCCATGAGCGAGGCTCAAGGTCCTCTCTCAGAACCTCATAGAGCTCCACAAGACTGGCACGGGTCAGCCGAAAATGCTCATACACCTCCCCATCAGTTAACCCCTCTAATGTGAGTCTCTCCCTGTACACATTGGGTGCCCTTCACCTCCTCACGGGCTCCTGGGCAGCCTCCACTCCTTCTGCCTGAGCCACCACATCCTGTACTTCTCCCCCCAACAGCTGATCACCGACATCATTGTCAGCCTCCCTGTCTGCAGGTGGCCCTATATCCCCCTGTCCCTGTGCTACTGGAGCTCTCTCTCCTCCCTGATCCACCCCCACAATACTAGGCATGGCCTGTGGTAATTCCCTTGCCTTGCTTGGTTCTACCCCAGCATGGATCACATCACCACTCACACCCTCATTCACTCCCAGACACTCCTCTCTGCCACTCCCCATCACCCCCTCAATCACACACCTTGCTTCCAGATCTGCATGCTGTGCTATGTTGTATGAACAAATGCATCTCAACCTCATCCGCCCACTCAGACTGTCCAGCATCCCTCTCACATGATCATCCATGCTGTTTCAGACGTGCTGATGACTTTTTGGGGATGGGGTTATATAGCTTGTTGATTACATTACCTGGTATTTAGCACGTTAATTTCAGCTTTGCCATTGGTCACCTGTGGATCTTTATGTGGCATTCCAGCTGATGATTTTACGTTAAGAAGCCTCTCAGCCAATTACATACGCACTTGGCCGCATGTAATTGGCTGTCCCAACACGGGCCGCCAAGTGCGTATGTAATTGGCTGAGAGTCCCAACACAGGCCGCCCAGAGTGTATGTAATTGGCTGAGAGTCCCAACACGGGCCGCCCAGTGCGTATGTAATTGGCTGAGAGTCCCAACACGGGCCGCCAAGTGCGTATGTAATTGGCTGAGAGTCCCAACACGGGCCGCCCTGTGGATCTTTACGTGGCATTCCAGCTGATGATTTTACGTTAAGAAGCCTCTCAGCCAATTACATACGCACTTGGCCGCATGTAATTAGCTGTCCCAACACGGGCCGCCAAGTGCGTATGTAATTGGCTTAGAGTCCCAACACGGGCCGCCCAGTGCGTATGTAATTGGCTGAGAGTCCCAACACTGGCCGCCAAGTGCGTATGTAATTGGCTGAGAGTCCCAACACGGGCTGCCCAGTGCGTATGTAATTGGCTGAGAGGCTTTTGGCGGGTTTTTGCGCCATTGACGCGTTGGCCCGCCAAAAGCCTCTCAGCCAATTACATACGCACTTGGCGGCCTGACACTATAAGTGCGTATGTAATTGTCTGAGTCTTTTGGCGCGCTCGCAAGCTGGTAAGGGGAATTCCTAGCGAGACACGCCTCTCAGCCAATCATGTACGAGCTAAGAATTTGATTGACAGTAGGAGCTTATAAATGTGATTGACACAAACCCATGTGATGACTGTGTTGTGAGAGCCATTGGAGTTAGCACGCAATTCCAGGAGCAGGTGGGAGAAAGTGTTCATTGAGAGTAGTGTTTTGGAGAGAGGGAGAATAGTTTTTGTCTTTTTCTTTGTCTATTTCATAAGTCCTTACATTTAAGAATTACACACATTTATAGATTTCACATATTTGCAAGACACAAAGATTAAATAACACACATAGAGACATATATATATATAGTTAGGACACACACCCCACACACCCATCCCCCTCACCACACCCCCTCCCCCAACACACCCCATCCCCCAACACTTATTAAATACACATAGCACACACATATTTTCTTTCCAACAGACATTCTAGTAATATTTTTATTTCTTTATCGTTCTTTTGATTTGTAGGTGCACTATTTTTGATTGTTTTGTATTTTATTACTAGCATATTTACACGTAAGAGTTACACATATTTACACATTACACATATTTGCCTGACACATAGATTAAAGACACATAGAGACATACATAGCGTTAGGACACCGCCCCCAACCTTTGACCGCATCCCCCAACAGTTATTGAAAACACATAGCACATACACTTTTTTTTTCATCACCTATATAACAGTTATACTTATTTTGAGTTATCCTTATTTATTTATAATTTGAGCATGGAGGGAGGAGATAGGTGGAGAGAGGAGGAGAGGAGCAGAGAGTGAGGAGAGTCGAGGGTGGAGGAGAGGTGGAGGAGTGGTCCATGGAGGGGGAGGAGGAGTGGTCCCCGGAGGGGGAGGAGGAGCGGTCACCAGAGGGGGAGGAGGAGTGGTCCCCGGAGGGGGAGGAGGAGCGGTCCCCAGAGGGGGAGGAGGAGCGGTCCCCAGAGGGGGGTAGAGGAGGAGGAGGAGGGAGACATAGGTACTATTAGAGGAGGGACAGAGGGGAAGGGGCCTGTTCCCAGGGGGCGGGATAGTTTGGGGAAGAGACAGGCCTCAGGAAAAGTTCAGGGAGGCCAGGGTCCCCGAGCACAGTTGAGAGAGCAAAGGGGCTATTGGCAAGGGCAGGCGCAGGGCCTGTAATTATATGCCCCGGGAGAACATGGTCCTCCTGGGTGCGATCCGTGACCGGCCCATCATCCTTGTTGCAAGGGAACCGAAGCCTGGGCCTAAGGCTCAGGCTTTGAAAGAGGTAGTGGAATTGATGAAGGAGGTGTCCACGATGCATAGGGGCTTGAGGTCCTTAAAGCACCGTTATGTGGATATCAGGGCCACGGTGTTGAGGAAGATGGCCAGAGAAGCTGAGGGACACAGTGTCACCTATAAGGAGTGGGAGAGGATCACAAGGGACCTTCTGAGACCATCGCCCGCAGCTGGAGCTTCATCCCCAGTGGCCCAGCAGGACCCAGCCTCCAGTTCAGGTGAATATCACATACACCAACATGCCACCACATGTACATCACACACACTACACATGTACATGGTGACCAACAAGGACACTGACATGTCAGCTCCATGGAATTAACAAGGGATAGATGGAAGTGTCATTAAATCGATGAAGCTGACAAATCACTGTCATCCCTGGCCACCCCAAGAGTAATCAAGCAATAGAGTCCATGTACTGGTGTGCTAATGCAGCCTATGCAGTTACAGACCGCAGAAGAAATACAGACAGCGTTAGGATCCAGGAGAGGTCAAGACAAGAAACCAAAGAATAGATCAAATCTAGCAAATGATAGCTAATCTGAGTTGCAATTAGGAGAATTATCCATGTACACGCCTAGATGGCAGATAGTTAGGAGTGAAAACATATCAATGTATTAATCTGCATACTAATGACATGTACCTCTCTTTTCTCTATTTCAGCATCCAGTAGGAGGTCTGGGTCCAGTGATGAGCCAGGAGCGGGGCAGTCAGCCCCTGCCCCGCAGGAGACCTTTTGGGGGGAGGAGGCTACAGGCTCATCCGAGGGCCCTGGCTCTGAGGAGGGGGAGCTCGTGGTAGTTGACAGCCCCCCTGTACAGAGCCCGACTGTCTGCCTCCAAAGACTTGCCATCTCGCCCAGCCCTCACAAGTGGTGGACTATTCCACAGCTCCTCCTTCCCCACACACTGAGCCACCGGGGAAATCAACATTACAGCCCCTGTCTCCAGCCGGGTCCCAGATCCTCCCCACTCTCTCCCCGCCATCCTCTCACCTGGCCCTGCCAGCAGGACCCCTGTCCCCACCACCAACGACCGAGGCTGCGCTGCCGGAGTTGTTGGCCCTCATGAGGAGGATGGCTGCCGACATCTCCTGCATGAGGCGCAGCCTGGACAGGCGCTTTAGGGAGGAGAGGAGGCATCATCTGATGATGGAGCAGAACATGGTCAGCTGCTGGGAACAGGGCAGGTCACCAGACAACAGCAGCCTGGCCCCTCCTCTCCTTCCACCATGCCTCTGCCACCACCATTACCCTTGGTGCCACTACCTCCTCCGGCTCCCCCATCACCAACGGGGAGATGGCGTCCGGCCGTGGACTATGCAGGTCCTGTGCCCAGGCGGAGGAGGACCTAGGGGCTGTGGACATAATTGTGCCTTCTCCATAGCACTCCTCAGTGACAATCTATTGGTCACAATGCTGACCTAATCTAGCCTGGCTACAGAGTCTTGGATCTTTGCCTATGTGATGGTGTTATTTTGTATGCAGATGGCTACCTCACATCACATGGTCCATGATCCTCTTCTCTGTGGACACGTAGGGTTCGGTTGAACATGCCACCAATTGATGGTCACTGGGGAATGCTGTTGGGAAGGGATGCTGCAGTGCCCTTTTTTTTTAGGCCCTTAGGTTTTAGGTTTTTTCTTTGTTTTTCTTTCCATTTTGTTTTGTTTTAGGTACAATTCAGGTCCATGAAGGCATCTCCTGCACCTGCAAGCATTGTGGAGGGATTATATGAGGCGTACGGTTTTCCCAGTGCCTCTCAGGTGGACATTGCTTCAATGACAGCCCCCTCCTTAACATGTAGCTCCCACAATCTTAAAGCTATCATATTGCCAGATATCTCAGACATAATTATTGTTAGCTGAAATGTAGACTAATACTGCTATGGCGGTGGACTTGCAAAGTCTTACAATTGCATATTAATGACAGTCAGCATTATTTTATGCACTAATAAAGCATGTGATCCTGACCTCAATATTGGGTTGAGAACAGATCTTTGGGTCTGATGTAACAGTGAATCTGGCTGCTGACCTTTGTGTCCTGTCCATATTAATGTGTATTTGCCCATATTACTCATTTTCCAGAGACCTAGCTAATAGTTAGTAATGCTTGCAGATGGGATTCAAGTGAGTTGGTATATTGGTACAGTATTTAGCACTTTACTGTACATGCATTGTCATTAGTTTTTTCTATCCTCCTCCGCCTTTTTTTTTTTTGACTATTTATTTTTGTGGGTAATTTCGCAAACCACACTGTATGTTTGAAACTGGATTGGATTACACAGTCCAGAGGTTGAATCATTTGTTCCATTGAGCAGATCCAGACAAGTTGTAAATGCTATCCACTCTAATGGTTTCTTAAGTTAAATGGAGTGATTTGTGATGATCCTTTTTCTCATCAGATTCTGGTTGCAGCGGTGTACTGACCGCATGTGACCCTGGTAGGTGCTATGCATCATGCTTATTCTAGGCTATTAGATTGACCCCTGTAGGTATCCCCTTTGTTTTATTCTAGCCCCTTGCTCTCTCGGGAACCCGCCCACACCACACCCATGATATTAATGCCTTGACCACTGCTGATTGTGGTCTACGTCCAAAAATAAAGTTTTGTTATACCGTTATCTGAATGCACAGTCTTGACCACTGCTGATTGTGGTCTGTGTCCAAAAATAAAGCTGTGTTATACTGTTCTCACTATGTTGGTGTGTTTTCAATGGTTGGAGTTATGGGACATCCACATGCATCACATTAGTGTCACATTACTATAGCTGTAAACAAATGAGCAGTAGTTAACCTGAAATAGATCCATACATACTAAGAGGAATAATAGTCCTAATAGCATTAGATATCATATAATATATTGAATAGATCTACAATCTAGGCATAATAAAGGGTTAATGCCCAGGCCAAGTACAATTAGCGATACAGTGGAGTAGGAAAATTCCTCTGAGGGCCTAACAGGATAATGATAGGTGATACTGCAGTCGATTGTCAGTTCCTTCTCCAGTGATTTGGGATTTGTCCGTCCACTCTGCTTTCACCCGCACATCCCCAACATCACTTAGCAATCGAAACTAATGTAAATTGATGAATAGCAGAACATAATGGGAGGTCACCAAATGGGAATGAATGGACATCTTGGCACATGGCCACCAGCAATGGCGTGGGACTTCCTTGGATAAGAGTAGTGGGGATTACCCCTGATGGAGGCGAGTTGGCTGGTGCTCAATGTGCCTCTGCAAACCCTCCGTGTGTGTTTGCTTCCCTTCCTGATGGGTTACTACGGGGTATGTTCCCATGGTCACCTTGTGGTTTGATAAGTGATGGGGCTTGGAAGCTATGAGCGATACAATTAAGGGCCCTTGTGGGTGGGAGAGTGAAAGCAGAGTGGACGGCCAAATCCCAAACCACTGGAGAAGGAACTGACAATCCACTTCAGTATCACCAGCATACAAACCTTGTAAGAAAGCAGTGACAGAGGGTCACAGACAGTCAGACACGACCGAAAGACTGAACAGGACATATTCACATGCTCCCTGTGTACTTGATATACGTCATTTGGCAGTGTAATGTGCCCCATATTTGTGTTCCCAAATGTAGATGTGATGAGCAACATGTATACAAAATAACAGGGTTAATATGGCATTATTTTGATGTTTTTGTGTATTTATGTAATCAGGTAGTGTGTCTTTAATTGCTTTACGTAAGCTGCAGCGCGGCTTTTTATTCCAAATGTAACAACTAATTGGTTGTATAATGCATTTGCTTTGGTGGTAGGGGGGGGTTGGGAATCAATTGTAATGGCCTTCCATGCTTTACCTTTGTTAAACTGTCACTTTTACAGTTTAAGTTGTCTGTACGTAATGCGTAAACCATTTTGCTGATGCATTCTGTGCATGTAGCGATTTTGCGAGATACGAGCGTCTATGCAAATAATTCTTGCCCGCTACTTACTACGTAGCGCTTTTTCGGAGGCAAATCTTGGAAAATGTTCATTTTCTACTTCTGCCAATTTTTTATAAGCTTTAGTGTAGGGGTTATTGGCCATATTGTTATTTAGCTCTATAAAAACAGTGGGTAAGCATTTTTTATTTTCTTCCATCTGCATACGTTGGTCAACAGCTTCCATTGTATCTAGGACATATAGTTGAGCGAATTTTCTTTGCTCTCCTTCCTCTGGATGTAAATGGAAAGTCCAATGATAAATTTGTCCTTGGACTTTAAAACAGTAAAACACGCAAGTCAATCGCAAGTCGATTCATAGTAGGTAAATCGTGCTACGATTCGCATTTGCGAGATACAAATCCAAACGCAGCTCGAATTTAATAGGGGCCTAAGTGTCTAGTAAATAGTGGCGCTCTTTAGACTAGGCGTGCACTTGGTATCTGATCTGTGTTAGTGTCTGCTGGAGAGGCCATTCACTCTGTGTATGCATGGTGTAAGTGTCTGCTGGGGACATCTGCTCCCTATGTGATCCCTCTTGGGTGACCTGCACTCTGTGTATCTGGTAGTGGGTGCTGCTCTGTGTGTGTGTTTGTGCCTGTTGGGGGGACCTTATCCTGGTGCTTGCTGACGGGGCCCGCTCCTTGAGTGTGTGCACCTTCTATACTCTTATATTTCTCATTTACAGAGTATGGAGCTGCCTAAATAAAGTACTATAACACTGGGAGTTAAAGACTTCCCAACTGGGCATGCACTGTGTGACAATGACTTTCTGATGTGAGTGTTAATTAATGACTGGAAAGGTACAAGGAGCTTGAAATAGAAATAGAGCTTAGGTCAGTTATCTAATACAGGAAAAGTGTTAATGTCCACCATCCTCAGGACCATGGCTGTCTCCCTGTGACCCAGGATGGATGAGATCATAATCCCAGCTATGCCATATTACAGGGTACAATTGGCCAGAAGTTGCTCAGTTTCCCCATGACATGATCTTCATAGGTAAGAGGTGGGTAACAGGTGCAGGGTCCCTACAGGGTAAAGCTACAGAAACGTTTACTTATTTCTTGTGAGTATAAACAAACATTGACAAAGATTTAATGAGCTCCGGGGAAATGTAAGAGCTGTGAGGATTATAAGGTGGAGCTGAGTCTTGTGAGTGACATACACTGTAAGACAGAGACAGAAAGGAACCAAAGCCTGGAACAGCTGACACCCGATGGTCATCGGCCGTAACACTTGCAGCATTGTGTCCGGTAAGTCATGAGATCTGACTCTCAAAACAGGATTGTTATATTCCAATAGGCATGAGCATGTCTGTAGGTTTATTATATATTATATTTAGCGTTTGTCTATTATTATTTAGTGTAAGGCTTAAAATAAATTTCCAAACTAGTGATATGGTGCCACCATGTTACAGAGAAGGGGTCATGACTTCACAAGGTAAAGGTAATAAGGGATCCACTGGTGCATTGATTATGGTGGGCGAGTCACATTTTACTAATGCATGTATGTTTTCATGTGTTTAAAAAGTAGCGACAAAAATGAGCTTGGTGAGAATCTAATCTACAAATGTTTATTGTTCTTATGAGTTCCTCATCTCAAAGAGAGTCAGAGGTTTCAATGCTTTATATCACCTCACTGCTTTAAAATATTTTAGATCATGCCTTTGATTTTTTTATGATTGCATGTCCTCTCCTAAGGATTGGTACTCTTCCACATCTCTGTGCAACGTTGTCTATATATATATATATATATATATATATATATATATAATAGCATACTTTTAGTGTGCAATAAGAGCTTGGTTAGAATGTATTTTATAAATGTGACTTTTTCTTGCTGGTTCCCATCTCAATGAGCATCAGAGCTTTATATCACCTCACTACTTAAAAATGTTTTAAATCATGTTTTTTTCTTTGTGACTGATATCCTCTCCTACGCATTAATATTATCACTTGCTGCTTTTTCAAATACAGAAATACAGACATGAACATGCACGGAGTAACAAGTCTCGAGAACCGTACTATAGTACATGAATTCTTTCTTCTCGGCTTCTCTGACTTCCCAAAAGTTCAGTTTATATTATTTGTGGTATTTTCACTTATTTATGTGATGACTTTGACTGGGAATCTCATCATTCTAGTTCTTATTCAGCATGACCACCATCTTCATACCCCAATGTACTTCTTTCTTGGCCACCTAGCATGTATAGATGCATTTTCTTCCACTGTCACTGTCCCTCGAATGATTGTTGACTTGCTTTACAAAAGTAAGTCCATTTCCCACATGGCTTGTATAACACAAATGTTTTTTTTCCTACTGTTTGTAAGTTCTGAGGCCTTCTTACTGTCTGTGATGTCCTACGACAGATATGTCGCCATTTGCCAACCACTGCATTATACCTCTATCATGTCTTGGAAGCTTTGTATCCTGATGGCATTGGGTGCATGGACACTTGGATTTACCAATGCTTTTATACATACCATTGGTACACTCAGACTGACCTTTTGTGGACAAAATAATATTAATGGTTTCTTTTGTGATCTCCCTCTGTTACTACATATCTCGTGTATGGACATTTTTTTAAATTTCCTCATTATTTGTCTTGCATCTTTACCTATGGCATTTCTTGCCATTGGAGTAACATTTATTCCATACATGCACATAGTCAGGTTGATCTTGGGGATCCCGACCAGAAAAGGGAAACATAAAGCTTTCTCTACTTGTACCTCACACTTGACTGTTGTCTCTATCTTTTATGTATCTATTTTTTTTTCACATATTTTCGTCCTGCTCCAGTTCACCATGATATTGGAGAAATAATAATATCTCTTCTATATACAATAATTACACCCTTATTCAATCCATTCATTTACAGTTTAAGAAATGTGGAACTTATAATAGCATTTAGAAAAATTACAGTGAAAATTCACAAACATTAGGATGATATTTGCAGCTAACTAACATTATATCTAAAAGTAAATTCAATTTAGAGATATTTCTAGAAATGTATATTCAAACTAAACAGATTTAGTTAAGAATATATATTTTTTGTTTATTTAAGTTTACACAGTGCCAGCAGCAATCTTGTACAATCAAACATGGGAGTAAAGCAGAACAGCAAACTTAGAACATAAAGGGTTATATGCTCTATGTCAAAGGCTCATATGTCTCTCAATCCTGGAAACCTGGAGAGTGTCTGGAATATTATCCCAGTTGGGGATACATGATGTTTTTATACATCTACAGGTACATGAAAAGTGTTTATGAGAAACTAAATGGGACAATCCAAGTTGGTAGGGGCTATAGAAGCCCAGAGCCACCTGCTATAGACTATACATTAACTACCAACCGTGGGGTTTTTGAAAAATCTTGGCACCAGCACCCTGATATATGGCTTCTGTATCAAGATCCTTGCATCAGAAATCAGCACTTTCAGGCTACCAAGAGACACCATATCTACTTCTTCTTAGGGAGCTTGATAAGACTTGTTACAGTCAAACCAACCCCAGCAAGATTCTACAGTGTTTCTCAGTACCTCCATGCAGCCATCCAGGAGAACAGGAGGAAAATAAGAGACACACAATTTCTATATATCTCCTGGATTGAACTGTCTTTATTTGCCTCCAAACACCAACTAACTAAAAAACAGACAAAACACAGAACAAAAATACAACCAACATTCCTTCCTCCCTCCTAACCTCATTGAGGTGGTATATATCGGTTGTCATTAGAGGGGGAGTTAGTTTTCTGTGCTCTATTTACACCCCCAAATGGCAATAAAACGATCTTAAAATGGTATGGCTGAGATGCTTAATGGCTGGGGTAGGGGGTTATATCTGGCAATTGTATCAGACTATCACATGAACCATTTCTGCCACCATATATCAATAACAACATACACATTGTATTTAAGAAACCATAGCAGTAACTTGATACACACAGTACATACATGACAGTAACTATACTCACACATTAATTATTTTAAACACAACAAAGAACACATTAATATTACATGGGGAATTTCGTACAGTGTACAGGAAGAGCCAGGGGCATATGCTATAAGAAACATGAAGCATGGTGGCAATATAATTCCCTTACCCATTTTCCAATGGAGAAGTCTGTTCTCTATGATAGCTCACTGAGCCAAATTTCATGCCATGGAGAGGGGTCCATGACACTATAATAAGTATTTATGTTTATTCTGCTTGGTTATACCAATAAATATGTTTTCTGTCACTAAATATATAATAAAGTACTTATCTTTAAAAAACGTTTATGATTATAAAATTACATTTAAATAAAAATGTATTAATTGACCTCCGAGTCACTACACCATCATACATAGGGTAAAATCATGGAAAAATAGGCATTTTCCATTTTAAATCTCTTGTAATTGTTTCAGTTGCCAATATTTTTTATTGGCTCATTCCCATGGCCTGGAGAGAGGATTCATTGTGTTCAATCAAGATGGATGTGTCCTTTAAGAAGAACTAAAGGGAGGACCAAGGACTCAGTTAGACAAATAATCACAGTCATGTTTAATTGTTAAAGTCTGTGGGCCTCATTCAATTAAATAGGGTTCTAAATAAGCACATAGCATACTTTTTTAAAGACATTTTTAGTTAGTAAAGACCTTGCTTTTGGATAGAAGTTTACTAACTAAAAACTTCTGTTAAAAGAATATGCTGTGTGCTTTTTTTAGAGCTCTATTCAATTGGCCAAATCACAATTGAATGAGGCCCTGTGTCATTATACACATTTATACAAGTTGGACATGCTCCTCTTATTGTGATCACTGCCTGTCTCAGGGTTCCCAGTACTGCTTATCATTTTGTCAGATGTGTTTCCCAATCAGTTTGGATGGCAATGTCATGTAAGTAAATCAGCCCCAAAATAGCCGACAATTATATACTGAAATAAAGAGTTGTTCGGGGTAGAGTTTCCTGGTATTTTGGGACTGGACCACTCATTTGAGTAATAGCAAACTGATATACTACAGGGTATTTCTCCAAGTGGCTAAAAGAGGATATTCTCTGAGTGTCTTGCAAGGCCTATAGAACAGACCTACTTAGATGATGTTCATGCTCAGATTGAACACCTCTGATTCTGTTTTTGTTTATGCCATATAAGTAAACAGATACATATTCACAATGAGGTCCATGTTGTCCAAATGACACTAGTAACTTGCCCGTCATAGATGATGGTATCATATAGTTTCTTCAATTGTCTGTTTTGTCGCTCACATTGATGTCTCTCTCTGTGTGCCCTCTCTCACTGAGTGCATTCTCTGTTTGCCCGCTCTATTTCTCTGTGTCTTCTCTCTTTCTCTGCCTCTCCTTCTATCCCTTATCTTCCCCCTCCCTCTTTCCCTGCCTCTCTCTCCCCTCCCTCTCTCTCCCCTCCTATTCTCTTTCTCTCTCCCTGTCCTCCTCCATCTCACCCTCCCTCTCTTTCTCTCACCTCCCGCTTTCTCTATCAATCTTTACACCTCCCTCTCTCTCCCCCTTCATCTCTCTCAATCCCTCTTTCTCCCTTCTCCCCTCTCTATCCCTCCCCCTCTCCTCTCTTTCTCCCCTTACTCTCCATCCCTCTCCCCACTGTCCCCCTTCCCTCTCACTCCCTTTTCTTTCTCTCTGTCTCTCCCCCTCCCTCTCTACCTCCTCTCTCTCTCTCTGCCCCCTCCATCTTTCCCACTTGCTCCCTCTCTCTCTCCCTCCCTCTGTCACCCTGTACATTACAATTAATTACACAACAGTCTCAAGCTTGCAATTCGGCAATAAATATCATTTATTTTTATGTTTTATTTTGGGCTTTTATCGATATCAGGAATTAATAAGTTAATATATATCAGGCCGTCCATATGGACTAGAACAGTATTGGCATTCATTTTTATTATTTAGTATTTTGCGGGTTTGCAAGTCCGATCGCATATCGGACCTCTAAATGCTAATAGATTGTCATGTAACCTCCATCCTATACTGCCATAATGATGACGGTCTCATTTTCTTTTGGCTGTTTCTAAATGGGTAGTTACAATTTGATTAATTGATCATGTTCATGCTCTGAAATGCTACATATGATTGCATGGTTTATGGTTTCGTCTTTCAGCCCGAAACTTGCGGTCTTGTTCAGTTGAATCGCTCCGTAATTGTAGCAGAGTCTAAGCCCGCAGCACGCCGGCAGACATACGTCCTGTATACCATGAGTTGCGGCCTTGCAATTGAATGAGACCCTAGATATGCAGATCTACACATGCTTTTGTTTCTATAACAGACCCCAGGAGTCCATAAAGATTTTCAAAAGTGAATGTTTTATAAGGTAATATTATAGCAAGACATAACATAACCTCTGTACAAGCATATATTTATTTATAATGCATAAAGCCACATAGTTCTGTTTCTTCCAAGGCAACATTACTATAATATGTCACCTATAAGCATGTCTCAGTCCCCTATCTCCATATGTTCAGTCAAAATATGGGGGCACAGGATTTTTCAGTTTGGTTAGGGGGTTACCGATGGAAGGTAGTGGCTTGCTGCTGGATTATAAGGTGATATCACAGAAAGGTTTTGTGATGTCCCCAGGAGGGGCAATTTGAAGTAAAATGTTTTGAATTCAGTAGATATGCTTCCCTCCACCCTTTATCATATGCCTATGGAGTGAGAGAGGATCTGCCCCTCGGGATAAGACCAATAGGAGATTTTACCGGCTGCGCGGATAGCAGTGTTTATCTTCGCCAAACATACACCGGACAGCCTCCCAAGCAGATGATTTTTTACGCCAGACACCAAACAGAGGGTGGAATGAAGCAGATCTGCTAGAAACTACAATGCTAAATTGTTTATTTATTGTCTTCAAATACTGACAGTAATAACAAGACAGTTTTTTGTAATTGTGCGTAATAACTGTCTTCCACCCCTCTCCCTCTGTGCCTCTTCCCCCGCCTCTCTCTGTTTCTCTCCCCCCTGTGTCTCTCCACCCCTTCCTCTGTGTCTCCCCACTCTGTGCCTCTTTCCCCTCTCTCTCTGTACCTTTTCACCCCTTTCCCTCTGTATATCACCCCCCTCTGTGTCTCTTCCCCCTCTCCCTCTGTGCCTGTTCCCCCCTGGCCTGTGTCTCTTTCCCCCTTCCCCCTGTGTCTGTTCCTCATTCCTTGTGTCTCTCCCCCCCATTTCCCTCCCATGTGTATCTTCCCCCTCTCCCTCTGTGTCTCTCCCCCCCTCTGTGTCTCTTCCACCCTCTCCCTCTGTGCCTCTTCCCCCTCTCCCTCTGTGTCTCTTCCCCACTCTCCCTCTTTGCCTCTTCCCCACTCTCCCTCTGTGCCTCTTCCCCACGCCCTCTGTGTCTCTTCTCACCCTCCATCTGTGTCTCTTCCCTTTCCCGCTCTTCTCTCCTTATGTTTTGCTCATGCGAAATGTGCGTCTCCCGGCGCTCATTGAGCATACGCGGCTGACGCCGCACTGTGCGCATGCACGGCTACTGCTGCGCAATGCGCAGTTCACGATGTGCATTGTACATGCGTTTAAGCACGATCCGATCGCCTTTGCGATCAGATCATTGTCAAACTGCGATTCGTCGCAAGCGCGACAACGAATCGCAGTTTGACAATTATAATATGTGATGTTACTATTTCACATGTTAACATTGTATTTTCAAAGTTGTGGAAAGTTGGTTCATTGTATATTTACTACAAGTTTCACCATTTGTTAATACATTGAACTGTATAATTAAATACAGAGTATTGATCCAGGGAGTAATCTGACCGCCAGTTAATGGGGTCAGAAAGGAATTCATTTTTTCCCTCTTTGATACAATTGGCCAAGTTTCAATGGTGTTTTTTTTTATTGTTTTCCTTCCTCTGGATTCAATACCAATTTAGTTTAACAAGAGTAAAAAATAATATAAAAAAAAGAATATTACAAAGCATGTAATTGTTCTAAATATTTATTTACAGAAAGTTTACATAGTCTTCTGTTATTCATGGATAACTATCAATTCAAAATGTTAGTATTGTTAAAAAAAATAAAGATTGTTTAAAATACAAGTTTCATGTTCCAAATTTTTACGTTACAATATGTATTCATGAAAACTTCAGACATTGTTATATTGTTATTCCATCTGGGATTCTTACATGTCTCATTGCTAACATCAAGGCTATAAAAATAGACATCCAATGGTATATTAAAAGTGTCTGATGTGAATATCTTGTTGCTTGTTTAATTTGTGCATTTATTTTCTATCATTGTTGGAATATGTTGGATGTTTTCCTCCACAATGGCTAATATAAACAAACTAGCGACTTGCCCGTCAAAAAAATGACGGCAATGAGATGTGTAAGTTTGGAAAGTTGTTTAGTTATAAATATATCTATGTGACAGTTGTAAGTATTGTGATATTAAAACATGTTTAGTTTAGTAAAATGTTCTCTTAGTGAACAATAAGTGTTGAAACATTTTCTATTAAAAGTATTAACCTTTTAATGTAATAACAGTTGAAAATGAAATTAATCATTATTGTAAACTTTAGGCAATGGTTTGTTAAGATTCAATTTGTATGTGAAGAATTGTTAATTTCAATATACATGAAATCCCAATAAAAGCAAATATAACTTTGTAATATATGTAAATAATAAACTTGAAATTGTATTTTGTGAAAGTTTAACTTTATTATTTGTTTAATTTTGGAACTTGACAAAACATTTATATAACTTTGAACATTATCAACAATAAGATAGTGAACACATTTTGTAACATAATTTAGTATAAAAATTAATAACATTTGAATTTAAAAACAGTTTAAATTTAAACTAATCAGTATTTAAACTAATCAATTTGTATCAGAAGAATTATTAACTTCAATATTTTACATTTAATCCAGATGAAAACAAACAGTAGAAACCCAGCTTGAAAGGTACCCAATTGTAACATGAATTTTGTAATATATTTAAGTAAGAAACTTGACATAATATATTTTTAAACTTCAAGTTTCTTATATATGTACATTTCCAACAGTAAAAAAGATTTGTACAAATTGAAACAGTATAAACAGTAACATAGTGAATAAAGATTGTAACATAATTTTGTATTGAAAGTATTAACATTTGAATGTAAAAACAGTTTAACTTCAAAGTACTCAATATTTAAAACTTAAGGCAATGTTTTTTTAACATGCAATTTGTATCCGAATAATTCTTAACTTCAATATACATTGAATGCAAAGGAAGGCAAACAGTAAAAACTCTCTGTAAAATGTACTCAATGAAATAAATTCCTTCATGACCACATGAACTGTCGATAAACCTTAATACAGGGAGTACTATTAACATAACATACAATATTTACATTGTGTCTTAAAACGTGGTGGAGCTGTTAACATAAACTTTGTAATATGTTGAAGTAAAGAAAGTTAAAATCTTGTTTTCCAACTTGTAACATTACAAACAGTAACATAGTTAATTAACATTTTAACATAAGTATCACATATATATAGTTTTAAGGCAAGTGTTTTGTGAGTCGAATCATCCATAAAGAGTTGTTCCATCAATTATGACTGAAATTGTCTCTTGTTTATTATTTTTGAATGTTTTTTAAATCTTTTTGCTTGTGTTTTGTTTCTTTACTGCAAAGTTATAGTACTTCAAAGTAGACAATGTTTTTAGTAAAAAATACGTCCATCTTCTAATAAATCACCTTGACTTTCATTCTTTTCAATGTAAAGTTTAATAGCCTATGGATTTTTGCACCTTGACAACGCAACGTACAATTGACCATGTGCAAATACTGTTTCTTCCAGGAAAATACCCACAGATTTGAATGTTTGACCTTGTGATTTATTGATGGTCATGGCAAATGCCATAATAATGGGAAATTGTCTTCTTTGAAGTATAAAAGGGAGACTACTTTCACTTGGTGCTAAATCTATTCTTGGTATGAAAACTCTCTCTCCTTTATGGGTCCCAGTTAAAATTTCTGCATCTATAAAATGGTCCTTTAATTGTTGAACAATTAATCTTGTCCCATTGCATAGTCCTTTTTTGGGGTTCATATTTCGCAGTAACATAATAATTGCACCTTTCTTTAGCTGCAAAGTATGTGGTGGCATTCCAGAAGGAGTTAGTGAGTTTATGAATTCAGTTGAAAAGTTGGACTGACTTTCATTGTCATCAGCAAGTACAGAATCAGCACTGTGATAATTTCTTTGTGGTGCATTAATTTTTTTTAAGATTTCATTATTGAGTATTAATGCATCCTTGTTTTTACACGTTAGTATGACTTGGTTGGCAAGCTCGGAATAGTCCTCGTTATTTATACTCCCTTCAAATATAGCGGATATAATATCTTGTTGACAAATCATATGAGGTGGGATCTCTACAGTGTCGTCAGGTAAATGTGGTATTTTTTCTGCCTTCTCCAATTTTAATAAGCCAATCAATGAAATCAGTTTGGCCTTCTGATCTCATATTTTGTTTCAGTTGAAGATGGGTAAAATGTTTCCAGTGTGCTTGACTTTATACATGTTTCAATAATGTCAGTTCGATTTCCATGTACAACGACAGGTAATGTTTGTCTGAAATCGCCACCTAACAACATTACCTTTCCACCAAATGGAAAAGTATTATCCATGACTTCACGAAGCAAACGGTCAATACATTGGAGGGCATAGCATGACATCATTGTGGCCTCATCTATTATAATTAATTTACATTTGTTGAATTTCTTTGCTTGTAATGATGTCATGCGAATATCTGACACAGAAGTTTCTAAAATAGGCACTGGCAGTTTAGATCCACTATGAACAGTTCTTCCACCTTCTAACAAAAGTGCAGCAATTCCAGTAGTGGCAAACGCCATTGCTATTTGACCTTGTGCTCGTACTGAACTCATTAATAAATTATACAGATAGGTTTTTCCTGATCCGCCAGGTCCATCAAGATAGAAATAACGCTCTGTCACCATGTCATCATCTATTGCATTTTTAATGGCATTAAATGCTTGCAATTGTAATGTATTTAAAGTTGCAAGTCTTTCTTGTGTTCTTTCTGCTTGTAGTTGAATGTCATAGTCTTCAAAGTTAATGTCATCTATAAGACCTGGATCAGGCAAATTAAAACTTGCACAACTTAATCCATGAGTTAAAAAGACTTCTTGGATTTCCATTAACGCTTTTAAGTGTGCAATGGGTTCATTGTATCGTCGCATAAAGTCTTCAGCCATATTACTTTTAAAAGTCTCCCACAAAGCTAATGCATTTGGAGCATTTGAGAAGATACAAATAAAAGCAAATTGTTCTCTCATCTGTCGTGGCATTTGACATTGTGCTGCTTCTTCTAAACATCTTTCCCATTCTGTATCATCCGATAGTAAGTTTCTATGTCTTGCAGCTAAATGGAAGGATTCATATACAATTCATTAACAGTTCTTAAGTGTTCAAAACTTTGTGCTCCTGGAACATTTAAAAGTAATGTCCGTAAGCAAAAACGTTCAACATCTCTTGGACTGACTGTGTAAATTCTTGGAATTATTTTATTGCCTCTGCTTTTTCTTGGTCTCCATAATCCATTCACAAAAACATAGTGATATGGAATTTCAATATATAAGTATTCAGTTGCTTCAGAATCAGTGGCATTTAATTCAAACCATGCAGTTAGTGTAGTGTGACGATCTTCACTTTGGGCCAATGCATTCATTTCATTTCCAGCATGGAAATAGACTAAATGTCGTTATGGCAAATGTACAGCTAACCTATATACTGCATATGATCTATCATGCATTTCAAATTTTAGAAGCCGCCACATAGCTTCTGGCGCACTGACATAGCGAGCATCTACATGAGATGCAAGTTCATCGTGTACTAACTCACTACTTTCAAGGTTGTCTGCACTTTTGACGACTACAGTAGCTGCATAGTAACCTTTGTAAATATATTTGTAGACATATTTAATGGATTTGGTGGAAGTGCAGGCTTCTACGTTGGTGTGGGCGTTGTACTTCATGAGTAAATGTGGATTGTAGGGTACTACATATCTATTATCCACTTTTTTTCCACGAATAATGGCACTATCTCCTTCTCTTCTTTTATAAAGTGGATATCCATCACAATTGGCATAGGTTTTGTCTCTATAATCTTTTGGAAATTCTTTGGAACATTTATTATTTTCCATACATGGTGATTGTGGATTAAGGTCACCACAGGGTCCATGAATCATGCGATGAGTAACAATCTCATATAGTCTACCATATAGTTCTGGATCTGGTAATTCAGCAACAATGACTGCATCCACTTTGTCCGAAGTATCTAATTTATCTTTTTCTTGAAGTATTATTAGAAGATGTGCATGTGGAAGGCCTCTTTTTTGAAATTCAATGGTATATACATAAGCAAGACATTTGCCAAATAACTGATTTATAGTGAAGTCACGTATTAATTCATTTAATTTCATCTTAAAAACTCTGGCTACTAAATCTGGTCGATCTGAAGCAGTTTGTCCAAGAAGTACATTTTGTGTAATTTCTGGCCATTGTGGATTACATGTAAATGTCAGAAATAAATTGGGTTTGCCAAATTTAGTCACAATAGCCATAGCATCATTGTATCTTTCTCTCATATTTCGAGGAGATCCTTGAAAGGAAGATGGTAAAATTATGGCTTTGCCAGCTGTCATGTCTCTGCTTGTAGCCACGTCAGCAACATAGTCCATTAATCCAGAATATTGTTCTACACGGAGTTTATCTTGTTGATATTTGATAAAGTTTAAATTATTTGCCTCAACTTGCAAATAAGAATCAATAATCCATTGTTGCGTTAGTTTTCCACCACATAAAATTTTATTAAATACATTGCGAATGGCAATTTGAGCTACTTTAAATTCAAGCATAGAAACATTATTTCGGATTCTGGCTTTAACATTTGTGTAACTGGGAAGAGTTAATTTTGGTTGCCAACCTGCTTCTCCGTGTGGGAAAAAGATGGGATATGTCATTGGATCTAAATTTGGACTTAAGATACTCATATTAATGAACGGTTGCTTCTCATTTCTGGGATATATTCTAATATCTCTTTTAAATGGTGGTTCTCCTTCATCATTCTTAAACACCATTGCAACCTCATTTGATGTTGGCAAGTTTTAACGATGTTTATCAGTATGTCTGTCTCTTTTAAGCACCATATTTACCTTGGGCATTGGTAATTGATGTCTTTGTGCATGAAGCAGTTGTTCATTTTCAACTTCTGCCAATTTTTTATAAGCTTTACTGTAGGGATTGTTGTCCATAATGTTATTTAGCTCTACAAAAACACTGTGTAAGCATTTTTCATTTTCTTCCATCTGCATACGTTGGTCAACAGCTTCCATTGTATCTAGGACATATAGTTGAGCGAATTTTCTTTGATCTCCTTCCTCTGGATGTAAATGGGAAGTGCGATGATAAATTTGTCCTTGTACTTTAAAACAGTAAGGACCATGTCCTGGTACATTAGCAGCTAATGTTGCCTCCATGGATGCAAAGGATATGGCACTATTGTAGGATCTTATGTTTGTTTTAAAATTTATGTAGTTTGGAAAAGTAGGTTGAGTCATAATATTTTGTAAATAGATAGGAAATTCTTTCCTTTCTGGAAGTTTGAACTTGCCTTTTTGACAGCAACTAATAAATTGGCCATCTCTGGGTCTCTCCTGTTTAAAATAATAAGCCTCACAAAACTGACATTGAGTAGTCATGTCCCCACAACTATGAACCTCTACTGCTAAAGACTTGAGTAAAGGACAATTTGCAAAGCATATTGGATTTTGACTTTCATATTCATCAGGTGAAATGTCATATAATGTTTCTACAACAGGTTCTAAATGCTTTTTTTTTTCTTGGCTTTTCTTGGTATATGTTGTATTGTTTGAGGTAAAATGTCATGTAATGTTTCATGAACCGGTTCCAAATGCTTTTTTTTTTTTGTTGCTTTTTTTGGTATCTGTTGTATTTTTTCTGGTAAAATGTCATCTGATGTTTGAGCAACAGGTTGTAAATGTTTTATTTGCTTTGTTGCTTTTTTTGACATATCTTTAATTTCTGCAGGTGACAGTGTTTTGCTTGCAATTCTTTTTCTTCTTCTCCGGTGTCTGCTGGCTGTCTGCTCTCTGTCATCGTTCTCTAGCTTGGCGTCTTTTCTTTTCTTGTTTACTCTCATTATCAGCCATGTTAATCTGTAAAAATAAAAGAATGTATCATTAGTTTATTTTGAGATGTTAAGATTGTTTTGATGAAAAATTGTTATCAACAGTGTGTTTACATTTTATACTTAATCAATTTCAATGCGGTCAATTGAATAGAGGTCTAAATAAGGCCATCAGAGAATTATTTAAAGACGTTTTTATTTAGTAAACATGTATCCAAAAGCAAGTGTTTTAAAAAATATGTTATGTCCTTATGTACAGCACTATTCAATTTGTCAAATGGCTGTTTTGAGCCTTTTTTGGACTATGCAATTTTTTTTTCAGGCTACATTGCAGTTTGAAGACAACAAAGTCAGAGGTGCTCATCAGAGAACGAACCAACCTTAATAAACATTGCAGTTTGTATTTACTGTTAAAGATTATTGGCCCTAAAAGAGAAATAAGAGATAGATGAAAAACGTGTTAGTTATATTTTTTTAACAGTTATAGTTACTGGTGGTTTATTTTAAATTGTATTTTCCGTTGACATCGATGCAAAGCTAAGAACTTTATTTATTTTTCTTTTTTTACTTGTTATACTGTACCTTGGTTGAAGTTTGATTTCAAGCAGAATCTTTGTTAGTCCTGTGTTGAAAGCCTTTGTCTGATGGTCTGGTCCTGTGTTGAAATTCCTCGTCCGATGGTGTAGTACTCTGTTGAAAGTCCTCGTCCAATGGTCTGGTCCTCTGTGGAAAGTCCTCGTCCGATGGTGTAGTCCTCTGTTGAAAGTCCTCGTCCGATGGTGTAGTCCTCTGTTGAAAGTCCTCGTCCGCTGGTCTGGTCCTCAGTTGAAACTCCTGGTCCGATGTTCTTGACGCAGTATCTGTTATAAAATAAAAATGTTATTATATTTGAATGTCTTTGTATTAAGGAAAAAATGACATTATTTCTGTGTTTTTCTACAATCCTATTGGTGCGCCCCATTTTTGGTATGCTTATTTAGGGTTTTTTCTAAGGCTTATATGTTGTTAAACATTAAATAAGAATATAAATGTAGTTTGCTATGTGTTTGTGTGAGTTTTCGTACAATCCTATTTGGTTGGCCCCACTTTTGTTATGCTTATTTAGGCTTTTTTCTAAGGCTTATAGGATGTTAAACATTAAAGAAGAATATTTATTTATTTTTCTCTTTTTTTACTTGTTATACTGTACCTTGGTTGAAGTTTGATTTCAAGCAGAATCTTTGTTTGTCCTGTGTTGAAAGCCTTCGTCTGGTCCTGTGTTGAAAGTCCTCGTCCAATGGTCTGGTCCTCTGTGGAAAGTCCTCGTCCAATGGTGTAGTCCTCTGTTGAAAGTCCTCGTCCAATGGTCTGGTCCTCTGTGGAAAGTCCTCGTCCGATGGTGTAGTCCTCTGTTGAAAGTCCTCGTCCGATGGTGTAGTCCTCTGTTGAAAGTCCTCGTCCGATGGTGTAGTCCTCTGTTGAAAGTCCTCGTCCGATGGTGTAGTCCTCTGTTGAAAGTCCTCGTCCGATGGTGTAGTCCTCTGTTGAAAGTCCTCGTCCGCTGGTCTGGTCCTCAGTTGAAACTCCTGGTCCGATGTACTTGACGCAGTATCTGTTATAAAATAAAAATGAAAATGTTATGTTATTTGAATGTCTTTGTATTAATGAAAAAATGCCATTATTTCTGTGTTTTTCTACAATCCTTTTTGGTGCGCCGCAAATTTGGTATGCTTCTTTAGGCTTTTTTCTAAGGCTTATAGGTGGTTAAACATTAAAGAAGAATATTAATTAATTTTTCTCTTTTTTTACTTGTTATACTGTACCTTGGTTGAAGTTTGATTTGAAGCAGAATCTTTGTTGGTCCTGTGTTGAAAGCTTTCGTCTGATGGTCTGGTCCTCTGTTGAAAGTCCTCGTCCGATGGTGTAGTCCTCTGTTGAAAGTCCTCGTCCAATGGTCTGGTCCTCTGTTGAAAGTCCTCGTCCGCTGGTCTGGTCCTCAGTTGAAACTCCTGGTCCGATGTTCTTGACGCAGTATCTGTTATAAAATAAAAATGTAATTTTATTTGAATGTATTTGTATTAACTAAAAAATGACATTATTTCTGTGTTTTTCTACAATCCTGTTTGGTGCCCACCACTTTTTTAAGACAACTGGCTAAGACTTACTTGGGTTTTTTTTCTGTTTGCCTTCCTCTGAATTAATAATTTAAAAAAAATTAAAATAAATAATTGATTAATATTTAATTAACAACTAAGTAATTAATATTTAATCTGCAAATTTCAGATCAGAGGAGATCTTAAAAGGTTGAACTTGATGAACTGAAAGTCTTTTTTAAACCTTAATTACTATGTAACTATGTAACTTGCCAGAATAATTTCAATTAAAAACCCAATTATTATCAATTCCTGTCAATTTAAATCTTATTTAGTTATCTAACAAAGCCTTCTGATCTCTCCCTGTTCTCTCCTCCCTCACTCCTCCCTTCACTGATAGATATAAGAAAACACACTCTTATGAAGTGATTTAACAAATGTACAAAATGAATTCCTCTATTTATAAATCGAGTATCTAAACATGTTTTGTCCATGGCGTACGCAGCTGCTGACGCTAGTTTGTTACATACTTCACAAACAGGCGCCGCTTTTCTTGAGCTGCAGTGGTCCTTTAAATTGAGTTAAGTGTCAGTTACATGAATGATTTAATATGTTAGGATTTCCTCCCTGTAAAACATGTACTACATGTATGATCGTGTGCAGGATAGTCATAGAGAGCTTCACTTGTTATTAAATATTAAATATGTTAAAATGGTGGATGTACAATGATTACAGAGATTATACATCTTACCTCAGGGTTGTTAGGGTCTGTCTTGCTTCACAGAGTATTCGTCCTAAGGACCAGTTGTCCCCTTTTATGTGAAAGTAATGAAGATATTTAGTCTTGTAGTAAATAACTATAGACATTATTGTAGATAGATACATCCAACGCCATATTCTATGGGACATCCTCCAAGGCCCTGAACATGGTGGCCTGTTGCTAGATTGCCAGCTGACCACAAGGTTATGATATTATGGGTCTCACCTGTGACATCATAATACAGCTAGCAGTGACATCATAGTACAGTTAGAGACTGGACTGGCCTGCAGGAGGTGCCATTTACTGATGGTCAGTACAGCTTGGACAGTAGGAGATTAAAGAGCATGAGAACTTCAGCCATGTCTTGTCTTTAAAGATGTCATGTGAACAGTGAGTAGAACTGATTATAACGACTCCATAATTATAAGATGGGAGTCGGATTGTAAGTCACAATTTACTAGCATAATTTGAACTGAATAATCTATGTAGACTTATTTACACCTGAAATCAACAAAACCAAGTATTTTGACTTCTAAAGGGAATCATATGTATATCAACGTGCACATTAGTTTATGGGCATAAATGTACATATAGGAAACATAGGAAATACAAGGAGAACATGCGGCATCCAAGCAGATACAGGAAGTTCAGCACTGTCATTTTGAGAATATAAACGTTAACTGGTTCCATTTAATGTGATTTAAGAGTTGCCAAATACCAATTCCATTTCCTACCAGCCCGAGAGGTCGTCTGGTCTGCGATTTCAGTGCTTCTTTATGGTTGTAATCCAATAATGGTTTTGTGGCGTTGAGGACTCATTGAAGGACATGGTGTGAAGCAAGGATGTTCTGTAGCAATGTTAATGTCGTCCGTAATAGAGAAAGTCCAAGTCATTTCGGTTCTCTGGGGATGAAAAGGGGATATGAAGTTATGTTTACATTCAAATGGATGTTAAACAGGAATGGTAATAAAATACAAGCATGTAGATTCTTATGCACTTCCTGCCACTATGCATCACACAAGTCAGGACAAGAGGAGATAATAGTCCACAGTGTCCCTATAAGTTTGTTTAAAAAACACTACTATTTTATGTAAATAATCAGGGAAATTAACGATATTAAATGGATATTGACGTTTTCTGGATTTTACTAGTTACATAAAATAACTGTGTACTTAGTTTTATTATTAAATGCATAAATGCTATGTTTTTACTGCCTAAAATCATACAAATATTTCTTGTTTTGGATCTGCTCACTGCAGCTCATGAAGACACCAACATTGTAGGGCTGGATGAGAAGTGCAGTATTCTAGCCTATCAGGGATCATGTACACCAATTGCAGTAGCCAATAGAAAGCAGTCGAGACAAATATGATTGCCAATGAGAGCTTTTAAATTTGAGTTGGAGTTTTGGTATTTTTGATTGAGAGTAGGAGCTAGGTGAGAAGTATTTTGCATTTTTATTGATTTAGATTTTATCCCATACGGATTTACACTTAAGACTTACACATATTTACAGGTTACACATTTTTTAAATACACATAGGTTAAGGAACACACATAGAGACATATATAGTTAGAACACACCACACCCCCCTCCATCCCATCCCCCACCCCCCTCGCCCCATCAGTTAATAACACATAGCACACATATTTTTTTTCCAACACACATATACAGTAAAAAAATTGTTTATTTATCCTCATATAATTTTGGTGACATGGAGGAAGGGGATATGAGGGGAGGAGTGTGGAGAGGTGGGGGGAGGAGAGTGGAGTAAGAAAGAGAGGAGCAGCAGGTGGTCACGTGCAGTAGAGTTGGGGAGGAGGAGGTTAGAAGTTAGGTGGTGGAGGGAGAGGAGGTGGAGGGAGGAGAGGAGGGCAAGGAGGGAGGAGGGAGGAGATGAGGGAAGAGAGGAGGGGGAGGAGAAAGGAGAGGAGGGAAGAGAGGAGGGTGAGGAGGGAGGAGAGGAGAGAGAAGGAGGTGGAGGGTGAGAAGGGAGGAGGGGAGGGCAAGGAGGGAGGAGAGGAGGGTGAGAAGGGAGGAGAGGATGGAAGAGAAGAGGGTGAGAAGAGAGGAAAGGAGGGTAAAGATGGAGGAGAAACGAGAGGAGAGAAGAGAGGAGGAGGGTGAGGAGGGTGAGGAGGGAGAGGAAGAGGAGGGAGAGTGCAGAGGTGGGTGGTGAAAGGGGGCTCGAGCGTTAGGCCATGTAGAAGAGTGAGAGAGGTGAAAGGGTCTGATCCCAGGGGGGCGTGGTAGTTTGGGGAACAGACAGGCCTCAGGGACAGGTCAGGGAGGCAAGGGTCCCTGTCCAAAGTTGAGAGGGAAAGAGGCTAAGGGCAAGCACAGGGCCCACAATTATATAAAGCAGCAGAATGTGGTCCTCCTTGGTGCTATCCATGGCCACCCCATCATTCTTGTAGGGGGCAGGGAAGTTAAGCCTGGGCCTAGGGCTCAGACTTGGCAGATGTTACATCGGTGTGCACAGCGCCAAGGGATGTGAGGTCTGTCATGCACAGATTTGATGACATCAGGGCCAAGGTGAGGAGGATGATGGATAAGAAGGACCATGGATGCCTCTTGAACTATAATGAATGTGAGAGCATCACCTTCTGAGACCATTGCCTGCCACTGGAACTCCAGACCTGGTGGCCCAGCAGGACCCAGCCTCCATGTCATGTGAATATGACATACACCAACATGTCACCACATGTGCCCCACACACACTACACATATACCGATGACCAACAAGGACACTGACACGTCAGCTCCATGGAATTAACAAGGGATAGATTGATGCAAATACATAAAGGTGACAAATCACTGTAATTCCTGGGAACAACAACAATAATAAATGAAGAGAGAGTCCATTTATTGGTGTGCCCAATGCAGCCTATATAGTTTCAGAACGCAGGCAGAATCAAGATAGCGTTAGGAGCCAAAAACGATCAAGACCATAAACCAAAGAAAAGATCATATCTAGTATATGACAGCTAATCTGAGTTTCAATTAGGAGAATCATCCAAGTTCAAATCTAGATGTGAGATAGTTTGGAATGAACACATAACAATGTATTATTCATCATTCTAATTACATCTTTATTTTCTATCTTTCAGAATCCAGGAGAAGGTCTGGGTCTAGTGGAGAGCCAGATGAGGGGGTGTCAGCTTCATCCAAGCAGGATGTAGAGGAGCAAGCCCCGGTTCAGCAGGAACCAGCGCAAGGGGAGGAGGAAGGAAGAAGATAAGAGGGCACTGGCTCTCGGAGGAGATTTCGGTGGTGAGGTCACCAACTGGACCTCCGGCCACCCCACCGACATTTGACCCAAATATGCCCCTCCTCAAAAGTCTTTGGATTTCGCCAGGGCCCTCCAACTTGCCATCCAGCAAGCCACCACCTCCTTCCCCCATAGCAGAGCACTGGCCTAGCCGCCACCACCGGGCACATCGACACTACTGCCTGCATCACCCCTGGCTTAAGTCGGGCCCCAGACCCTCCCCACTAGATCTTTGGAACCTCCTCACCCAGCCCTGCACCGACGACCTGCATCCCAACCACCACCATCACCACTAACACAGGCTGCGCAGGTGGAGATGCTGACCCTCATGCACCAGCAACTGGACTTTCTCCAGGGGATCCAGGCAAGCATTTCTGTCAATCATTCGGAGGTGATGTGCAGCCAGGCATGGCGCACTAGGGAGGAGAGGAGGCATAATCTCATGACTCCTATCTGGCCAGGCTGCTATGACATGGACTCATCCCAAGCCCCCTCTCCTCTACCACTGAGGCATCCCCAGACACCAGCAGCCAGGCCCATCCTCTCCTTTCATCATGGCTCTGCCACAGCCAATTGTGGTGCTGTTGCCTCCCCCCACCACCACCACCAGTAGGGAGACGACGGACAGCCACGGACGATGTGGGCCCTGTGGCTAGGCGGAGGAGGACATAGGGATTGCAGACACATTTGTGCTTTTTCAACAGCACTCCTCAGTGACAATCTATTGATCACAATGTTAACCTAATCTAGCCTGGCTACAAAGTCTTGGATCTTGGCCCATGAGATGGGGATATTTTGCATGCAGAAGGCTACCTCCCATCACATGGTCCATGATCCTCTTTTCTGTGGACATGTAGGGTTCTGTTTAGCATGCCACCAATTTATGGTGACTGAGGAATACTGTTGAGAAGAGATGCTGCAGTCTCTATGATTTTTTCAGACCTTATTTTGTATGTTTTTTGTTTTTTTTCTCTTTTTTCATTTTAGGTACAATTCAGGTCCATGACGGCCTCTTCTGAATCTGCAGATTTGTGGAGGAAATGTATGAGGTGTAAGGTTTTCTCAGTGCCGCTTGGGTAGACATTCCTTCAATGACAGCCCCCTCTCACCCTTAACATGTAGCTCCCACAATCTTAAAGCTATCATATAGCCAGATATCTTAGACATAATTGTTATTAGCTGAAATGTAGATTAATACCTCTAAGGTGGTGGACTTGCAAAGTCACACAATGGAATGTTAATGACAGCCAGCATTAATATATGCACTAATAAAGCATGTGATCCTGACCTCAATATCAGTCTGAGAACAGGTCATTGGGTCTGATGTAAGTAACAGTGAATCTGGCTACTGACCTTTGTGACCTCTCCATATTAATGAGTATTTTCCCATATTTCTGATTTTATAGTATTAGCATTGTACTGAACATGCATGTGGATTAGATTTTTTTATCCTCCTGCGCCTTTTTTTAGTTGAGCACTTGTAATTTTTTTCTTTTTTTTTTTGCCACCATACTGTGTGTGAAACTGAATTGGGTAACACAGTCAAGAGGTTGAATCATCTGTTTCATTGAACAGATCTAGAGTAGTAGTTATCCCCTTTTCCCCACAAGCCTCTTGCTCTCTGGGGTATCCACCCACACTACACCCATGATATTAATGCACAGTATTGTCCATTTCTGATTTTATATGTTGTAGAGTGTGCACTTTGTCATATGTCGTAGGGCATGCATTTTGTGATATGTTGTAGGGCATGCACTTTGTGATATGTTCTTAAGTTGCTTTGATTCATCTGCCAAGATGTTGGAGTTCTGAGTTTTTGGAAACAATGACATTAAAGGTATAAAATAACACACAGATGGTAGAGCTGGCCATGGTATATAATATATTGTGTATATGTACAATAAAAATAAAATAATGCAGACAAGTATGTTCTTTGAAGCAGGAACACATAGCAGTATTCAATTCAGAAACAGCAGCATACCAAATTATTTTCTTTAGTTTAAGGTATGTAAAGCTAGGTTAACTATGGCCATGCTCTAGGTAACATTTAGGTAAGAGATATAAAGTTATCAAATTTCTAATGCTAAGCTTTAGATCTAGATCATAGATGGTAGAGCGCCGATAACATGTTTAAGAGAAAAGCATTGGTTGCAAACCAGGGAAAGAACAGAGGGTTTTTGGAGTAGTAGCATTTTGGAATTAATAGCCAAGAAACATTTAATTTAAACTATATATATATATATAATTTATAAAAAATGCAAATGAAATATCAATATAAATATTGATGTATAATTAGACTTTAATATTTAAAATGTAGAACTACAAATTACGCCATTAATTTATATTGGAAAATAAACATGTGTTCAAAATGTTAAAATATATATTCTGAAAAACCACACTTGAATATGAGCAACATGTTTGAAAATGAAAAAAATAATAATGATTCCTCTAATTTATTACCTGCATGTGAAAATATGCTGCAGTGGAATCTGCCATTTTAGTTTCAACTGACTCACTTCCTGCTTATGCTCACATATCCTCTTTTACCCCAGTTAATATATTTACCATATAATATCTTGGTGCCAATTTGGAGAAATGCAAACTGTTTTATTCTTATCAAGTTATAAACAACTATTGTTCAGAGAATCTGTTATATTGGCACTAAAGAGATCCTTTAATAACCGACAGGCAAAAAGAAAAATCTATATCTTTAAAAATATATATTTAACTAAAAGTAATCTTGAACTAGTATTTTAGAAGACTTGCTTGTCTCCATCCCTATCAGGTACCAAAACTATCAGGGATTACTTCTTCTTCATTGTCCAATATTCTAAGAGTTTAATAGTCAGATTATTGAATAAACAAAGTGTCCTATCCTGACATGCAAAGTAGATTAAATATAGACAAATAACAAATGAGAGAAACCACGGACAGGACGCTGTATAAATGCACTGCTTAGTTTTATAATAATATACAGATAAAGATCTCAGAGCAAACAGACCACAGCATTGGAGGTCATTCTGCAACATTAATATTTATTTCTGCATCTAAAGGAAACAAAAGAAAAATGCAGAAGTCTGACTTAGGTATCTTAGCTCTCACCATTCCCTCATTCTTTAGCGGTGTTCCTCTCAATGCTTTTACTGTGATGGTCAGTATCAGATCCTGGATTATGGGAGGATATCAAAGTCCAACTGATCTCATCTTAACCATCCAAGGACTACTTAACATCATTGCACAAATCTCGGTATTCATTATTAATATTATAAAGATCTGGAATAACTATTTATTTTCATATAACCAACACATTCTCTATACGATTATGTGTGTATCAGTCCTATCGAGCTCCTGGACCACTGCCTGGTTATGTACCTTCTACTGCATCAAGATTGTCACCTTCCAGCACCGTCTCCTCACGTACCTAAGACTGAGATTCACCAGTTTGCTGCCTTGGCTGCTCTCAGGATCCATTGTGTTATCCATTTGTCTGTTTACTCTTCTGCTGGTATTTACTGATCCTGCCATCAATTCAGCAAATAGAACAAGTTCCAGCAGAGACGAAAATATTTTCCATATAAAAAAAACAAATATGTTTGTGTATGGTGTAATCACAGGAGCTTCCATCCCATTGCTTCTGACTCTAATATCCCTGGGATCGACCATCACCTCCCTCATCCTACACGTCCTGAGACTGCACCGAGGATCATCCACCATTAGCTTCTCTCATGTGAAAGCTCATGTTCATGCAGCTATGACTATGACCCTACTGCTAACACTGCAAATAGTCTTCTACTTAGCAAATATGGGTTTAACATTCACTAATAATAATAATACCCCTGTTAGTTGGGTTTGCAGAGTTTGTTCATATTTGTTCTACCCCCTCCAGGCTCTTACACTGATTTTTGGAAACAAGAATCTTAAGCAATCCTGTGGGGTCTTCAGATGTTTTTGCAGAAGAGAAAGTTCACAAGTAAATGAATAATTAGAGCCCTTATTGGGTGAGAATGTCTTAATATGCTCATAGAAATGTGGCAATTTATAGCCTAGAAAAGGTTTTCTGTCACACAAATGGCCAACATTTAAAAGAGATTGTCTTTAGTCTTTCCCTGCACTTGCCTTATTGTGCCTTTAAGAAATCAAAGAGAATAAGCAAATAAAATATTAATATAAACATTAAAGTATATTGAGCAAACTTTTTAAAAATGTAAAAAGCTTATTTTGAAGTACTACACTAGAAAATAAGCAAAACCTTTTTAAAAAAAGTAAAAACTAATAACACAAATTGTAATTGATGACTTGTATATGTAATTATGCTGCAGGAAGCTTCGTAAAGAAAATGGCCGTCTCTAGTAAAATAATAATATCATATACAAATGACAAATGTAAAGAATCGGTATTTTATTTTTACTTTATAGCAAATTATCAAGTTTGTTGTTCAAAAGACCAAATAGAAAATATTCCCAGCAGTGATCCTTATAAAGGAGGTTTAGTCCCCCAGGCTCGGCTGCCAGAGCTCGGGATAATGTATATACTGTATGTGTATATGAGTTTTATTTAGGGCATGATATAGGTGGAAATAACTATAAATATTAATATTATATTATGTAGTGCAATGGTCATTATATGGTGCAGGGATATAATCATAATGTGTAGGATTATACAATATTACTCTATATGTTTAAATATTGCTTGGATTTACTAGAAAAGTGTGTATGGAAATGTACTTGATATAACTATAAATATCACTAATTCTGCTTGTCGGAGGACACCCATTCTAGCTCCGTGACTACATCTAGCATGGTGGCCATGTGTGTATGATGGCAGTAGCCTGTTTAGGGGCCAGATTACAAGGGTTCAACGAGATCTCCCACAAGGCTCCCTCTAAGTGAGAGAAGTTCTTATGGCAGAGTTTACTGAGTTATTACCTACAGGATGTAATCAAGCCCTATATTGGGATTGTGGGGAGTGTTAGTAGAATTGCAGAAGTTAGGAAGTAATTACAGTTTTATTTTGTACTAAGACTTTGGGAAACATTGTAGACATTGTACCTTCTACACAAGTCAATGAAGATGATTATCTATCTGAGATACCATGCTGGGGAAATGGCAAACGAGCTCTAACACATCTGTATATCTGACAAGCAGGGGGATACATTACACATCTGTAATAAAAAGTACATCAGCAATGTCATATGAGAAAGTATGTCTCATCATTACAATATATGTTAGGCAGTATCCAGAATCACACAAACGTCTTGGACACTACAAGCTAAATCTTGCAGGACCAGCTTCCAGACATTGATGAGAAGAAACTGAAACTAGACAGAGTGCACTAAAAGTTGAAAGAAGTAATCATTGAGATCCATCACTATGGCCCAAGTACTAAGTATGCAAGTGATTAATTGAGTAATATATGGACAATTCTACCACAAACCTGTGACTTAAACCCATGACAGAATCACTTCAACATACTACAATGGCGTACAAGTGGTGTCCACCTTTCACATGTGAATGTGTTTTATTCTCGCACTTCCTATCAGTAGGAGACCAATATTTTACTTTCCTTTCCACATACCAGCTGTGGCTTCACAATAAAACCCATGTTCTCCAAAGGCTCAGTTGTGCTTGCATTGCACAGGTACCCCCTCCAAAATCCCAGGAATAACAGACCGGACTCTGCTTCAGAAGGTTCTGCTTGGGCTCATAACTCAAAGCATAGTCCCTAAATGAGAATTTAAGTGGTCAGATATCTGTCTGATGACCCCAGCAGGAAATACTGCCTAATAGTCTCACTGAAAGCTGGCACTTGGGGGGTTAATGTTCCTGCTCAGATACAGTTAATCTTCCTGCTGCAGTCAGACAAGCTACACATACTGGGCCGGTCTCTGCAAGCCGGGTCATACCAAGACAAGGTCTTAATTGTTACAGTTATGTGATTCCTGTGCATCCTCCAAAAGCTCAGTTGTGTTGGCATTGCACAGGTACCCCCTCCAAAATCACAGGAATAACAGACCGGACTCTGCTTCAGAAGGTTCTGCTTGGGCTCATAACTCAAAGCATAGTCCTGACATGAGAGTGTAAGTGGTCAGATGTCTGTCTGATGACCCCAGCAAGAAATACTGCCTAATAGTGTCACTGAAAGCTGGCACTTGGGGGGTTAATGTTCCTGCTCAGATACAGTTAATTTTCCTGCTGCAGTCAGACAAGCTACACATACTGGGCAGGTCTCTGCAAGCGGGTCATACCAAGACAAGGTCATTATTGTTACAGTTATGTGATTCCTATGCATCCTCCAAAAGAAGGAATATTTACTGTTTCAGGTTATGTTACACGGACCTCTATATTCTAACAATCCTAATACACAGAGCCAGACACAGTACTTCTCTAGAGATATGTACATTATATGGCTGCTATGTGATATATACTCACAGTGTAAAGCTTACAGGAAAGAACATGGTATATACTACATGTGTAATGTATGAAATGGTATTTTCAATAAGGCTCTCTTGTGAACTAATGGGCAGATGTCCCACAACATATAGGGCTTTATCACATCACATTTGCAGAGAGCACAGCGTCCTACAGGAAGCAGGATCGGTT
This sequence comes from Discoglossus pictus, assembly GCA_027410445.1. Classification (NCBI taxonomy): domain Eukaryota; kingdom Metazoa; phylum Chordata; class Amphibia; order Anura; family Alytidae; genus Discoglossus; species Discoglossus pictus. Next base: position 6,915,731 of record CM050172.1, on the reverse strand, counting down.
CTGTAATATAATAAGTAACTATAAGATGTCCCAGACTGCCATCACAATGTCTGATTATTGAATAGGAAAATACCAAGCACGGTCTGTTTTGGTTCCAGTGTAACCCCCAGGATCTGAATAGTCCTACAGCTGGTTTGTGCTGGATATATTGGGCTTGTTGGGTTTTTGTCTATTGCAACTAAAACAGGTCCAGTGAAAAGTAATCACTACAGTAATCTGCATAACATGTGTATTTAATGTAACTTCATTTGATGAATGTTAATGGATAAAGAACTAAAACAAATAATAAATAAGTACAAATGGTTGGGACGGTGTAAAAGCCAGAAAAGAGAACTGAACAAAACAGGAACTTTATAAAATAAACTGATGCAGGTATCACTGGGATGTGTTGTATGGTCTTGAGAACAATATTTAAGAACCCATTTGATATTATACTTTATTAAATGTTTAAGAAACAAAATATCACCCAGAACACCCTGGAGGATACAGACTATTTTCTTGACTCATGAAGTCAGTCCAGTTTTAATGATATTGAGCTTTATCTGTTTAGATGTGATTCCTATGATAATATTTGTATACACATAGGAAACATTATAAAGTGTTTTATTTTGGCATTAATACTGTTATTAAGAGCTATGCCTTGTGGTGTAGGTCATGTCTAAAAGATCATGTTTAATTAAATGGCTAAAATTACAAAAAGAGAGCTTTTGTTTTTACTTTACACTTTGGGGTTTTAGCAAAATCTCATAAAATGATTCTACTTATGAAAGTCTGAGATCCTCTGAGGGTGATGATACCAAATATATATAGGTCACATATAATTATACCATACGCAGACCACATTATTCACCAACAATCCTATAACTTCAGAACAAAACTGTAAAAATATATAATGTCTGAAACAACCCAGATAGTTCAAATGTAGTTGACACGTTCTATTCCACAAAATTATATTTCTCTATAGCTCTCTTTCTACTTATTACATCAAGGCACACTAGATACCCAGGTCTCCACATGTTAATTTTATCTATTAAAGACCCCAAAATAGCAAGAGACCATAACAATTTCAAAAACTGAACTTTTTAGAAGGTTTAGAGGGTAACATTAGAGAGAGACAAAAATATATATATATTAGTCATATGTGTAGTAATAAGGTAATTAGTTAATTAAAAAAAGCAAAACAAAAAAAGTGAACAGCATTGATTGAGACCCAATGACAAAGAGAGAGAGAGAGAGTGCACAGACAGAGAGCGAGGAGAGAAAGAGTGCACAGACAGAGATCGCAGAGAGAGAGAAAGTGCACAGAGAGAGAGAGAGACACAGACAGTTCACAGAGAGAGAGAGAGCACAGAGAGAGAGAGCACACAGAGACAGAGTGCACAGACAGAGATCTCAGAAAGAGAGAATGCACAGACAGAGAGCACAGAGAGAGAGAGTGCACAGACAGAGAGCACAGAGAGAGAAAGTGCACAGTAAGAGAGAGAGCAGAGAGAGAGAGAGAGAGAGAGCACACAGAGACAGAGTGCATAGACAGAGATCTCAGAAAGAGAAAATGCACAGACAGAGAGCACAGAGAGAGAGAGTGCACAGACAGAGAGCACAGAGAGAGAAAGTGCACAGTAAGAGAGAGAGCAGAGAGAGAGCACACAGAGACAGAGTGCACAGACAGAGATCTCAGAAAGAGAGAGTGCACAGACAGAGAGCGCGGAGAGAGAGAGTGCACAGACAGAGAGCACAGAGAGAGAAAGTGCACACAGAGAGAGAGACCCACAGACAGTGCACAGAGAGAGAGAGAGAAAGCACACAGAGACAGAGTGCACAGACAGAGATCTCTGAAAGAGAGAGTGCACAGACAGAGAGCACAGAGAGAGAGAGTGCACAGAGAGCACAGAGAGAGAGAGTGCAAAGATAGAGAGCACACAGAGAGAGAGAGACAGAGAGAGACAGAGAGAGAAAGGTACAGAGCACAAGTGCACACAGATAGGTAGAGCACACACAGACAGCACAGAGAGAGAGAGAGAGAGCACAGACCTATAGCACACAGTGGGAGAATGTGGGTGGGATACAGAGAGAGAGGTACAAAGTGAGAGCACACACAGACAGAGAGAGAGCAAACAGACAGTGCACAGAGAGAGAGAGAGCGCACAAAGAGAAAGTTCATATACAGAGAGCACAGAGAGAGAGAACACAGAAAGATAGTGCACAGACAGAAAGTGCAGAGAGAGAGACACAAAGATGGAGGGATACAAACAGAGAGAGACAGGTACAGAGCAAGAACGCACACAGGCAGCGCACAGACAGATGAAGTGCAGAGACTGAGAGTGCACAGAGAGAGAGAGTGCACAGACAGAAAGCGCAGAGAAAGAGAGAGTGCACAGATGAAGAGAAAGAGAGAATACACACACTATAGTGCAGAGAAAGAGAGAGTGGGAGGGGTTCAGAGAAAGAGGTACAGTGAGAGTGCACACAGGCATAAAGAGAGAGAGCACAGGCAGACAGTCCACATAGAGAGCACACAGAGAGAGACAGAGAGGGATGGGTACAGCGAGAGAGGTACATAATGAGATTTCACATAGACAGTACACACAGAGAGCAAGATAGTGCACAGATAGCAAGAGAGAGCACACAGACAGCAAAAAGAGAGATCCCGCACAGACAGAGTGCAGAGAGTGGGCATAAACAGAGAGTGCACAGACAGAGAGAGCATGCACAGACAGAGTACACATAGAGAGAAAGTGAACAGAGAGAAAGCCACAGACAGAGAGAGAGACACACACAAGACAGAGAGAGACAGGAATGAGAGAGAGTGACACATACAGGACACAGAAAGAGAGACAGGACAGAACAAGAGAGAGAGAGAGGACAGAGTGAGAGAGACAGGGCAGAGAGAGAGTGCACAAAGACAGATAGAATGCACACAGAGAGCACACAGAGAATGGACAGAGATAGAGCACGCTGGGAACAAGACAGAAAGGAAAGAGAGAAATAGGACAGAGAGAGAGACACGTCAGACAGAGAGAAACACAGGACAGAGAGAGAGAGAGACACACACGGGACCGAGAGAGTGACAGAAAGGAAAAAAGAGAGACACAGGAAAGAGAAAGAGATAGAGAAAGACACAGGACAGAGAGAGAGAGCACACAGACAGATAGAATGCACACAGAGAGCACACAGAGAATGGACAGAGAGAGAGTGCGCTGGGAACAAGAGGTAAAGGAAAGAGAGATATAGGACAGAGAGAGAGACAAGTCAGACAGAGAGAAACACAGGACAGAGAGAGAGACACACACATGGGACAGAGAGAGTGACAGACAGGAAGAAAGAGAAACACAGGAAAGAGAGAGCGAAAGAGGAAGATAAAGAGATAAAGTCACAGGACATAGGTAGAGCACACAGACAGAGCATACACAGAGAGAGAAAGTGAGGGAGAGGGACAGAGAGAAAGAGAGCAAGCGAGAGAGGCAAGACATAGTCAGAGAGAGAGGACAAAGTGAGAGAGCACACACAGAGAATACATAGAGCGTGAGAGATCCACACAGAGCGCCAGCACAGAGAGACAGAGAGATCACAGACAATTCAAGATCACATCCTATGATACCGTTACATATAAAGTTACTTCAATAATCAATGATAAAAAAGATATGTATATATTAAATTATTTGGGATAGTATAAAGGATATTGTAAAGTAAAGGGACAATCCTATGGTAAGGATATACTGGTTTAACTGATACCAATTAAACTTATTGGTTAATGGTGCCACCCAAAAACTAAATTGGCACCCTCTTTAAAGGTATGTCCTACTTCCACTTCATCGTGATAAAGATAATCCTCATATACAGCAAAAATCTGCTTAATCATAGGAATACTACCCAAGCATATATTACATTTAAAAACACTATATACAAAATTACACTGAGGGATAGGAGAGTATAAAGAGTAGGAGTTAATATTAGATATTCCCCTGGCAGGTGTTTCAGTGCCAAAGTGTGTACAGCATCTAAACATTACCAACAGTATGATATATGCATATACTTGCGGTTCATAGAGTTTGTTTAAATTGATATAAGGGCACAGAGCTGCTTTGTAAGCCATCGCCTATTGCTTCTCCTTCCATCCAGTGTGTAACACTGGGCCCTGACAGTCCGTTTCCCCCTCCCTAGGGCTTCCTCATGGGGTGTAGTGCAGACTTTGTTTCGCAGGCTTTTAAAGCCCTATACTTGATTCCGTGTCATGACATCATTACGATGTACAGTACGTAGCATGCTGCATGCATTTCACACTGGAAAGCGGAAGTTCTCTTGTATATGGAAATTCAGATATCCTTATAATTAAAGGAGAACATCATGGGAACAGTCAATAAATATATTTAACGCGTTAATCGCTAGAATGCACTAGTTCTGCAGTGTATGAATTAGTACCTTTATTGTCACCTATTGAATATTTTATCAATAATAAAGGGAATAATATCCCTATCTTAAATAAAATAATTCAATACAAGGGAACTAAATGGTATGGCATGTAATGCTGTAGCTCATAAAAATATTCATATGTACATTCACTGTCCGGATACAGAGCCAAAGGTGAAGAAATAATGACATCACAATGCAGTAAATTTGAATGGATTCCATTCTAAACAGAATAAAGTCCTGCTATTTTCCTGGCAAAGAATGCATCATACGAACTGATACAAAGTGTAGTGGTGAGCAAGTTTTTACAACCATAAGTCATGAATTCTGATATTTGTTGTGATAGAGTATAATTTTGTACACACATAATCCATAAATATGTTGATCTTATATATTGGAGTTTGACGGGTTGAACCAGTCCCAATATATCCAACTTGGACACAGATGAACCAAACATGGTATTTCTGGGATGATTAAAAACCTCAATTATACAATTATACTTGGCTAAATCCTTTTGAATATCACTTAAGCTTTATGTGCCAATGATTGGGCGGCATGAGGCCATCAAAATAGTGCATCCAAAACTAAGGTTGAAAATACTGTATAAATGTGGAAATTATTATTATAATGAAAAGGTGCCTTACTGCTTTCCCATAAAGATTCGATTCATAAATTATTACATTTCATAACAGGTGAATTATTAAACCATTAGTCTTAGATTCTGCTATTAAATGTATCGTTACAAATCAATTATAAAATCATGATTTCCAAGTCTTATGATCATTTTTACACTTTGAGGTATAATTTAATGATACAATGATAGTACCTACAGACAAAGAATAGACTGAGCAAAAATGGACCATAGGTGACCTGAACACTACTGAGCCTTTCTTAGTGGCACAAGTCATTGCAAGGTCAATATGTTATAAAAAAAGGGGCATAAGCAAACCCCTCATTAAGGCCATATGGGTAGTGTGTATTCAAAAGAAATATCCATGTACTTTATATTTGCAATAACTGCTTATTGAGGTGGACCTTGGACTTGTAGACATCTTGTCAATGACATAAAATTTCATGCAGTCAGCTATATTCTTATGGAAGTGTTTTATGCGGCGAGATATCAGTGTATTTATTAGCTCCTTTGCCACCAAGTATATTTGCTTCAAAATTCTAAGCCGCAATTGGCGAATTGTCTTGCCAACATATAGTTTTGGGCATGGGCATTTCATTATGTATACTACATATATTGAGGCTTTTTTAACAAAGGCCTTCAATGGAAAACTCCTTGATGTTAATGGATTCACAAATTATTTACTTGGCTGTACATATTTGCATCGCTGTCCACGGCGATGCCGGCCTGATGTAGGTCTTAACCATGTCCCTTGCATTATAGAAGCTTGGGAAAAGCTCTTAACTAACATATCTTTTATATTTGTATTCCTGCGGTATGTTAAGTAGGTTGTGGAGGTAAGCATTCCTTTAAAATTGAATTCTTTAGTAGAATATTCCAATGGCTGCTTAGCACTTCCTTTGATTTCACTGCAGCACTAGTGGTTGTGGGCGGCACCATTAACAAGTGTAATTGGTATTGGTTAAACCAGTGTATCCTTACCATAGGACTGTCCCTTTACTTTACAATTTCATTTATACTATCACAAATAATGTAATATATACATATCATTTTTATCATCGCCGTTGTTGATTTTGTGGTATTTTCCAAATTATTATAAGTTACTTGATTACTATAGGTTTAGGCGCCAGAGATTTTTAGGAATAATTTGCTGTTCCTTTGTTTAATAAAGCTTCATTAAAAAAAAAATAGTAATAATAATTATGTGAATTGCTTATTTAAACAATATGCCCACACACATACTGTACTATGTTATAAATAAATATATATATATATATACTAGAATCTTGCCCGTCATAAATGACTGTATAATAGAATGTGATTTTGAATTGTCTGTGCTTTCTCTCTCTGTGTGCTATCTCTCTCTGTGCATGCTCTTTCTGTCTTTCTGTGTGGGTGCTCTCTGTATGCTCTCTGTGTGTGCTCTCTTGCTTTCTCTCCTTCTCCCTCTCTCTCTCTTTGTGTGCTCTCTGTTTGTTTGCTCTCTCTGTGTCTCTGTAATGTGTCTCTTTGTCTCTGTGTCCTCTGTCTCTCTGTCTATGTCCTGCCTCTCTCTCTCACACTATTTTTCTCTCCCTCTCTTTCTCTCTCTCTGTACCATGTGTCTCTTTCTTCCTCTCTTCCTCTCTTATTCTGTCTGTGCTGTGGTGTGTGTGTCTCTCTTTCTCCCTCTCTTTCTCTCTCTGTTTTCTCTCTCTCTCTCTCTCTCTCTCTCTCTCTCTCTCTATCTATCTATCTTTGTCCTGTGTGTCTCTGTGTCTGACCTGTCTCTTTCTCTCTGTCCTGTCTCTCTCATTCCTTTCTCTCTTGTTCCCAGGGCGCTCTCTCTTTGTGCATTCTCTGTGTGCTCTCTGTCTGCATTAAATCTGTCTTTGTGTGCTTTCTCTCGATGTCCTGTCTCTCTCACTCTTTCCTGTCTCTCTCTCTCGCTCCCTTTCTCTCTCTCCTTCTCCCTCTCTTTCTCTCTCTTTGTATGCACTCTGACTGTGTACTCTTTCTGTGTCTCTTTCTGTGTCTCTCTGTCTCTGTGTCCTCTATCTCTCTGTCTATGTCCTGCCTCTCTCTCTCACTCTCTTTCTGTCTCCCTCTCTTTCTCTCTCTTTGTATGCACTCTGTCTGTGTACTCTTTCTGTGTATCTTTCTGTGTCTCTCTGTCTCTGTGTCCTCTGTCTCTCTGTCTTTGTCCTGCCTCTCTCTCTCACTCTCTTTCTGTCTCCCTCTCTTTCTCTCTCTCTGTCCCGTGTTTCTCTTTCTTCCTCTCTTTCTTTCTCTCTCTGTCCTGTGTGTGTCTCTCTTTCTCACTCTCTTTCTCTCTCTCTCTTGTTTCTCTCTCTCTCCCTGTCCTGTATGTCTCTCTGTCTGACCTGTCTCTCTCTCTCTGTCCTGTCTCTCTCTTTCCTTTCTCTCTTGTTTTCAGCATGCTCTCCCTCTCTCTCTCTGTGCATTCTCTGTGTTCTCTCTGTGTGAGTTCTATCTGTCTTTGTGTGCTTTCTCTCTATGTCCTGTCTCTCTCACTCTTTCCTTTCTCTCTCACTTTCTCTCTCTCGCTCTGTCCTGTCTCTCTTTTAGTGCTCTGTATCTGTCACTCTCTCTCTGTCCTGTCTCTCCTTCTCTGTCTGTCTGGGGCTTTCTGTTAACTTTCTCTCTCTGTGCACCCTGTCTGTGTGTGCTCTCTGTTCACTGTCTGTGTGCTCTCCGTTGATCTGTGTGCACTGTCTGTGCTCTCTCACGCTATCTGTGTGTGCTGTCTATGTGCAATCTCTCTGTCTGTGTGCACTCTCATTCTGTACCTCTCTGTCTGCACCACTCCCTCTCTGTCTCTCTCTGTGTGCTCTCTTTGTGGGCTGTCTTGCCTGTGAAACTCTGTGTGCATTCCGCCTGTGCTTTCTTTCTGTCTGTGTCCACACTTTATGTCTATTGCACTCTCACTGTACCTCTCTCTCTGTACCCCTTCCACTCTCTCTTGCTTTGCACTCTAGTCTGTGCACTCTCTCTTTCTCTGTGCTCTCTGTCTGTGCACTCCTTCTCTATGTGCACTGTTTGTGTGTGCTCTTGCTCTGTACCTCTCTCTCTGTTTGTATCCCTCCCTCTTTGCCTCTCTCTATGTGCAATGTCTGTGAACTCTCTTTTTGTGTGCTCTCTCTCTCTCTGTGAGCTGTCTGTCTCTCTCTGTGTGATCTCTGTCTATGAACTTTCTCTGTGTGTGCTCTCTCTAGCTCTCTGTGTGCACTGTCTGTTTGCTCTCTCTCTGTCTGTGTGTGCTCTCACTCTATACCTCTCTCTGTATCCCACCCACATTCCTTCGCTGTGCGCTCTCTGTTTGTGCACTCTCTCTCTCTGCGCTTTCTGTGAACTATGTCTGTCTATGCGTGCTATGTCTGTGCACTCTCTCTCTCTCTGCTTTCTGTGTATTCTCTCTGCACTCTCTGTCTGTGCACACTCTTTCTCTGTGCTCTCTCTCTGTCTGGGAACACTGTCTTTGTGCACTTTCTATGTGATCTAACTCTGCACCGCTCTCTCTCCCCTCCCACTCTCTCATTGTGTGCTCTCTGTCTGTGCATTCTATCTCTCTGTGCACTCTCTGTATGTGCACTCTATATCTGTGCTCTATGTCTGTGCATTCTCTGTGCAGCGTCTGTGTGTCTCTTTCTCTCTGTGCACTCTCTGTTGGTACACTCTCTCTGCACTCTCTCTCTGTGCTGTCTGTGTGTGCTCTGTCTGTCAGTGTGCACTTTTGCTCTTTACCTCTCTCTCTCTGTCTGTACCCCTCCCTCTTTTTTCTCTCTCTGTGAGATCTCTGTCTGTACACTCTGTCTCTGTGTGCTCTCCCTCTCTGTGCACTGTCTGTGGTTCTCTCTCTCTCTGCGCTCTCTGTCTGTGCACTCTCTCTCTGTGTGCTCTCTCTCTGTGCACTCTCTCTGTGCTCTCTGTCTGTGCACTCTCTCTCTGTGCTCTCTATTTGTACACACTCTCTCTCTCTGTGCACTCTCTCTCTCTCTCTGCGCTTTCTGTCTGTGCACACTCTCTCTCTCTCTGTGTCATTGGTTCTTAATCAATGCCGTCCACTTTTTTTGTTTTGCTTTTTTTTATTAACTAATGACCTTATTACCACACATATGACTGATATATATATATATATATATATATATATATATATATATATATATATATATATGTCTCTCTCTAATTCTACCCTCTAAACCTTCTAAAAAGTTCAGTTTTGGAAATCTTTATGGAATCTTGCTATTTTGGATTCTGTAATAGATAAACAACACGTGGAGATCTGGGTATCTAGTGTGCCTTGATGTAATAAGTAGATAGAGAGCTATAGGGACATATTTTTATATATTTTATTTTAGGAAAAATGAGTTAAGTTATAATTTTTTTGGAATACAACGTGCCATCTACATTTGAACTATCTGGGTTGTTTCAGACATTATATATTTTTACAGTTTTGTTCTGAAGTTATAGGATTGTTGGTGAATAATGTGGTCTGCATATGGTATAATTATATGTGACCTATATATATTTGGCATCATCAACCTCAGAGGATCTCAGACTTTCATAAGTAGAATAATTGTATGAGATTTTGCTTAAACCCCAGAGTGTAAAGTGAAAACAAAAGCTCTCTTGTTGTAATTTTAGCCAGTTAATTAAACATGATCTTATAGACATGACCTGCACCACAAGTCATAGCTCTTAATAACAGTATTACTGCCAAAATAACACACTATATAATGTTTCCTATGTGTATACAAATATTATCATAGGAATCACATCTAAACAGATAAAGCTCAATATCATCAAAATTGGCTTGACTTCACGGGTCAAGAAAATGGTCTGTAACCTCCAGGGTGTTCTGGGGGATATTTTGTTTCTTACAAGTTTAATAAAGTATAATATCAAATTGGATTTTGTTCTTAAATATTGTTCTCAAGACCATGCAACACATCCCAGTGACACCGGCATCAGTTTATTTTATATTTTATAGCTTTTGGAGAACATGGGTTTTATTGTGAAGCCACAGCTGGTATGTTGAAAGGAAAGTAAAATATTGGTTTCTTACTGATAGGAAGTGCGAGAATAAAACACATTCACATATGAAAGGTGGACACCACTTGTACGCCATTGTAGTATGTTGAAGTGATTCTGTCATGGGTTTAAGTCACAGGTTTGTGTTGGAATTGTCCATATATTACTCAATGAATCACTTGCATACTTAGCACGTGGGCCATAGTGATGGATTTTAATGATTACGTCTTTCAACTTTAAGTGCACTCTGTCTAGTTTCAGTTTCTTCTCATTAATGTCTGGAAGCTGGTCCTGCAAGATTTAGCTTGTGTTGTCCAAGGCGTTTGTGTGATTCTGGATACTGCCTAACATATATTGTAATGATGACACATACTTTCTCATATGACATTGCTGATGTACTTTTTATTACAGATGTGTAATGTATTCCCCTGCTTGTCAGATATACAGATGTGTTAGAGCTCATTCACCATTTTCCCAGCATGGTATCTCAGATGGATAATCATCTTCATTTACTTGTGTAGAAGGTACAATGTCTACAATGTTTCCCAAAGTCTTAGTACAAAATAAAACTGTAATTACTTCCTAACTTCTGCAATTCTACTAACACTCCCCACAATCCCAATATAGGGCTTGATTACATCCTGTAGGTCATAACTCAGTAAACTCGGCCTTAAGAACTTCTCTCACTTAGAGGGAGCCTTGTGGGAGATCTCGTTGAACCCTTTTAATCTGGCACCTAAACAGGCTACTGCCATCATACACACATGGCCACCATGCTAGATGTAGTCACGGAGCTAGAATGGGTGTCCTCTGACAAGCAGAATTAGTGATATTTATAGTTATATCAAGTTCATTTCCATACACACTTTTCTAGTAAATTCAAGCAATATTTAAACATATAGAGTAATATTGTATAATCCTACACATTATGATTATATCCCTGCATAATATAATGACCATTGCACTACATAATATAATGTAATATTTATAGTTATTTCCCACCTATATCATGTCCTAAGTAAAACTCATATACACATACAGTATATACATTATCCCGAGCTCTATCCGCTGAGCCTGGGCGACTAAACCTCATTTATAAGGATCACTGCTGGGAATATTTTCTATTTGGTCTTTTGAACAACAAACTTGATAATTTGCTATAAAGTAAAAATAAAATACAGATTCTTTACATTTCTCATTTGTATATGATATTATTATTTTACTAGAGACGGCCATTTTCTTTACGAAGCTTCCTGCAGCATAATTACATATACAAGTCATAAATTACAATTTGTGTTATTAGTTTTTACTTTTTTTAAAAAGGTTTTGCTTATTTTCTAGTGTAGTACTTCAAAATAAGCTTTTTACATTTTTAAAAAGTTTGCTCAATATACTTTAATGTTTATATTGATATTTTATTTGCTTATTCTCTTTGATTTCTTAAAGGCACAATAAGGCAAGTGCAGGGAAAGACTAAAGACAATCTCTTTTAAATGTTGGCCATTTGTGTGACAGAAAACCTTTTCTGGTCTATAAATTGCTGCATTTCTATGAGCATATTAAGACATTCTCACCCAATAAGTGCTCTAATTATTCATTTATTTGTGAACTTTCTCTTCTGCAAAGACATCTGAAGACCCCAATGAATTGCTTAAGATTCTTGTTTCCAAAAATCAGTGTAAGAGCCTGGAGAGGGTAGAACAAATATATACAGACATCGCAAACCCAACTAACGGGGGAATTATAATCACTAGTGAATGATAAACCCATATTTGCTAAGTAGAAGACTATTTGCAGTGTTAGCAGTAGAGTCATGGTCATAGCTGCATGAACATGAGCTTTCACATGAGAGAAGCTAATGGTGGATGATCCTCGGAGCAGTCTCAGGACGTGTAGGATGAGGGAGGTGATGGTCGATCCCAGTGATATTATAGTCAGAAGCAATGGGATGGAAGCTCCTGTGCTTAATCCATACAAATATATATATACTAGCGAATTGCCCGTCAAAAATGACAGTAATAAAATTTGAAGCCTGGCAATGGCGTTTGCCACAAATTGCAAGCCTCTCCCCCTCTACTTAACTGGCCTTGCGATGAGCGCCTTTGGCGCTCATTGCGAGCCTCTCCCCCTCTACCTTTTCCCCCCTCTACTTGACGGTAGGCGCTCAATAAGAGCCACTCCCCCCTCTACTTTACTAAGCACCTTTGAAGCTCATCATGGGCCTCCCAATGAGCGCCAAAGGTGCTCATTGCGAGCCTCTCCCCCATGTGTCTCTTCCCCCCTCTCCATCCCTGTATCTCTTCCCCCCTCTCCCTCCCATGTGTCCCATTTCCCCTCTCTCCCTCCCGTGTCTCTTCAACCACTCTCCCCCTCCTGTGTCTCTTCCCTCCCTCCCGTTTCTTTTTCCTTCTCTTCCTCCCTGTATCTCTTTCCCCATCTCCCTTTCCTGTGTCTCTTCCACCCCTCTCCCTTCCCTTGTCTCTTCTACCCCGCTTTCCCTCCCCTGTCTCTTCCACTCCACTTTTCTCATCTCTCTGTCCCTCCTTCCTGTCTGTCTCTCTGTCCCTCCTTCCTGTCTGTCTCTCTCTCTCTGCCCCTCCTTCCTGTCTGTCTCTCTGTCCCTCCTTCCTGTCAATCTTTCTCTCTGTCCCTCCTTCCTGTCTCTCTCTCTATCCCTTCCTCCTTTCTCTCTCTCTGTCCCTCCTTCCTGTCTCTCTCTCTCTCTCTCTGTCCCTCCTTCCTTTCTGTCTCTCTCTCTCTGTGTCTCTCCTGTCTCGCTCTGTGTCTGTGTCCCTCCTGTCTCTCTCTCTCTCTCTGTCCCTCCTGTCTCTCTATCTCTGTCTCTGTCCCTCCTGTCTCTCTCTCTCTGTGTGTCCCTCCTGTCTCTCTCTCGCTGTGTCGCTCCTGTCTCTCTCTGTGTCCCTCCTGTCTCTCTCTCTCTGTCCCTCCTGTCTCTCTATCTGTGTCCCTCCTGTCTCTCTCTCTGGTGTCCCTCCTGTCTCTCTCTATCTGTGTCCCGACTGTATCTCTCTATCTGTGTCCCTCCTGTCTCTCTCTGTGTCCCTACTGTCTCCCTCTCTCTATGTCCCTTCTGTCTCTGTCTGTGTCCCTCTTGTCTCTCTCTGTCTGTGTCCCTACTGTCTCTCTATCTGTGTGTCCCTCCTGTCTCTCTCTCGCTGTGTCCCACCTGTATCTCTCTCTGTCTGTGTCGCTCCTGTCTCTGTCTGTGTCGCTCCTGTCTCTGTCTGTGTCGCTCCTGTCTCTCTCTGTGTCCCTACTGTCTCCCTCTCTCTATGTCCCTTCTGTCTCTGTCTGTGTCCCTCTTGTCTCTCTATCTGTGTGTCCCTCCTGTCTCTCTCTCGCTGTGTCCCACCTGTATCTCTCTCTGTCTGTGTCGCTCCTGTCTCTGTCTGTGTCACTCCTGTCTCTGTCTGTGTCGCTCCTGTCTCTCTCTGTGTCCCTCCGCTCTCTCTCTGTGTCCCTCCTGTCTCTCTCTCTCTGTCCCTCCTGTCTCTCTATCTGTGTCCCTCCTGTCTCTCTCTCTATGTCCCTCCTGTCTCTCTCTATCTGTGTCCCTCCTGTCTCTCTCTATCTGTGTCCCTCCTGTCTCTCTCTGTGTCCCTACTGTCTCCCTCTCTCTATGTCCCTTCTGTCTCTGTCTGTGTCCCTCTTGTCTCTCTCTGTCTATGTCCCTACTGTCTCTCTATCTGTGTCCCTCCTGTCTCTCTCTGTCTGTGTCCCTCCTGTCTCTCTCTCTATGTCCCTCCTGTCTCTCTCTGATCGTGAGAGAACGATTTTCTTTTCTGCTGGAAGCTGTGCTATTTGCTGTATTGATGGCAGGATCAGTAAATACAAACTGAAGAGTAAAAAGACAAATGGATAACACAATGGATCCTGAGATCAGCCAAGGCAGCAGATTGGAGAATCTCAGCCTTAGGTACGTGAGGAGATGGTGCTGGAAGGTGACAATCTTGATGCAGTAGAAGGTACATAACCAGGCAGTGATCCAGGAGCTCAATAGGATTGATACAAACACAATGGTATAGAGAATGTGTAGGTTGTATGAAAATAAATAGTTATTCCAGATCTTTATAATATTAATAATGAATAGCGAGGTTTGTGCAATGATGCTAAGTAGTCCTTGGATGGTTAAGATGAGATCAGGTGGACTTTGATATCCTCCCATAATCCAGGATCTGATACTGACCATCAGAATAAAAGCAGTGAGAGGAACGCCGCTAATGAATGAGGGAATGGTGAGAGCTAAGACACCCTCAGACTTCTGCATGTTTCTTTTGTTTCCTTTAGATGCAGAAATAAATATTAATGTTGCAGAATGACCTCCAATGCTGTGGTCTGTTTGCTCTGAGATCTTTATCTGTATATTAATATAAAACTAAGCAGTGCATGTATACAGCGTCCTGTCTGTGGCTTCTCTCATTTGTTATTTGTCTATATTTAATCTACTTTGCATGCCAGGATAGGACACTTTGTTTATTCACTAATCTGACTATTAAACTCTTAGGGCCTCATTCAATTGCGATATGGCCAATTAAACAGGGCTCTAAATAAGCACATAGCCATATTTTTTTTAAAGAAGTTTTTAGCTAGTGAAAACCTTGCTTATGGATAGATGTTTCCTAACTAAAAACTTCTTTAAAAAATGTATGTTATGTGCTTATTTAGAGCCCTATTCAATTGGCCAAATTGCAATTGAATTGAGGGCCTTAGAATATTGGACAATGAAGAAGAAGTCATCTCTGGTAGCTCTGGTACCTGATAGGGATGGAGACAAGCATGTCTACTAAAATGCTAGTTCAAGAGTACTTTTAGTTAAATATATATTTTCAAAGATATAGAATTTTCTTTTTGCCTGTCAGTTATTAAAGGATCTCTTTAGTGCCAATATAACAGATTCTCTGAAGAATAGTTGTTTATAACTTGATAAGAATAAAACAGTTTGCATTTCTGCAAATTGGCACCTACATATTATATGGCAAATGTATTAAGCTGGGGTAAAAGAGGATATGTGAGCATAAGCAGGAAGTGGGTCAGTTGAAACTAAAATGGCAGATTCCACTGCAGCATATTTTCACATGCAGGTAATAAATTAGAGGAATCATTATTATTTTTTATATTCTCAAACATGTTGCTCATATTCAAGTGTGGTTCTTCAGAATATATATTTTAACATTTTTACCACATGTTTATTTTCCAATATAAATTAATGGCGTTATTTGTAGTTATACATTTAAAATATTAAAGTCTAATTATACATCAATATTTATATTGATATTTCATTTGCATATTTTCTAATTTTGTATATATATATATATATATATATATATATATATATATATATATATATATATATATATAGTTTAAATTAAATGTTTCTTGGCTATTAATTCCCAGAATGCTACTGGTCCCAAAATCCTCTGTTCTTGCCATGGTTTGCAACCAATGCTTTTCTCTTAAACATGTTATAGGCGCACTACCATTTATGATCTAGCTCTAAAGCTTAGCCTTAGAAATTGTATATCTCTTACCTAAATGTTAAATAGTGTTACATACCTTAAACTAAAGAAAATAATTTGGTATGCTGCTTTTTCTGAATTGAATACTGTTATGAGTTCCTGCTTCAAAGAACATACTTTTCTGCATTATTTTATTTTTATTGTACATATACATAATATATTATATACCATGACCAGCTCTCCAATCTGTGTGATATTTTTATACCTTCAATGTCATTGTTTCCAAAAACTCAGGACTCCAGCATCTTGGCAGATGAATCAAAGCAACCTAAGAACATATCACAAAGTGCACACCCTACAACATATGACAATATGCCCATCCTACAACATATCACAACGTGAACAACCTACAACATATAAAATCAGAAATTGACAATACTGTGCATTAATATCATGGGTGTGTTGTGGGTGGATCCCGAGAGAGCAAGAGGCTTGTGGAGAAAAGGGGATAGCTACAGGGGCTAATGTCATCTTCTAGAATAAAAATGAAGCATAGCAGCTACCAGGGTCACATGTAGTCACTACACCACTGCAACCGGAATCTGATGAAAAAAAGAATCATCAGAAATCAGGTTGTTTAATTGAAGCAACCATTAATGTGCATAGCACTTACAACTTGTCTAGATCTGCTCACTGAAAAAGATTGTTTAACCTCTGGACTGTGTAATCCAATCCAGTTTCACACATAAAGTGTAGTGGCAAAATAAAAGAAAAAAATTAAAGACTACTCAACTAAAAAAAGGAGTAGGTGGATAAAAAAAAAATTAATCCACATGCATGTACAGTACAATGCTAATACTGTAACAATATACCAACTCATCTGAATCCCATCTGCAAGCATTGCTATTAGCTAGGTCTCTGGATAATCAGAAATATGGGAAAATACTTATTAATATGGAGAGGTCACAAAGGTCAGCAGCCAGATTCACTGTTACTTACATCAGACACAAGGATTTGTTCTTAGACTGATATTGAGGTCAGGATCACATGCTTCACTTGTGTACATATTAATGCAGGCTGTCATTAACATTCCATTGTGCGACTTTGCAAGTCCACCACCTTAGAGGTATTAATCTATATTTAAAAAAAAAAAGAAAATATACAAACTAAAGCCTGAAAAAATCATAAAGACTGCAGCATCTCTTCTCAACAGCATTCCTCAGTGACCATCAATTGGTGACATGTTAAACAGAACCCTACATGTCCACAGAAAAGAAGATCATGGACCATGTGATGGGAGGTAGCCATCTGCATGCAAAATATCACCATCTCGTAGGCCAAGATCCAAGACTCTGTAGCCAGGCTAGATTAGTTTAACATTGTGATCAATAGATTGTCACTGAGGAGTGCTGTTGAAAAAGCACAAATGTGTCTGCAATCCCTATGTCCTCCTCCTCCTAGCCACAGGGCCCACATCATCCGTGGCTGTCCGTCGTCTCCCTACTGGTGGTGGTGGTGGGGGGAGGCAACAGCACCACAATTGGCTGTGGCAGAGCCATGGTGAAAGGAGAGGATGGGCCTGGCTGCTGGTGTCTGGGGATGCCTCAGGGGTAGAGGAGAGGGGGCTTGGGATGAGTCCATGTCATAGCAGCCTGGCCAGATAGGACTCAGTCATGAGATGATGCCTCCTCTCCTCCCTAGTGCGCCATGCCTGGCTGCACATCACCTCCGATTGATTGACAGAAATGCTTGCCTGGATCCCCTGGAGAAAGTCCAGTTGCTGGTGCATGAGGGTCAGCATCTCCACCTGCGCAGCCTGTGTTAGTGGTGATGGTGGTGGTTGGGATGCAGGTCCTCGGTGCAGGGCTGGGTGAGGAGGTTCCGAAGATCTAGTGGGGAGGGTCTGGGGCCCGGCTTAAGCCAGGGGTGATGCAGGCAGTAGTGTCGATGTGCCCGGTGGTGGCGGCCAGGCCAGTGCTCTGCTATGGGGGAAGGAGGTGGTGGCTTGCTGGATGGCAAGTTGGAGGGCCCTGGCGAAATCCAAAGACTTTAAGGGAGGGGCATATTTGGGTCAAATGTCGTGGGGTGGCTGGAGGTCCAGTTGGTGACCTCACCACCCAAATCTCCTCTGAGAGCCAGTGCCCTCTGATCTTCTTCCTTCTTCCTCCCCTTGCGCTGGTTCCTGCTGACCCGGGGCTTGCTCCTCTGCATCCTGCTTGGATGAAGCTGACACCCCCTCATCTGGCTCTCCACTAGACCCAGACCTTCTCCTAGATGCTGAAAGATAGAAAAGAAAGATGTAATTAGAATGATGAATAATACATTGTTATGTGTTCATTCCAAACTATCTCACATCTAGATTTGAACTTAAATGATTCTCCTAATTAAAACTCAGATTAGCTGTCATATACTAGATATGATCTTTTCTTTGGTTTATGGTCTTGATCGTTTTTGGCTCCTAACGCTATCTTGATTCTGGCTGCGTTCTGAAACTTGATAGGCTGCATTGGGCACACCAATAAATGGACTCTCTCTTCATTTATTATTGTTGTTGTTCCCAGGAATTACAGTGATTTGTCACCTTTATGTATTTAATAAAGGATCAATCTATCCCTTGTTAATTCCATGGAGCTGACGTGTCAGTGTCCTTGTTGGTCATCGTGTATATGTGTAGTGTGTGTGGTGCACATGTGGTGACATGTTGGTGTATGTCATATTCACATGACATGGAGTCTGGCTCCTGCTGGGCCACCAGGTCTGGAGTTCCAGTGGCAGGCAATGGTCTCAGAAGGTGATCCTCTCACATTCATTATAGGTCAAGAGGCATCCATGGTCCTTCTTATCCATCCTCCTCCTCACCTTGGCCCTGATGTCATCACATCTATGCATGACAGACCTCACATCCCTTGGCGCTGTGCACACCGATGTAACCTCTGCCAAGTCTGAGCCCTAGGCCCAAGCTTAACTTCCCTGCCCCCTACAAGAATGATGGGGCGGCCATGGATAGCACCAAGGAGGACCACATTCTGCCGCTTTATATAATTGTAGGCCCTGTGCTTGCCCTTAGCCTCTTTCCCTCTCAACTTTGAACAGGGACCCTTGCTTCCCTGACCTGTCCCTGAGGCCTGTCTGTTCCCCAAACTACCACGCCCCCCTGGGATCAGACCCTTTCACCTCTGTCACTCTTCTACATGGCCTAACGCTCGAGCCCCCTTTCACCACCCACCTCTGCACTCTCCCTCCTCTTCCTCTCCCTCCTCACCCTCCTCTGCTCCCTCCTCTCTTCTCTCCTCTCCTTTCTCCTCCATCTTTGACCTCCTTTCCTCTCTTCTCACCCTCTTCTCTTCCCTCCTCTCCTCCCTCCTCACCCTCCTCTCCTCCCTCCTTGCCCTCCTCTCCTCCCTTCTCACCCTCCTCCTCCTTCTCCCTCCTCTCCTCCCTCCTCACCCTCCTCTCTTCCCTCCTCTCCTTTCTCCTCCCCCTCTTCTCTTCCCTAATCTCCTCCCTCCTCCCTCCTTGCCCTCCTCTCCTCCCTCCACCTCCTCTCCCTCCACCACCTCACTCCTAACCTCCTCCTCCCCACCTCTACTGCACGTGACCACCTGCTGCTCCTCTCTTTCTTACTCCACTCTCCTCCCCCCACCTCTCCACTCTTCTCCCCTCCTATCTCCTTCCTCCATGTCACCAAAATAATATGAGGATAAATAAACAATTTTTTTACTGTATATGTGTGTGTTGGGAAAAAAATGTGTCTGCTATGTGTTATTAACTGATGGGGGGTGGTGCATGGGAAGGAGGGGGGTGTGGTGTGTTCTAACTATATATGTCTCTATGTGTGTTCCTTAGCCTATGTGTATTTAAAATATGTGTAATCTGTAAATATGTGTAAGTCTTAAGTGTAAATCCCTATGGGATAAAATCTAAATCAATAAAAATGCAAACTACTTCTCACCTAGCTCCTACTCTCAATCAAAAATACCAAAACTCCCACTTAAATTTATAAGCTCCCATTGGCAATCATATTTGTCTCGACTACTTTCTATTGGCTACAGCAATTGGTGTACATGATCCCTGTATTGGTGTAAATGATCCCTGTTAGTCTAGAATACTACACTTCTCATCCAGCCCTACCATGTTGGTGTCTTCATGAGCTGCAGTGGGCAGATCCAAAACAAGAACTATTTGTATGATTTTAGGCAGTAAAAACATAGCATTTATGCATTTAATAATAAAACAAAGTAAGCAGTTATTTTATATAACTAGTAAAATCCAGAAAATGTCAATATCACTTTAATATCCTTAATTTCCCTGATCGATTTATAGTGTTATAATGTAGCCTTATTTACATAAAATGTTAGTGTTTTTTAAACAAACTTATAGGGACACTGTGGACTATTTTCTCCTCTTGTCCTGGCTTGTGTGATGCATAGTGGCAGGAAGTGCATAATTATCTACATGCTTGAATTTTATTACCATTCCTTTTTAACATCCGTTTGAATGTAAACATAACTTCATATCCCCTTTTCATCCCCAGAGAACCAAAATGACTTTGACTTTCTCTATTACGGACGACATTCACATTGCTACAGAACATCCTTGCTTCACACAATGTCCTTCAATGAGTCCTCAACGCCACAAAACCATTATTGGATTACAACCATAAAGAAGCACTGAAATCGCAGACCAGACGACCTCTCGGGCTGGTAGGAAATGAAATTGTTATTTGGCAACTCTTAAATCACATTAAATGGAACCAGATAACGTTTATATTCTCAAACTGACAGTGCTGAACGTCCTGTATCTGATTGGATGCTGCATGTTCTCCTTGTATTTCCTGTTTCCTATATGTACATTTATGCCCACAAACTAATGTGCACGTTTATATACAAATACTTGTACATACAGTACATACAATTCCCTTTAGAAGTCAATATACTTTGTTTTGTTGATTTCCGGTGTAAGTAAGTCTACATAGATTATTCAGTTCAAATGATGCTAGTAAATTGTGACTTACAATCCCACTCCCATCTTATAATTAGTCATTATAATCAGTTCTACTCACTGTTCACATGACATCTTTAAAGACAAGACATGGCTGAAGTTCTCATGCTCTTTAATCTCCTATTGTCCAAGCTGTACTGACCATGAGTGAATGGCGCCGCCTGCAGGCCAGTCCAGTTTTTATATCTCTAACTGTACTATGATGTCACTGCTAGCTGTATTATGATGTCACAGATGAGACCCATAATATCATAACCTTGTGGTCAGCTGGCAATCTAGCAACAGGCCACCATGTTCAGGTCCTTGAAGGATGTCCCATTGAATATGGCGTTGGATATATCTATCCACAATAAGGTCTATAGTTATTTACTACAATACTAAATATCTTCATTCCTAAAAGGGGACAACTGGTCCTAAGGACGAATATTCTGTGAAGCAAGACAGACCCTAACAACCCTGAGCAGTATTCACTAAGGTAAGATGTATAATCTCTGTAATCATTGTACATCCACCATTTTAACATATTTAATATTTAATAACAAGTGAAGCTCTCTATTACTAACCTGCGCACGATCATACATGTAGTACATGTTTTACAGGGAGGAAATCCTAATATATTAAATCATTCATATAACTGACACTTAACTCAATTTAAAGGACCACTGCAGCTCAAGAAAAGCAGCGCCTGTTTGTGAAGTATGTAACAAACTAGCGTCAGCAGCTGCGTACGCCATGGACAAAACATGTTTAGATACTCGATTTATAAATAGAGGAATTCATTTTGTACATGTTAAATCACTTCACAAGAGTGTCTGTTTTCTTATATCTATAAGTGAAGGGAGGAGTGAGGGAGGAGAGAACAGGGAGAGATCAGAAGGCTTTGTTAGATAACTAAATAAGATTTAAATTGACAGGAATTGATACAAATTGGGTTTTGTAGGTGGATCAGAAGGGCTGACTGAGAGGTGAAAATGGTAAACTTCAATTATATTTTATTGTAGGTAAATGATATTGCCACTGTCTACATATTTCTTTCAATATTGTTCCTCATTGTTACTAAAATTATTGTCATATCCAACTTTGTTCTTCTCATCTAAAAGAGGTTGAACTAGTTTTTTTTCCAAAAGCTTTTCATGGTCATCATAGGTGCCGCCATGTTTGTATTTATGTTTTTGCTGCTTTTGCTTATTATCATTGTCAATTATCACACTTTCACACTTTATTCCCTTTTGTGCCAATCCATAAACCGACATTGTGGTCAGGATTTGTAAGACATCAGTCAATTATATCTTGAAATGGTCTTTAGACTGAAAAATATACCAAATCTGCATAACCATCAAAATGAGAAAGAAACCCCCAAATGTTTCTGGGACTGAGAAAGTGGAAGCTTGTGATTATAGTCACTGGCTGTGCAGATAGTGGGGTGTCATGGACCCCTTTCTAGGGCCTGGGTCTTAGCCACTGACTTGGCTCCAGAAACTGGATTATGTAAGCAAACACCTCCATTGTATTTGTAATCTGTCCTGTCCCATTGTTTGCCAGATAAAGTTAATCACATCTGATATGTGCTAGGGATGGCAGGATGTGGTTTGGAGGTTAAGCCTATTGCTCTCAGGAAGTCACTGCTAGACCCCATGTCGGGTCATCTCTTGTTATTGTCTGCTGCATCCTCTTATTGTTTCATTGTGTAAAACCCCTTTGTATCTGCTATAAATATTGCTGACTTTTCCTAAATAAATCAGTTACTTTTGAGGCATATAGATTTTGTAGGATCCTGCTGGGGTGGGTATGACTGTAACAAGTCTTATCAAGCCCCTTAAGACAAGTAGCTCTGGAGTCTCTTGGTAGCATATGGAAGTGCTGATTTCTAATTCAACGACCCTGAACGTTAAAGAAGCCAGATATCAGGGTGCTGGTGCAGAGATTTCCAAGAATCCAAACGGTCCTTGTGGTTAGTTAACCTGTAGTCTATAGCAGCTGGCCCTGGGCTTGTATTGCCACTACTCTTGGATCATCACAGGGGGCACGACTTGTTTTGTATAGTTAGGCATAAAAAGTGAAAAAGAAGAAAGTATTCCCATATTATTGTTTCACTTTGTATTACTGAAAAATATAACTAAATAAACTTGCTCTATTCAAAATATATATTTTTAAAATAATAGTATTTATTACAGTTGTCAAGAGACTGCCTCCTCCACATTCCATAATAAATGCAAGTTATGATCATGGGAGGTGGGTGCCTGCGTGATCCTGGTCTATGGGCACTTTAGATGTAAATCCACCCCTGGCACTTCCCTTTATGCCGATGCCAGAGTTATATTGTCTATAATAGCTGGCCATCCTGCGCGACAGCCTCTCTTATAGTATGGTGTTCATCAAAACATAATAGAAATGTTAAGAAAAAATTGCATATACATGTTACAGGTGGTTTTAATGTTCCTGGTGTGTTCCACATATCTACAAAGTAATGACGGGAGATCAAAAACTACACAGAAATCTGCCATTGGCATCATATCCCCTTATTTCTGTCTTATTTAGTTGGTTGTAGTGGAGTTATGATTAGGCTCTTTGTGACACTTGGGGGGCCATCTGTTGTGGGCCATGGGTAGACATGAGTCAACTGTGCAGCAATTCTCCCCCTTTCTCCAGGAAGCTGTCCTCCCCACCTGGACACTTGGACTAACATGCATAAGTATATTTGTCATAAATAACTTTTGGGACCAGATTGGGACTTCCTTGAACCCCACAAGCAAGAGTCCTTTATGGCCCATGCCTGTACTGCCACAGCCCCTGAATTTATGGACTTTGGGATTGCGAGGGTTAAGATTGTGTGGTTTTTGGTAATTGCAATGTAATTTCTGCCAGTTGTGTGTTGTATGGAATGTTGTTGTGTTGGGGACCCTGAGGTGGGGATGACAGGCCAGAATATATCATGCTGGGCTCCTGTTCATGGGTCACTGGTAGCAGTGTGACTGATCCAATGTATTGTAACAATGTTTTACAAGTATCAGACAGGGGTACAGTGTTATTAAGAACTAACCAGAGAACAAAAAGCATGAAATGTTCCTGTTTCTGCAATTATTGAGTCATTTTACCATCTTGTTAGGTGAATAAATGTTTAACTACTGTTTATGGACACATAAAGGACCACCCTCTCCCTCAGACAGTCTGTCTCAAGGAAGATATGGTTTGAACATTACTATTTTAACCCTCACCCCCATCATGGAATTATTCTGACAAGAGGAAGACAAATAATGACACTACTGTCTTAATTACCTTTTCTCAGGCAAAGTAACTCCCAGCTGGCCAGTAGAGGCCCCCACAAGGGGGTGTTAAAGAGAGTGGGGTGATAGTTCAGTCTTAGTAATCATATTTTAATAACACTGGATTTGTGGGATATTGTAGAACCCCTCTTTAATGTTCATACATGAATATGAGTATGAATCATGGAGGCCTATTCACTGGGATATATTTGCATTCAAATGGGGAATTCACCACCATGTTAAAGGAACATATGTCATTCAGACTTAGTGTCCTCAAAGTGGTCATTAGTGACCTCCTACCAAGTACAAAGAGCAGGAAGGATTGACCCTATGGTTTGAAGTCTTCACTCCCCAGTTATGTAATATTTTGCTGTGCCTAGAAATATTTTGTGTTACCAGGAGATTCAGCTTGAACTTGCTTCATTTATGTGTAGGTGTCATTCTGTGGGAAAGGATAATCCTGGCCTAGGATTATGGCCGCAACTCCTATTTCTTGGGGTATCCTGAGGGTTTGGCTAATCATTATCCTGGTTCTGGTCCATTTTCCTGCTAACAAGGATACCAGGGACACCAATACATACATTATACAAGTTCAAACTGAATCTCCTCTTTATTGGTAACACAACATATTTATATATTTACTGTAGAGCATTACCCTAACTGGGGGGAGGAGGGGCGGGTGTGAACACTTCAAACCACAGGGTCAGAGCCAGGCTCATATCAGGAATTTTTTTCTTAGTCTTTGTACAATACTTGGTAGGGGTACTCACTAATAACCACTGTGAGGGAGAAGGGGGGGGGCTTTATGTGTCCAGCAACAGTAATTAAAAATGAAATAAAAAATTGGAGTCAACTAGTAACTATTCAACCATCCCCCCAAAAAGTTCCATTGCGCTCTGGGCGTCACACTTTTATTTTTCAAATTTAAAGGGACATTGTAGTATTTAAATAAGTAATGTCCCTTTAAAATGATTAGTTGCATTGTGAATAATGATAGCCCTTTTAGCCCAAATATATAAAATTATAAATTATTGGTATCCTATGTCCTCTATGGGGCTGCCATGTTGGCCCCTATCTCTCCATACTTTGTTGGGGGGGGGGGGGTAGCGAGCTGTGAAACTCAATACCGCAATACTAGTATACACAGCATGGCCAGTAGCATATTATTTGGTCCTGATGGTCATGTGGGGAAGCTTCAAGTGCAGGATTATTATACAACTATTTAATTTATCTCTATGGATTGCATCAGATGCCTCAAACATCAGACCAGATCACCTTGTGCCAATAGCATGGATTTCCACCATATTATTACTCAGGTGTGTCCCTGTGCAGACAGGTCTATCTCTTTGTGATGGCCATAACCCCAACAGTTGTACCTTAGTCACCCATTAAGTAGCCCTGAAATGCCGGCATGCCCATTTCTGGGTAGAAATCGGGAGACTCCAAGAATACTGTTGTCATTTACTAATAAATGTTTGATCATTGTTTCTATTTCCAGATCACTATACACATAACTAATGTAATAAAGGTCTATTTTGCATCTTTAGTTATAATTTAAAAACTTACTTCCCAAAAATATGTAAGTTGCAAAACATTGTCTTATGGCTTGGGGGTAATATATGAAAACACTTAAGCAATGGGTTTATCTTAATGGGCCAGATTTTCTAATGGGTGAAACATTAGAGAATATCTGAGGAACCTTCATGCTATCTTATGTATGTATGATTTCACCCTAAGGCCTCTCTATCTTTTTCTTGAGATTATATTTTTGTGTATACTAGGAATTTGTATTTATACACTTGCAATCAACTCCTGGGTAGCTCCTGACTGTGCAGATTTTACTCATAAAGTCGGCACATGGAAGAGTCCAGAAGCAATTGTAGTACATCAATAAAATGTAATGAATAAGACCTCCACTATACAAACGAAGTGTCTCATAAAAACAAAATTATAAGACAAAAATCAATAAAAATCACAACAATATAAAACACGTTTCTCTCTTCTTTTAGAGCTTCCTCAGTAATCTCATCATCATAAAGTGTATGATGAGTAAATATATATTCAATAAATTGTCATATCAAAAAAAAGGAATATATATATAAGACATAGTATAACAGCAATTAGCATGATACAAGTTATTACAATTAGAGATAGAAAATCTGAAACAAAACCAGTAACTTACAAGTTATAAAAAATGTATAACGTTTAAAGAAAAGGAATAGTTAATTAGCACTGAAATTGTTTATTTGTTGTGTTTGTTTTACATTATGAAAATATTGCCGACGCCATTGTGATGATATTGGGATTCATTTACGTTACAATTTAGATCCCAACCAAGATTGTCAAGGGATCCAGTTGTTTTAGGTCACTTCATGAGCCTGGGGACTGATTTTCTTTACAGACAAAATAATGCAAATGGAACTTAATGAAAATAACATTGAAATTAACATGAAACAAAGACATCTAATTAGTTTCATCATTAGGTCACACAGGAATAAAACTCTAATTAATAAGACCAATTTATCTAATTGCTACATGGGAAGTCAAGGTACGGCGAGCTCATACAGGTCACAGAAAAGTATTCAGCTAATAAAGTCAAGTCATGGTTGTCTGCCAATGAAATCTACACTTGTGCTTTAGCTCCACAAATATTGATGTATGAGTCATGCTTGTATGCCAATTAGATCTACAGATGTGTGCACAGTAATATAGAGGTGTGAGTCATACTTGCTGCCAATGACATTTGGGCCTTAGTAAGACAAACTAAAGCAAGTGATATTCATACCTTTTCTATCTGCATAATCAGAATTAATTAAACCACGTGATGATATGATAGGATTTTAGTGTATGTTCAATGATTATCAGACTGAGATGTCCGGAGACAATTCTAGATATTCTGGATTCCAATACATCCTTCCATTAACATTTTCCAGGACCACCACAAGATATCACAAGACACTCATAAGAGGTAACAAGACATCAACAAAAGGTCACAAGACACCCACTATATGTCACAAGACACCCACAATATGTCACAAGACATCCACAAAAGGTCACAAGACACCCATAATATGTAACAAGACACCCACAATATGTCACAAGACATCCACAAAAGGTCACAAGACACCCACAATATGTCACAAGACACTCTGTACTAAATCCATTATTATTGAGTAAAGTGTGGAAACTGTACGGCTTATAATGAGGAGTAATAGGCAGAGTATAAAAGTACATTGGATACCACCTCAGGTTCCATATAGGATCATTCAACTCCATCTGTACGATATGCAGCATTATAACAATCCATCAGAGAGCTTTCCAGAACAAGTCAAGGCAGAATGATGACCAACGTTAGACTAGAATTATCAGGTAAGGGGACAGATTAGATTGGCCTCTTAAAGCTACACACAAATAATATGCGGGTTACATGCAGAAAAAACGTATAGGATATCGACATCAGAACTACGTTGCCGCAAATCGTTTTATCTGTCAAGCCCGTAACTGTTACGGTCGGAAATCGATATTAAGTTGCTACAAATCCACAGGCGTTCAAACCTGTAACCCTCAAATGGAGCCAAATAGCCAACAAGTGCTAAAGATGACCCGCTAGTGGGTTAAAGTCCTATTTATAGCACTGTAACTGCATATATACACACACTACTGTACTTAACATTAAAGGGAGAGTGACGTTAGGTATTAATATTAATAGCAAAACATTCTCAAGCTCGCAAATCTACAATATAAAATACTTTTTTTAATGTTTAATTTCTGTGTTATATCGAATCCGGCAATCAATGTGTTAATACATATATTAAGACTCGCATTGACTAGAATATCATCTTTACTGATTTATTAATATTGCATTATTTCTGGAATGCGGGTCCGATTGAAACTTGTAATTGAAACCCGTAAGGCTTTGTACAATAACCTCCATTTTTCAGTAATGATGACGATCTCTTTTACCATTGGCTCCATCTAAACCTGATAATATGTGTTTGAATAATTGATCATGTTCACTGCTGCGAATGCAACCTGCGCACGAATGGTTAACGGTCTTACGTCTCTGGCCCGTAACTCGCGGCATGGTTTAATGTAATAGCTCTGAATCGCAGCCGAATTTCAAGCCCCCAGGCTTTGTGGGTGTATCATTGCCACTACGGGCTTGGAATTTAATATGGCCCTAAGTCTAATGCAGGAAGCTAATGTTCACTTTTCAATTGTTACTATTGCCTTAGCACTTCACTTCAGGATTCTCCCCCATCTAGACTGTTGTCACAAATAATAATAATAATAATAACAATAATAATAATAATAATAATTAGAGTATACAAATATATAAAATAAAATTGATATAGAACTTTTCTTCAAAAAGGTGCTCAGAACTCTAATTTTATTTCCCAATCGTGTAATGGAGCAGTATGTTTTTCTCATTAAAGTTTTGACCAATTATATATTCATATATATATATATATATATATATATATATATATATATATATATATATATATATATATACAGTGCCTTGCAAAAGTATTCCCTCCCCCTTGGCATTTTTCATGTTTTATTGCCTCATTAATTAACATGGATTGTTTGAGGATTTGCATCGTTTAATTTACAGAACATGCCACAACTGAAGATGTTTTTTCTTTTTTTATTGTGAAGCAAACAACAAATAGGACAAAATAACAGAAAAGTCAATGTGCATAACTATTCACCCCCCTAAAGTCAATACTTTGTAGAGCCACCATTTGCGGCAATCACAGCTCCAATTCACTTGTGACAAGCTCATAGAGACTTATCCAATCTTACAATGGGAATTTTTGCCCATTCCTCCTTGCAAACCTGCTCCAGCTCCTTCAAGTTGGATGGTTTGCGCTTGTGAACAGCAATCTTTAAGTCTGACCACAGATTTTCTATTGGATTGAGGTCTGGGCTGTGACTCGGCCATTCCAATACATTTACATGTTTCCCCTTAAACCACTCAAGTGTTGCTTTAGCAGTGTGTTTAGGGTCATTGTCCTGCTGGAAGGTGAACCTCCGTCCTAGCCTCAAATCACACAGTGGTACAGGTTTTGCTCAAGAATATCCCTGTATTTAGCACCATCCATCTTTCTCTTAACTCTGAACAGTTTCCCAGTCCTACTGAAAATCATCCAGACAGCATGATGCGGGCACCACCATGTTTCACTGTGGGGATGGTGCTCTTTGGGTGATGTTATGTGTTGGGTTTGCGTCAGATATAGCGTTATCTTTGATGGCCGAGAAGTTACATTTTAGTCTCTTTAGACCAGAGCACCTTCCTCCATACATTTTGGGAGTCTCCCACATGCCTTTTCACAAACTCAAAACGTGCCTTTTTATTTTTTGCTGAACGTAATGGCTTTCTTCTGGCCACTCTGCCATAAAGCCCAACTCTATTGAGCGTACGGCTTATTGTCGTTCTATGTACAGATACTCAAGTCTCTGCTGTGGATCTCTGCAGCTCCTCCAGGGTTACCTTAGGTTTCTGTGCTGCCTCTCTGATTAATGCCCTCCTTGCCCGGTCCATGAGTTTTGGTGGGTGGCCGTCTCTTGGCAGGTTTGCTGTTGTGCCATGTTCTTTCCATTTGGTTGTGATAGATTTGATGGTGCTCCTGGGGATCATTAAAGATTTGGATCATCTGTAATGAAGAAATCTGGTTTTCCACATTTAGTGACAATAGCCTTGGCATCATTGTATCTTTCTCGCATATTGCGAGGAGATCATTGGAAAGAGGATGGCAAAATAATTGATCTTCCAGCAGCAATGTCTCTGTTTGCAGCCAATTCAGCGACATAATCCATCAGTCCACAATTTTGTTCTAACCGAAGCTTTCTTGAAATTATTCAAAATTTTGATGATTTGCTTTGACTTGTAGATAGGAATCAATAATCATTTGTTGTGTGAATTTGCCCCCACATAAAATAGGATTAAAATGAGCCCAAATAGCAGTTTGTGCCACTTTATTTTCCAGCATAGAAATATTGTTTCTAAAATGAACCTTACTATTAGGATAACTTTGCAATTGTAATTTTGGTTGCCATTCTGGCTCACCATTTGGAAAGAAAATGGGATTTGTCATTGGATCCAAATTACTACTTAAAAATGTATGTTTATAAAAGGTTGGTCTTCATTGTGTGGATATATTCTAATATCCTGCTGATAAAGTGGTTCACCATCAACATTTTTAAAGACCACTGTTGGCAAATTATAGCCTTTTTGTTCAGTGTTGTGATCTCTTTTTAAAACCATATTTACTCTTGGCATTGGCAAATGATGTATTTGAGCATGTCGCTGTTGTTATTTTTCAACCTCTGGTAATTGTTTGTATGCTTGACCGTATGGGTTGTTGGCCATTATTGTATCCAGCTTTTCAAAGACTAGGTGCAAACAATGTTTATTTTCAGGAAGCATCATCCATTGTTCAAGACATATAACTGTATCTAAGACATATAACTGTGCTAAATTACTTTGCTCTCCTTCTTGTGGGCATAAAGTGCTGTAGTAAATACTAAAACAATATGGACCATGTCCTTGGACATTTTCTGCTAATGTAGCACCTATTGAAGCAAATTAAATTGTTATAGGACCTTATTTTTTATTTGTTTTAATTGCTATAATTTGGAAATGTTGGATCACTCATTATACTTGTTAAATATTCTGGAAATGTGTGTCTTTCTGGAAGTCTTACCTTTCCTTTCTGACAGCAACTAATAAACTGTCCATCAGTTGGTCTTTCCTTCAGAAAATGATAGGTCCCACAAAACTGACAAACCACACTGAGTAATCCATAATAATGATGGTATGTTTTCTTAAATGAAACATTGGCAACCATATCATTAGGAATAATTCTTTATAACTTACCTGATGTCTTAATGGATTAATTTATTTTCCACTTTCTGATGGTCTTGTAGTTGTGGCCTTTTATTTCTTTCAATCTTTAAGATATAAAATGTTTGTTTATTGTACATATTGTTTTTAACTGTCATGAATGCAAAACCTAATGAGCAGTAATGAAACAGTAAAAGTACCTGAAATGCACTTGTAAAATTTGAATTAAATTAATCAATGTCTTATTTTTAATTTGAATACTTGAAAACCTAAAGAGCTAAGCATATATATATATATATACTAGCGAATTGCCCGTCAAAAAATGACGGCAATGAAATTGTAAGGTAGCTAATGCTGTTTGGTGTGTAATAATGAAATATGTATTACATTACTAAATGAATATACTGAACCAATTTTGAAGCATTGTGTTGAAGAGCTGGCAATCTGTGTTGATGTTGCTGCAGCATTAGTGGTGTGGAGCTGCTTTGTAAGCATGCTGAATGTGTGCACTGTGTGGTATGAATATCCGTAGGTGGTTTGTGGCGTTTTGCGAGTTGCTTGCGGTGTTTTGCGAGTTTCTTGTGGTGTTTTGCGAGTTTAGAGTGCTGTAGCCTCGTTTTCGTTTTGTTCGGCGGCCATTTTTTCTCTCGCTTAGATTTTTTTTTAGTCTCTAAACTCTTTTATTTCCAGTAAAATCGAGGTCTAAGTTGCATTTTTGAGGTCCTGGGTGCTCCCTCTTGGTGTAGGTAAGGTTTTTATGTATGTGCTGTGTGTATGTATTGTGTTTTACATTTTGTAATGTTCGCGAGTTGCGTCCGAGTGTTGCGAGGCCGTAATGTGTGTGAACGTGTGTCGTATGTTGTTTGCGAGTGTCGTAATGTGTGTGTCGTGCTGTTTGGGTTGCGACGTGAAGTTTGCGAGGGTCGCAGTTGCTGGCATGGAGCGCCTTCGGCACTCCATGCCAGCAACTGCGGCCCTCGCAAAGCGAGGTCCTCAGGTGCTGGCATGGAGCGCCTACGGCGCTCCATACCAGCAACTGAGGCCCTCGCAAAGCGAGGGTCCTCAGTTGCTGGCAAGGAGCGCCTTCGGTGCTCCATGCCAGCAACTGAGACCCTCGGCCAGTGCCCTCGCTTCGCGAGGGCCTTGGCTCGCAGCCCGAGCCGCGGCCCTCGCAGCTCGCTACACGAGTCAAGGCCCTCGCTTCCTTGAGGGCCGCGACTCGCTACGCGAGCCCGCAGCGTTAGCAACAACTCGTACGCTCACAACTATATATGTGATATATATTGTAACGAAATCCCCTATTTTACAGACTTCACGAACCCACCTGTTCGGTTATTTGAGTATTTACAATGGGCTTTCGTGGAAATACCTAATAAGACAAACTTCAGTCGACGATTCTGAGAACTGCGTTCGTGGGATCTGAGCGCTATTCGCCTAGAATATGCACTCACATCTCAGCTATCTGGGGATATGTGGAACTTCAAGTTTACATTGTGTAAAAACAAAGTTATACATTTTTATTCTGTTTTATTAAAACAAAGAAGCCATGTTCCTTTCTTCCTGGAGATAATATAGGCTCTCTGTGCTACCTTAATTGAATTACCTCCAGGATAGAAAAGAGGGAGTGACTTATGTGTAAGGGGATTGCTTATGCTATAGCCACTGTGATTGGCTACTGTTTTTCCTTTGTCCACCAGGAGGAAGTCCTGATATAGACCGGGCGTGTAGCCCACAGTAAAGAGTTCATGTTTACCCCTTCATGAAGTTTTGACTCATGTTTGGGGGATTGGAGCTATAATCACTTTGTTTCAGCTGGAGTTCGGAGGAAAACGCAGGGATCATCGCTGCACTAATGCAAGGATCCTTTACATATATATATATATAAATATATATATACATATCACATATATAGTTGTGAGCGTACGAGTTGTTGCTAACGCTGCGGGCTCGCGTAGCGAGTCGCGGGCCTCGCTCGCGTAGCGAGCCAGCGGCCCTCGCGAAGAGAGGGCACTGTGCCAGGTTCTCAGTTGCTGGCATGGAGCGCCGCAGGCGTTCCTTGCCAGCAACTGAGGACCCTCGCGAAGCGAGGGCCTCAGTTGCTGGCTTGGAGCGCCGCAGGCGCTCCATGCCAGCACCTGAGGACCTCGCAAAGCGAGGTCTTCAGTTGCAGCACCTGCGACCCTTGCAAAATTTCAAAAAAAGTTCACGTCGCAACACATTACGACACTCGCAAACAACATACGACACACGTTCACACACATTACGACACTCGCAAACAACATACGACACACGTTCACACACATTACGACACTCGCAAACAACATACGACACACGTTCACACACATTACGGCCTCGCAACACTCGGACGCAACTCGCGAACATTACAAAATTAAAAACACAATACATACACACAGCACATACATAAAAACCTTACCTACACAAACAGGAAGCACCCAGGACCTCAAAAATGCAACTTACAACTTAATTGCACTCAAAATAAAAGAGTTTAGACACTAAATAGTTTGTTAAGCGACACAAAAAATGGCAGACGAATAAAACGAAAACGAGGCTACACACGCAAACACCATACTAGATACGTTACCACACATTACGACTTCGCAAACATCGGACGCAACACGCCGACATACAAACATTTAAAACTTAAGAAAGACACACAACAAACACATAAAAAGCTTACCTACAGCAAGAGGAACCAGCCAGCACCTCAAAAAAACAAGTTACACCTACATTTAAATCAAAATAAAATACTTTAGACACTAATACCATCGCTAAGCGACAGAAAAAATGGCCGACGAACAAAACGAAAACGAGGCTTCAGACGTAACTACACTACACTTACTCGCAATAATGAAACACATACTATGCGGAACGTATCACAATCATATTAAACACCATTTTGAACAGTAATACGCAGAAAATGGCGGATGGAACGCAAATTGTAAGCTGGAACGCAAATAGCGCATGCGTATTGCGTACTAACGGTCTCACTTTCCAGAACTTTCTACAAGTTTATAAATACTGCCTATTTCAAACAAAAAAATACATTTCTCCTCAGGTGATCAACGGAGTGACTTCTGACATAACTGCTGCTTTTACTTGAGAAGACAATTCTTTACTAATTTACTACTTTGCATTGTGCAAATTACAACTGAGAGGTAAGCTATAATATATTACATTTTATTATCAGGACAGGTCAAACAAATAAAATAAAAAAATAGGATTTATGTAGTGACATATATGGCACATTTATGTGTATAGGCTCAAAAAAAAAAATACGGTTCATTTAACAAAACAACAAAAAAACATAATTCAATATTAAACAGAGGTTTATGTATAGTGACATCTGACACGCACATATATGTATAGAATGTATAGTGACATGTGACACGCACATTTATGTGTATTGCCCCTGCATAGTGACATGTGACACGCACATTTATGTGTATTGCCACTGCAACAAAATTAGCTTAAAACAAAATCAGTAAACAACTACATTTAATGACATTATATGTCATGTATACTGATATGTCACACGCACATATATGTGTATCATCTATAGTTACATCTCACACACACACATTTATGTGTGTTGGAAAAAAAAATATAAGGTTAATTTAACCATTTAAATATGAGTCATGTATACTGATATGTCACACGTACACAAAATAATTACATTAAACTATGGAATGTGCTTCATGTATGTGACATATGTGTGTAGCCCCCAACAAAAAATAAGGTTAATTTAAATAAATTACACGACTATATTTCAATGACATTAATTTACTGCAATACAATAGATCATATAAAGCTGAATCTTTTCATTTCTTTGAATATTCAAACAGACTCTGCATCAACAGCGTCTCTCAACAATTTGCACCGTGCACTGTGAAGCACAATCCCTTTTAAAGAACACCAACAAAGAAGAAGAGGTAAGATACAACAAGACATTACATGCTCAAAAGGCCATGCTTTGCTACATGAAAAATTATAAATATACAAATAACTATACAAATAACTATTTCACTTTCTTTTTCAAAAAGACACTACAAGAAGACCGGCGGATTAAGATTGGCAGGAGGGG
This sequence comes from Discoglossus pictus, assembly GCA_027410445.1. Classification (NCBI taxonomy): domain Eukaryota; kingdom Metazoa; phylum Chordata; class Amphibia; order Anura; family Alytidae; genus Discoglossus; species Discoglossus pictus. Next base: position 6,880,969 of record CM050172.1, on the reverse strand, counting down.
ACCGTCTGTCATTCAAAACTTCAAGCAAGGTAAAGTATTAAGTATAAACAAGAAAGAACCATGAGCCTCATTCAATTGCGACTTCCTCAATTGAATAGGGCTCTATATAAGCACATAACATATTTTTTAGACAGAACTTTTTAGTTACTGAACTTCTAACCACAATCAAGGTTTTCAATAACTAAAAACTTTGCTCAATAAATATGTTATGTGATTATATAGAGCCCTCTTCAATTGGCAAAATTGCAATTCAATGAGGACCTATATATCTTTAATGGCCAAGGGCCTCACTCAAATGTGATTTGCCCATTTCAATAGGGCTCTATATAAGCACAGAGCATATTTTTGAAAGGAAATTTTTCTTTTGTGAACACGTTGCTTTTGGATACAAGTTCACTAAATACAAAATTCCGTAAAAAAATATGCTCTGTGCTGATATTGAGCTCTATTCCATTGGACAAAACACAATTGAATGAGGAGCTCACAATATAACAAATGCAGTAACCAAAGGCCCTCATTCAATTGCTATTTTGGACAATTAAATATGGCTATAAATAAGCACTTTTAGGCCCTTATTCTATTTTAACAAATATATGTGATGTGCTTATTTACAACCCTATTCAAATTTCTACATTGCAATTCAATGACGGCCTTAGAGTACTATTACATTGTAAAAAATGCAATTTAATGAGGGCCAAACTATGCAACATATGGTACACACAAAGGCCCTCATTCAATTGCAATTTGCCCAATTGAATAGGGCTCTAAATAACAACATAACAATTTCTTTAAAATAAGTTTTTAGTTACTAAAAAAATATCAAAAATAAAGTTTTTCAATGACTAAAAACTTATTTTAAAAAATATGCTATGTGCTTATTTAGGGCACGATTCAATTAGCCAAATCGCAATTGAATGAGACACAAACTGCTACACACAAAACAGAATTTCTTATTCAATGTTTAACAACCTATAAGCCTTACAAAGAAGCAAAAATAAGAATAACAAAAGTGTTGTGCACCTAATAGCATTGTACAAAAATCACACAAACTCATAGCAAAGTACATTAACATTCTTCTTTAATGTTTAACAACCTATAACCTGTACAATCAAGAAGAAATAAGTTTTGCACAAGTGCTGCGCACCAAACAGGATTGTCAAAAACTAACACAAACACATAGCAAACTACATTAATTATATTATTTCATGTTTCACTAACTATAACCATCCCAATAAAGGTTAAATAACTATACCACAAGTGGTGTGCACAAAACAGGATTGGACAAAAAATTACATAAACACATCTTATTTAATATATCACAACCCACAAGCCTTACTAAGAACCTTCAATAAGAATAACAAAAGTTGTCGGATTGTACAGAAAGTAAAAAAAAACAAAGATAGAAAAAAATAACCATAACTCATACAATACAGTCAAATTAATACATTTTTAAATTATTTAAAAGACATTTCACTCAAAAAACATTTTCTATTTTATATTACAACAGATACTGCGTGAAGACAATCGGACGAGGACTTTTTCCACAGGACCGGACCATCGGATGAGGACTCGGACCAGACCAGCAGACGAGGAATTTCAACACAGGACCAGACCAGCAGACGAGGAATTTCAACACAGGACCAGACCATCGGACGAGGACTTTCACCAACGGACCACAACATCGGACGAGGGATATCGCCACAGGACCACAACATCGGACGAGGGCTATCGCCACAGGACCACACCATCGGACGAGGACTTCCAACAGAGGACCACACCATTGGACAACGATTTTGAACCGAGGACCAACAAACATTCGGATTTAAATCACACTTCAACCAAGGTAAAGTATAATAAGTACTAAAGTATAAAACTAAAGAAACTGCTTTCAGTTGCATCCGTGTCAACAGAAAAATAAAATAATTAATTTACTATCTCCCTTATTTTATTTAAATTGCTACTATGCAATACATAGCTCAATAACCACATCACTTTTTTTTTAGCAAAGAAGTTTTGCAGTGGTAAATATCTATCCACAAACAACGTTTTTAATAAATAAAACCATTATTTTACAAAAATATGTTACATGCTTATTTACAGCAGTATTCCATTGGCCAAATTCTTAGCCAGTGAGGACAGGAATTATAAATTTAACTAAATATAAATGATACATTAATGATTTGCCTTTTATTTCACCAATTGTGCACAAGAATCTTTAACAGGAATTACAAATTTAAATATACACAATTACATTTATTTTTTTTCCTTTACAGATTAATATGGCTGATAACGAGACCAAAGAAGAGAAGAAAAGACGTCAAACTAGAGAAAGACAAGAGAGATGGGCCGCCCAGCAGACACCGGAGGAGAAAGAAATTCGACGAGAAAAAGAACGCAAAAGACTTGCAAATAAAAGAATATCAGCTGCAAAAATGAAAGATACAACCCAAAAAAATCAAAAAATAATAAAGCATTTACAAACTGTTCCTAAAACATCAGATCACATTTTACAACATACCAGTCAAGACAGACCAAAAAAAGCAACTACAAAAACAAAGCATTTACAAACTCTTAATAAAAACTTACAGGACATTTCAACCAAACAAGTCCAACATATACCAAGAAAATCTACGAAAAAAACTAAACATTTAGAACCTGTTGTTGAAACATTTCATGACTTTTCATCTGATGAATATGAAAGTCAACATCCAATATGCTTTGCAAATTGTCCTTTACTGAAGTCTTTAGCAGTAGAGGTTCATAGTTGTGGGGACATGACTACTCAATGTCAATTTTGTGAGGCTTATTATTTTAAACAGGAGAGACCCCGAGATGGACAATTTATTAGTTGTTGTCAAAAAGGAAAGTTCAAACTTCCACAAAGGAAACAATTTCCAACCTATTTACTAAAAATTATGACTGAACCTACTTTTCCAAATTACAAAAATTTTAAGACAAACATAAGATCCTACAATAGTGCCATATCATTTGCATCTATGGGGGCAACATTGGCTGCTAATGTACCAGGACATGGTCCTTACTGTTTTAAAGTCCAAGGACAAATTTATCATCGGACTTCACATTTACATCCAGAGGAAGGAGAGCAAAGAAAATTCGCTCAACTATATGTCCTAGATACAATGGAAGCTGTTGACCAACGTATGCAGATGGAAGAAAATAAAAAATGCTTACCCAGTGTTTTTATAGAGCTAAATAACATTATGGACAATAATCCCTACACTAAAGCTTACAAAAAATTGGCAGAAGTAGAAAATGAACAACTACTTCATGCACAAAGACATCAATTACCCATGCCAAAGGTTAATATGGTGCTTAAAAGAGACAGGCATACTGATAAACGTCGTTATAACTTGCCAACATCAAATGAGGTTGCAATGGTCTTTCAGAATGATGAAGGAGAACCACCATTTCAAAGAGACATTAGAGTATATCCCAGAAATGAGGACCAACCATTTATTAATATTAATATCTTAAGTCCAAATTTAGATCCAATGACATATCCCATCTTTTTCCCACACGGAGAAGCAGGTTGGCAACCAAAATTAACCCTTCCCAGTTACCCAAATGCTAAAGCCAGAATCCGAAATAATGTTTCTATGCTTGAATTTAAAGTTGCTCAAATTGCCATTAGAGATGAATTTAATCCAATTTTATGTGGTGGGAAACTAACACAACAATGGATTATTGATTCATATTTGCAAGTTGAGGCAAATAATTTAAACTTTATAAAATATCAACAAGATAAACTACGTGTAGAACAATATTGTGGACTCATGGACTATGGTACTGACGTGGCTACAAGCAGAGACATGACAGCTGGCAAAGCCATCATTTTACCATCTTCCTTTCAAGGATCTCCTCGAAATATGAGAGAAAGATACAATGATGCTATGGCTATTGTGACAAAATTTGGAAAACCAGATTTATTTGTGACATTTACATGTAATCCACAATGGCCAGAAATTAATCAAAATCTACTTCTTGGACAAAGTGCTTCAGATCGACCAGATTTAGTAGCCAGAGTTTTTAAGATAAAATTAAATGAATTAATACGTGACTTCACTATAAATCAGTTATTTGGCAAATGTCTTGCTTATGTATATACCATTGAATTTCAAAAAAGAGGCCTTCCACATACACATCTTCTCATAATACTTCAAGAGAAAGATAAATTAGATACTTCGGACAAAGTGGATGCAGTCATAGTTGCTGAACTACCGGATCCAGAACTATATGGTAGACTATATGAGATTGTTACTCATCGCATGATTCATGGACCCTGTGGAGACCTTAATCCACGATCACCATGTATGGAAAATAATCAATGTTCAAAAGATTTTCCAAAAGATTATAGAGACAAAACATATGCAAATTGTGATGGATATCCACTTTATAAAAGAAGAGAAGGAGATAGTGCCATTATTCGTGGAAAAAAAGTGGACAATAGATATGTAGTACCCTACAATCCACATTTACTCATGAAGTACAACGCCCACATCAACGTAGAAGCCTGCACTTCCATCAAATCCATTAAATATGTCTACAAATATATTTACAAAGGCTACGATGCAGCTACTGTAGTTGTCAAAAGTGCAGACAACCCTGAAAGTAGTGAGTTAGTACATGATGAACTTGCATCTCATGTAGATGCTCGCTATGTTAGTGCGCCAGAAGCTATGTGGCGGCTTTTAAAATTTGAAATGCATGATAGATCACATGCAGTATATAGGTTAGCAGTACATTTGCCACAACGACATTTAGTCTATTTCCATGCTGGAAATGAAATGAATGCATTGGCCCAAAGTGAAGATCGTCACACTACACTAACTGCATGGTTTGCATTAAATTCCACTGATGCTCAAGCAACACAATACTTATATATTGAAATTCCATATCACTATGTTTTTGTGAATGGATTATGGAGAGCAAGAAAAACCAGAGGCAATAAAATTATTCCACGAATTTACACAGTCAGTCTAAGAGATGTTGAACGATTTTGCTTACGGATATTACTTTTAAATGTTCCAGGAGCACAAAGTTTTGA
>CM050172.1:6853404-6870904 GCA_027410445.1 Discoglossus pictus | reverse complement strand
AAACTCTACATGGCCTTTCAGTACAAGGGCCATAATAATGTTCTTGTTTTAGATGATTTAGATATTATGACTAATTTCACCTTCCACGGTATTAGTAAGTCATATCTGACCAAACCAGCCTTAAAATGTTCCAAAGCTTTATCAACTCTTGTATATAGATGATCTTTAATGGCGCATAATTTTCCTTGTTTGATCTACTCTTATGAACCACTTTCTGAATAATTGTAATAGACTAATTCAGCCTTTAATATTCATGTTGTGTTGCTCCCTCCTGTTCAGTAGAAGCAGCTGAAATCCTCCTCTGCTCCTCTGCACTCAGAGTCCCCTTTCAGGTAGTAATAATACACGCTAATAGGTTTAGTCATAACCTTGAGAATGAGCTGGTCAACATCACTTCAGTTTGGCCGACGTGTTCTAGTTAAATGGGACATGCTGGTGACTTCATCTATAGAGATGGACGTGGACAATTAGTGACAGCGCAGCTGGGACGTTATACAAATACAGGCAGATTGTGGCTCTGTCTTTAAAATGTGACAATTAGCATTTGTAAGAAAATTATATTATTGTTATTGTTATAATTATAAATATAATATAATAATAACTTAATTAATCCCTTAAAACCTTTAGTGTATATAACATCATGCTGTGTATTTGTTCTGGATTTTGGACTGATTGCCATAGTCTGATTTCTGTGCTCACAACACTTCGATGCCAGACACAAATGACACAATACAACTTCTCACACAAGCAAAGTAGAAATTAAAAATTTAAATATTACAAGTAACCTCAAGGAGTTAAAACCACGTTGCCTAGGAACAAACACTCTAATGCAAACACTCTTAATATATCACATTTTAACACAAAATAAAATATTTTTTTACTGATTGAAGCTATAAATACAAATGTCATCTCTTTTAAATATCAAAATACATTTTTAATTAAAAAGCAATAACTATATATATATATATATATATATATATATATATATATATATATATATATATCTTTTTCTTTGCCATAGTCAGTTATGGCACTTGTTCCTGCACTTCCCACTTATTATAAGATTTATTACGTTAATCAAAGTTACAGTATATATATATTGGGGCTGGCAGTAGCGTAGGAAGGGGTGTGCGCAGGGGGCGGAGCGCCCTGGGTGTCACCTTTTTGGGAATGGCAAAAGTGCATCCTCTTGACACTGCACATTCCCCTTCCCCCAGTCCCTTGTTTTTGATCCTGCTCTCTGCTTGTGTCTCCTGGCAGAGGGAGGAGCCAGCGGACCGACAGCATGGAGCAGGAGCTGAAAGTAAGAGAGAGGGTAGAGTTATGGAGGGAGAGGGGAGAGGGAGGCATGGGGGGAAGAGAAGGAGACATAGAGGGAGGGAGAGGCATTGGGGAGAGGAGACATGGAGAGAGGGAGAGGCATGGGAGAGGGAGAGGTATGGAGCGAGAGAAGGAGACATAGAGGGAGGGAGAGCAATGGGGAATAGAGGCAAAGGTGAAAAAGGGGACACATGAAGGGAAAAATGGAAGGGGGAAACATGGGGAGAGGGGAGCATGAGGGAGAGTGGGAGACATGGGGGAGGGAGAGGCATGGGGAGGGAGATGCATGGGGGAGAGAAGGAGAAATGGAGGAAGGGTGAGGCATGGGGGAGGGATAGGCATGGAGGAGAGAATGAGATATGGAGGGAGAGGAATTGGGAAGAGAGGCAAAGTGGAAAAGGGAGACACATGGACGGAGAAAGGGAAGTGGGAGACATGGAGGGAGAGGGGGAAACATGGGGTTAGAGGGGAGCATGGGGGAGAGAGGAGACATGGGGAGAGAGTGAGAGACATGGGGTAGAGAGGCAAGGGGACAGAGGGAGACACATGGAGAGGGAGACATGAGGCGTGTGAGAGAGAAGGTAATATATATATTTGCACTGGGGGGGCATCAAACTCAGGGATAGCCCCGGGCAGCAAAAGCTCTAGCTCCGCCTCTGGTGTCTGGTACCTAGCTCCTGCTATAGATATTCGGACAAGACTATAAAGCGCAACATCATTTAACTAATGGTGGGCAAGAAAATGACAAAGGCCTCCACTATACAAAGTACAGTAAATAGCAAAATTGTGTTTATCATACTTCATTCTGGGAAACTGGGCAGGGACATGCAAATGAGTCTACAATGCATTTTCACTCTTTAATACAACACAATTTTATACATGGCACCTTTTAGGCATATGCTCATGCATAATCCATTCCATGCTATTCTTTAAAGCTGTGTAATACAGATTTGTTTCTTACAATAAATAGATGATTAGTACAAATCTTTGATCAGTCCAATAGTCATGGTGGTCCTGACTGCCGGCCGATCCATCCCAGTCCATGGGAATGCCTAGGCAGCTTGGTATTTACTTTTATTGTTTTTATTTTCTCAGTTTATCAGTAATCAATATCACTGTCCAATTCATTTTATGTGGGGAGGGGGTTTGCTTGTCAGTCTAGTAATATTTTTTACTAAATAGTACCATTTTTGATCAACATTGATAAAGATTTTATTAGCGTTTGTATGAAATGTATCTATTTGCATCTTTAGTACATTTGTGCTTTTATTTAATTGGTTATATGAGGTTCATTATAATCTAGTTCGGATTCTGTATATTTTTGATAAGTGGTACATACTTTCCTTGTCTGGTTGTGATGTAAATGTTATTGAGGTGTATATATACATATATATGCTGTATATTAAGGTTACAAATATTATTTATTGATTTACTTTTTTACAATGTCAATACACATGAGACTAGCAACTGCATGTGAAACTATTTTAAAAAATTATCATTACTTGTGGACAGTTCTCATTACAATTTTGTAAATTCAGTACCATACAAATGAACAATAGATAACTCTGTGACTTTATTTCCATTTACTTTCCAATAGTCTATAACTGTATGAGATAATTGTGATGATTCTCTGAGCTCGCTGTCCCCCGGCGTCCCGTGTCGCAATGAAATAACTTGGTCTCATTAATTAGACTTGTGTTCCTGTGTGAGTTAATAAATAAATAATTTTATGTGTTGTAGTAATTTGTCTGTTACACTAATCATTCCCCAAGCCCATGAAGTGCCCTGAAACACCTGGATCCCATAACAAGCTCGGCTGGGATCTAAACCGTAAAACATAGGAATCGCCAGATAATCACAATGGTGTCTGCAATAGTTTCATAATGTAAAACAAACAGAACAAATTAACGGTTTCAGAGCTAAATAACTTTTGAAATGAATGTATTGACCAACAGACTGACACATAGAACTAAATACAGATTTTAGATTATTTAATTTTAACTATAGTATTTTAAATAGTGTTAATTCATTTGTAGAACTAAAAAGATACTGATTTATTTTCAGATATTTTATCTATAATTGTAATAAATGTCTTCATGCTAATACCTGCTATACTATCTCTTATAATATTTCTGTGTCAATAAAAATTGAAATAATGGCAATAATGAAACACAATAAAACTACAACTTAATTAAATAATCAAGAAGGAAAAATAAATAAAAAATGCAAAACAAAACAAACAAAAAAAAAGAATATATAAAAAAGAATATATATATTTATATATATATATATATATATATATATATATATATATATATATATATATATACATATAAATATATATATATATTTATATACCTAGTTCACAAAAAATATTATTAAAAAAATAGATGGAAATGTTTTAGCGTGAAATCATAAATCCATAGTAAGACATGAAGGTTACCCAGTTATTCTCTTACACTTCCCTCATTAGAAGATTTGGCCCATTAAGATAAACTCAGTAAGTACATTCATATATGACCCTCAAGCCACAAGATGTTTTACTTAAATCTATGCATCCATCGTGTTTTTTAGAAGTTATATTTTAATATAACTAATGATGCAAAAACAAATTTTATGAGATGAGTTATGTGTTGAGTGATCTAGAAATAAAAAGAATCACAAAACATTTTTTTCAGAAAATGGCAACAGTATTCTTGGAGCCTCCTGATTTCTACCAGATGTGGATACATCGGCCTTTCAGGACTACCTAATGGGTGGCTAAGACACACCTGGTGGGGTTATGGCCAGCAAACAGATAGACATGTCTTCACAGGAACACAACTGAAGAATAACATTACTGGCACAGGGTGATCTGGTCTGCCTTTGGAGGAATTTGGAAAGATTCATAGGGATAATGTAAACACCTTGATAGGGGTATAATAATCCTACAGTCTGAACTGGACCACATGACCATGAGGACCAAATAATTCTGGTCATTCTGTATATACTAGAATAGCAGAGATGTAGATTCACATCTTCCTATCCACCAACAAATCTTGAGTAAGGGATTGAGAGAAATGGTCCAACATGGCAGCCCCGTAAAGGAAACAAAATACCAATAATTCCTAACTTTATATAATCAGACTAATAGGACTATCATAATAGTATATGCAACTTATCATTTTTAAGGGACATTACTTATTTGAACACTACCGTGCCCCTTTACATTTAAAACATGGGAATTAAAACTCCACTGCAATCAAAAAAAGGAGACAAAAATAAGGAACAAAAATGCAAATAATAGTTTTCTTGTATTTTTGGATTTCTATTCATTACTTTGTAGAGATAATATGTTAATATGTGAGGGGCCAGAAAAACACCAAACTATTAGAGATATTTCCCACGAGAATGGCCAGCTAATATAGATAATATAAATCTGCCATTGTCAGAAAGGGAAGGGCCAGGAATGGTTTTACATCTAAGGTGCCCATAGACAAAGATCACTCAGTCACACACCGAATGATAAACTGGCATTTACATTGGAAATGTCAATCTCTGCATATCTGTAATAAATACTACAAACATGATTTGCTTCAGGGCTACTGTTTGTTTAATAGGTAATACCAAGTACTTTATTAATTAGATTTTTTTTTAAGTAATGATTTTCCTACAGTAAACTAAAGTTTGCCCTGTTGAGATGTCAATCAGCCTTTCTGATCCATCAACAAACAGAGATTCAAATGTATTGTTAATGAGAGACAATTAGCAAAAATGACTGATTAGCCCAAAGGCATTGGGTCCATTGCATTGAGTGCAAGTCACCTGCAGAAAAAAAAATCTAGGCATGCTCAGACACACCATGACCACCATGGCCAGGTATATGAACTGTTATATATTGAAACATAACACTGCAAGTCCATACAAATATTTAGCCAACACTATTTATTCCATAAAAATAAAACACACATTAGCAGGAAAAGTGTTTTTGAGCAAATCCTATTCTTAGATTCCATGGCTCCCATAGGACCTCTCATAAGGCTGAGCTAGCTCAAGTAGGAAATCATGTTCTCATAGCCAGGGGGCTTGGCACGTAAAGGAAGATAGACAACGGACCTTATATGTTGTGTGAGCAACTCTATGAGTTTGGACCAGTGAATCGGAAGACAATAAACACTATAGTCCCCATACCCTCCCCGCTCAAGTTTTAAAAAAACTTCAGCAACTATTGCTACATGGAGTCTCTAACGGTATTTGCTCCCACACAACTATTGTCTGTGCCATACTTCAAAAGCTAAGACAGAATTATTGTAGGTTTGTAAATGTACTGATAGCGCAGGTGGGTGGGTGTTAATTCCTGGGGCTCTGTAATAACCAAGTGTAACTGCACTAGTTGGGTGTCAGTATTTAATTGTGTGAGCAGCCATTGGTAATTGGCATAGTGATTTTGTTAATTGTTCTTATCTGATAAAGTATTTCATTGTAAATAGTAGGGTTAGGCGTTAGGAAGGCTTCTTTTGTGTTTCAGGACATGTGGGCCTCACTTTTGTTATTAGGGTACTGTAAAATATTTTTTTAGGTTATTCTGGATGTATACTGATGCATCTTTTTTGTTCTATAAACTTATTAGCTGTGTTACTAACAAAAAATTGTTAAGGATAAATAAATATTAAACTTGTGAGACCATTATCCAAACATAAACTTGATATTTAGTCAGCGTTTTTATGTAATGGGTGTAGCCTGAAGAAGGCCTTCTCCACCACTCTACCCATTGACCCTTCAGTGATTAACCTTCTCGCTGTTTAAGAAACACTGAAAATATCAGAATACTAAATCTTAAACACCTGCCAGATGCTGGTTTGTATTTTGATGAGATTGTTCTTGTATCCTTCTTTTCTCTGGAAGATACATCTCTCCTAGTGATGTCGCAAACATCAAATTTTCGGTTCGCGAACCGTGGACGCAAATTCCATCAAATGTTCGCGAACGGACGAACATCGGCGAACCGCCATAGACTTCAATGGTAGGCGAATTTCAAAACCCACAGGGACTCTTTCTGGCCACAATAGTGATAGGAAAGTTGTTTCAACGGGACTAACACCTGGACTGTGGCATGCCGGAGGGGGATCCATGGCAAAACTCCCACGGAAAATTACATAGTTGATGCAGAGTCTGGTTTTAAGCCATAAAGGGCATAAATCACCTAACATTCCTAAATTGTTTGGAATATCGTGCTTTAAAAAATCCGGTATGATGTTGTATCGATCAGGTAGTGTAAGGGTTACACCCGCTTCACAATAACAGACCAATCTCCCCGTTTAATGCACCGCAAACAACCGCAAACAGTCCCTTTTCACAAGGTTGGATACCAAGCTAGCCATGTCCGTTCCTTGTCCTCACTGATGTCATTAAAGGTCTCTTTCTCCACCCAGCCACCAAGGGTCCTCGAAAGGGGAAAACAAGCCCCCTGGGACGCCTGCTGTGTTTGGTCTTCCACCTCCTCAAAGCCACCTTCCTCCTCTGACTCCTCTTCTTCAGACTCCAAGAGTCTGGGGGCTTCCACTGCCCCGCATGGAAGATTATACACAGGTCAGAGTCTGGGGGCTTCCACTGCCCATCATGGAAGATTATACACAGGTCAGAGTCTGGGGGCTTCCACTACCCAGCATGGAATATTATACACAGGTCAGAGTCTGGGGGCTTCCACTGCCCAGCATAGAAGATTATACACAGGTCAGAGTCTGGGGGCTTCAACTGCACAGCATGGAATATTATACACAGGTCAGAGTCTGGGGGCTTCCAGTGCACAGCATGGAAGATTATACACAGGTCAGAGTCTGGGGGCTTCCACTGCCCAGCATGGAATATTATACACAGGTCAGAGTCTGGGGGCTTCCACTGCACAGCATGGAATATTATACACAGGTCAGAGTCTGGGTGCTTCCACTGCACAGCATGGAAGATTATACAAAGGTCAGAGTCTGGGGGCTTCCACTGCCCAGCATGGAATATTATACACAGGTCAGATTCTGGGGGCTTCCACTGCACAGCATGGAATATTATACACAGGTCAGAGTCTGGGGGCTTCCACTGCACAGCATGGAAGATTATACGCGTTGCCTCTGTCTGCGTTATTATAAGGTGTGTACTGTTAAGTAGTACTATTCCTATCGGTTTAATCCCTGTTACGTCTACTATTAGGGGACGTGTATATGGCATGGATTTTTGGAACAGGGAGATGGAAAAAGATGCTTGGTCTGACCTCCTACTTCGAATTTGGGGCACTGCACGTGCAATCTAAGGTGCCACCAGATAGGAGAGGTGTATTAAGTTGTACTACTCATTCCTATCAGTTTAAAACCTGTTACGTTACCTATCAGGGGACATGTATATGGCATGGATTTTTGGAACAGGCAGATGGAAAAAGATGCTTGGTCTGACCTCCTACTTCGAATTTGGGGCACTGCACATGCAATCTAAGGTGCCACCAGATAGGAGTGGTGTATTAAGTTGTACTACTCATTCCTATCAGTTTAATACCTGTTACGTTACCTATCAGGGGACGTGTATATGGCATGGATTTTTGGAACAGGGAGATGGAAAAAGATGCTTGGTCGGACCTCCTACTTCGAATTTGGGGCACTGCACGTGCAATATAAGGTGCCACCAGATAGGAGAGGTGTATTAAGTTGTACTACTCATTCCTATCAGTTTAATACCTGTTACGTCACCTATCAGGGGACATGTATATGGCATGGATTTTTGGAACAGGCAGATGGAAAAAGATGCTTGGTCGGACCTCCTACTTCGAATTTGGGGCACTGCACGTGCAATCTAAGGTGCCACCAGATAGGAGAGGTGTATTAAGTTGTACTATTCATTCCTATCAGTTTAATACCTGTTACGTTACCTATCAGGGGACGTGTATATGGCATGGATTTTTGGAACAGGGAGATGGAAAAAGATGCTTGGTCGGACCTCCTACTTCGAATTTGGGGCACTGCACGTGCAATATAAGGTGCCACCAGATAGGAGAGGTGTATTAAGTTGTACTACTCATTCCTATCAGTTTAATACCTGTTACGTTACCTATCAGGGGACGTGCATATGGCATGGATTTTTGGAACAGGGAGATGGAAAAAGATGCTTGGTTGGACCTCCTACTTCGAATTTGGGGCACTGCACGTGCAATCTAAGGTGTCACCAGATAGGAGAGGAGTATTAAGTTGTACTACTCATTCCTATCAGTTTAATACCTGTTACGTTACCTCTCAGGGGACGTGCATATGGCATGGATTTTTGGAACAGGGAGATGGAAAAAGATGCTTGGTTGGACCTCCTACTTCGAATTTGGGGCACTGCACGTGCAATCTAAGGTGTCACCAGATAGGAGAGGTGTATTAAGTTGTACTATTCATTCCTATCAGTTTAATACCTGTTACGTTACCTATCAGGGGACGTGTATATGGCATGGATTTTTGGAACAGGGAGATGGAAAAAGATGCTTGGTCTGAGCTCCTACTTCGAATTTGGGGCACTGCACGTGCAATCTAAGGTGCCACCAGATAGGAGTGGTGTATTAAGTTGTACTACTCATTCCTATCAGTTTAATACCTGTTACGTTACCTATCAGGGGACGTGTATATGGCATGGATTTTTGGAACAGGGAGATGGAAAAAGATGCTTGGTCGGACCTCCTACTTCGAATTTGGGGCACTGCACGTGCAATATAAGGTGCCACCAGATAGGAGAGGTGTATTAAGTTGTACTACTCATTCCTATCAGTTTAATACCTGTTACGTTACCTATCAGGGGACGTGCATATGGCATGGATTTTTGGAACAGGGAGATGGAAAAAGATGCTTGGTTGGACCTCCTACTTCGAATTTGGGGCACTGCACGTGCAATCTAAGGTGTCACCAGATAGGAGAGGTGTATTAAGTTGTACTATTCATTCCTATCAGTTTAATACCTGTTACGTTACCTATCAGGGGACGTGTATATGGCATGGATTTTTGGAACAGGGAGATGGAAAAAGATGCTTGGTCTGAGCTCCTACTTCAAATTTGGGGCACTGCACGTGCAATCTAAGGTGCCACCAGATAAGAGAGGTGTATTAAGTTGTACTACTCATTCCTATCAGTTTAATACCTGTTACGTTACCTATCAGGGGACATGTATATGGCATGGATTTTTGGAACAGGGAGATGGAAAAAGATGCTTGGTCTGACCTCCTACTTCCAATTTGGGGCACTGCAAGTGCAATCTAAGGTGCCACCAGATAGGAGAGGTGTATTAAGTTGTACTACTCATTCCTATCAGTTTAATACCTGTTACGTTACCTATCAGGGGACGTGTATATGGCATGGATTTTTGGAACAGGGAGATGGAAAAAGATGCTTGGTCTGAGCTCCTACTTCAAATTTGGGGCACTGCACGTGCAATCTAAGGTGCCACCAGATAGGAGAGGTGTATTAAGTTGTACTACTCATTCCTATCAGTTTAATACCTGTTACGTTACCTATCAGGGGACGTGCATATGGCATGGATTTTTGGAACAGGGAGATGGAAAAAGATGCTTGGTTGGACCTCCTACTTCGAATTTGGGGCACTGCACGTGCAATCTAAGGTGTCACCAGATAGGAGAGGTGTATTAAGTTGTACTATTCATTCCTATCAGTTTAATACCTGTTACGTTACCTATCAGGGGACGTGTATATGGCATGGATTTTTGGAACAGGGAGATGGAAAAAGATGCTTGGTCTGAGCTCCTACTTCAAATTTGGGGCACTGCACGTGCAATCTAAGGTGCCACCAGATAGGAGTGGTGTATTAAGTTGTACTACTCATTCCTATCAGTTTAATACCTGTTACGTTACCTATCAGGGGACGTGTATATGGCATGGATTTTTGGAACAGGGAGATGGAAAAAGATGCTTGGTCGGACCTCCTACTTCGAATTTGGGGCACTGCACGTGCAATCTAAGGTGTCACCAGATAGGAGAGGTGTATTAAGCTGTACTACTCATTCCTATCAGTTTAATACCTGTTACGTTACCTATCAGGGGACGTGCATATGGCATGGATTTTTGGAACAGGGAGATGGAAAAAGATGCTTGGTTGGACCTCCTATTTCGAATTTGGGGCACTGCACAAGCAATCTAAGGTGTCACCAGATAGGAGAGGTGTATTAAGTTGTACTATTCATTCCTATCAGTTTAATACCTGTTACGTTACCTATCGGGGGACGTGTATATGGCATGGATTTTTGGAACAGGGAGATGGAAAAAGATGCTTGGTCTGAGCTCCTACTTCAAATTTGGGGCACTGCACGTGCAATCTAAGGTGCCACCAGATAGGGGAGGTGTATTAAGTTGTACTACTCATTCCTATCAGTTTAATACCTGTTACGTTACCTATCAGGGGAAATGTATATGGCATGGCTTTTTGGAACAGGGAGATGGAAAAAGATGCTTGGTCTGACCTCCTAATTCCAATTTGGGGCACTTCAAGTGCAATCTAAGGTGCCACCAGATAGGAGAGGTGTATTAATTTGTACTATTAATTCCTATCAGTTTAATACCTGTTACGTTACCTATCAGGGGACGTGTATATGGCATGGATTTTTGGAACAGGGAGATGGAAAAAGATGCTTGGTCTGAGCTCCTACTTCAAATTTGGGGCACTGCACGTGCAATCTAAGGTGTCACCAGATAGGAGAGGTGTATTAAGTTGTACTACTCATTCCTATCAGTTTAATTCCTGTTACGTTACCTATCAGGGGACATGTATATGGCATGGATTTTTGGAACATGGAGATGGAAAAAGATGCTTGGTCTGACCTCCTACTTCCAATTTGGGGCACTGCACGTGCAATCTAAGGTGCCACCAGATAGGAGAGGTGTATTAAGTTGTACTACTCATTCCTGTCAGTTTAATACCTGTTACGTTACCTATCAAGGGACGTGTATATGGCATGGATTTTTGGAACAGGGAGATGGAAAAAGATGCTTGGTCGGACCTCCTACTTAGAATTGGGGGCACTGCACGTGCAAGCTAAGGTGTCACCAGATAGGAGAGGTGTATTAGGTTGTACTACTCATTCCTATCAGTTTAATACCTGTTACGTTACCTATCAGGGGACGTGTATATGGCATGTATTTTTGGAATATGGAGATGGAAAAAGATGCTTAGTTGGACCTCCTACTTCGAATTTGGGGCACTGCACCTGCAATCTAAGGTGCCACCAGATAGGAGTGGTGTATTGAGTTGTTCTATTCCTTCATATCAGTTTAATACCTGTTCCGTCACCTATCTTTCCTCCTAATAGCACATTATATATGTCATCAACCGGCCTGTGTGTATTTAGAGAACCACACTTTAAGGCCCTTAACCTAGGACAAGGAGGCTTGGCTATCAGAATTGACTCAGAGCCTTAAAAACTCGCCAAACCCCCTAATCAGACACTCACTATAATACTGGAAATGTTCCAAGAAACTCACGGGTTTGTTCCCTGGATCCACCCAAATGACCCCAATTATTGATCCACCCTCAGGCCCCGAAACACATGAGCACAACATCACAACACTGGTGAAGGTCAAGGAAACTAGATAGACTGGGAGACTGGTTAGTAAAGGGCCAGATGCTCACCTATGAGGAACTGAGGGACAAGCATGAGCTACCGCTGTCAGAACATTACAATTACTGTAGGCTGATGCATTTCCCACACTCCCTGACCCAGAAACAGGGGACACCGGTCCTAAATTGGTTCTCCAAAATGTGTAAAGATAAACCTCTATCAAGGGGGATCATTGGTTCACTTTACAAATATAAAACATTTGTTACTGGTTGAAGAGACACTGGGGGAAGGACCGGAGTGGGGGAGCCCTGGAGACCCTTCAGAAGCAACCGGCGTCAAAATCATCCCAAGAAAAGAAGAGGTCGCTTACTGAAGACTGCCCTAGGGTAACCCAGGGGTGATTGCCCAGGTTAGATATTGTAAATAAAAAGCTACTACTGCTAGAGGGATGATAGCTAATAGGACTTTGGTGTTTCCTGCAGATATACTCTTTACTATTGTCTGTTTTACCATGTTTTAGGTATCTCTTAAATTGCAATCACAGTAAAAAATAAGCAAAAATAATTAACCTAAAAAGTAAAAATAAGAAGGACTAGCCAGCTAACTTTCACAAAATGTCTCTATTGTAAATATGTATTTTTGCACAATTGTTATGCAAGACTGTTAAAAAATGCTTTATTTTTCATTACATGCTGTACGCCTTCTAAAATAAAATAATTTAAATGCAAAAATGAGGTATTGTTGCAGCGACCAGAAAAATTGATGTTAGTTTGCCAGGCAGAAATTGCCCTAAAACATTGCGTCTTAAACCCTAGTTGGTGGCGGATAAGTCACGCAAGTCATACGGCATTCAGGGATAAAATACAGCAGCATGTGGACCATTATTAGCTCAAGGCAGCTCATCTATCAGGCCTTTTTTAATCGAATGTATTGCCCACTGTCAGTCCCTTCGGGATCCATCCCTCATTCATCTTAATAAAGGTGAGGTAATCTAGACTTTTTCGACCTAGGCGACTTCTCTTATCAGTGACAAAACCTCCAGCAGCACTGAAGGTCCTTTCTGACAGGACACTTGAAGCGGGGCAGGACAGAAGTTCTATGGCAAATTGGGATAGCTCAGGCCATAGGGCAAGCGTGCACACCCAGTAGTCACAGTAGTCAAGGGGTTCATCGCTCCTAATAGTGTCGATATCTGTAGTTATGGCGAGGTAGTCTGTTACCTGACGGTCGAGTCGTTCTCTGAGGGTGGTCCCCGAAGGGCTGTGGCGATGCATAGGACTTAAAAGGCTCCGCATGTCCTCCATCAACAACACGTCTGTAAAGCATCCTCTCCTTGCCGGCATGGTCGTGGGAGGAGGAGGATTATGTTCACCTCTTCCGCTGTTAGATTGCCTTTGTGCTGTGACATCACCCTTAAATGCTGTGTAAAGCATACTTTTCAATTTATTTTGGTAGTGCTGCATCCTTTCCGACTTGTGGTAATTCGGTAACATTTCAGGCACTTTCTGCTTATACCGGGGATCTAGTAGCGTGGACACCCAGTACAGGTCGTTCTCCTTCATCCTTTTTATACGAGGGACCCTCAACAGGCACGATAGAATGAAAGACCCCATTTGCACAAGGTTTGATGCGAGCTAGTCATGTCCCTTTCCTCGTTCTCAGTGATCTCACTGAAGGTATGTTCTTCCCCCCAGCCACAAACAACACCACTGGTACCAGATAGGTGACAACGAGCACCCTGGGATGCCTGTTGTGGTTGGTCTTCCTCCTCCTCCTCAAAGCCACATTCCTCCTCTGACTCCTCTTCCTCACAATCCTCTTCCAGCGTTGCCGCAGGTCCAGCAAGCGATGCTGATAAGGCTGTTTCTGGCGGTGATGGTGACCACAACTCTTCCTCTTCAAGTTAATCTACGGCCTGATCCAGCACTCTTCGCAGGGCACGCTCCAGGAAGAAAACAAATGGTATGATGTCGCTGATGGTGCCCTGGGTGCGACTGATCAGGTTTTTCACCTCCTCAAAAGAATGCACACGCCTACAGGCATTAGGCATGAGCGTCCAGTAACGTGGCAAAAAAATCCCCAGCTCCGCAGAGGCTGTCCTAGCACCCCGGTCATACAAATACTTGTTAACGGCCTTTTCTTTTTAGAGCAGGCGGTCGAACATTAGGAGTGTTGAATTCCAACGTGTCAGGCTGTCTAAAATCAAGCGCTTCACTGGCATGTTGATTCGCCGCTGGATATCTGTAAAGTGCGCCATGGCCGTGTAGGAACGCCTAAAATGGGCACACACCTTCCTGGCCTGCTTCAGGACGTCCTGTACGCCTGGGTGCTTATGCACAAAGCGTTGTACAATCAGATTACACACATGTGCCATGCACGGCACATGCGTCAACTTGCCCAAATTCAATGCCGTCAACAAATTTCTTCCGTTATCACAAACCACTTTGCCGATCTCCAGTTGGTGCGGAGTCAGCCACTGATCCACCTGTGCGTTCAGGGCGGACAGGAGTGCTGGTCTGATGTGACTCTCTGCTTTCAGGGAAGTCAACCCCAAGAGGGCGTGACACTGCCATATCCGGGATGTGGAATAGTACCTGTGGAGCTGGGGGAGTGCCGTTGATGTGGAGCAAGACATAGCAGCAGCAGAAGAGGACTCAGCCAAGGAGGTTATGGAAGAGGATGAAGTAGGAGTAGTAGAGGAGGTGGCAGCAGGCCTGCCTGCAAGTCATGGCGGTGTCACCAACTCCTCTGCAGAGCCACGTATTCCATGCTTGGCAGCCATCACCAGGTTTACCCAATGCGTAGTGTAGGTGATATTCCTGCCCTGACCATGCTTTGCAGACCAGGTATCAGTGGTCAGATGGACCCTTGCCCCAACACTGTGTGACAGAGATGCCATTACTTCCTTTTGCACAATGGAGTACAGGTTGGTATCCCTGTAAGCGTTAGCAACAACCCGCATGCTTACAACTATATATGTGATATGTGTGTTATGATAATTGCTGAGATAGACTTTTTACTGTAAGACTGTTCTTCTATTGTCATAATATTATGTTGCTTATCTGTAAACCAGAAATGCTCTGTGTTCACTGATCCATTTTATAGCTCCATAATCTCCACATACTGCTGACCAACATATACCATAGAAGTCCTCCTGAAAGCAGTTCCCTCCCACCCTGCCCCTCTACCCACCCACCCTTGTTTACACTTAATATATTGAGGAATACTAATTACCTGCACATGTTCAATCAGTGACATCTGCTTATTACCTCTAACCAGCCCCTTCAAGTATACTTGCTTACACAGTGCCATTGTGTTTCCTCTCACCACCTTCCTTATTATAACCTCCTGCCTTTTTCTCAGAGGTGTGGGCATACTGCTATCCTCTCGCTGCACTTTTCACTGCATACCCCCTGTTTCCTCACTTCAATTCTCATCTTTTGAAGTCCACACTATCCGCATCTTCTCTCCCATCCCTCTGTAAATAGCTGGATCTATCGCCCGCCTGGATCACCCTCTCAATTTCTGGACAACTTTGCCGCCTGGCTCCCTCACTTTCTCTCCTCCAATATACCTTCACTCATTCTTGGCGATTTCAACATAGCCACTGACACCCCCACCTCCCCAACAACTGCAAAATTACTTGCACTTACCTCTTCCCTTGGCCTCTCACAATGGACAGATTCCATAACTCACAGTGGTGGACACTCCATTGACCTTATTTTACTAATCTCTGCACTATCTCCAACCTTGACATCTTCTCACTTCCCCTATCTGACCACCACCTGCTAACTTGCAACCTCACCTCATCTTCCGCTCACCACCCTTCTTCAAATTCTGCTTCCAGAACACGCAGAAACCTGCAAGCACTCAACCCACAACAATTTTCAAATGTACTAAAACCCCTTCTCAGCCCCCTCACCACCCTTGCCTGCCCTGACATCGCCATTTCACAGTACAACGCTACTCTAACCTCCACCCTTCACTCTCTTGCCCCCATAATCACAAGCAAACTCCCTCGCTCTCATCCACAACCATGGCACACTACACAAACACGCTATCTACAGAGATGCTCACGCACTGCAGAGAGACAGTGGAGGAAATCTCGCACTTCAGCAGACTTTCTTCACTACAAGTTTAAATTGCGCTCTTACTTGTCTGCCCTCAATCTTTCCAAACAACACTACTTCTCATCACTAATATCAAACCTGTCCTCCAACCCTAAATGTTTATTTGCTACATTCAACACCCTCCTTTGCCCACCCCCACCTCCTGCCCCTTCCTGTCTAACTGCTGATGACTTTGCCAGCCACTTTAAAACTAAAATTGAAACTATCCGAAATGAGCTTTCCTCCCAGCTTGGCCCTATCCCATCATCCTTTCCACAAGCCGACAACACCCAACCCTTCCCCTTCCCCAATCCCTCCTCCACTATGGATTCCTTCTACCCTGTAACCGAGGATGAAGTATCTACATTATTATTAACTTCTCACCTTACAACATGTCCACATGATCCTATTCCATCACAGCTAATCCCTCCCCTATCCACCACACTTATCCCAGCTCTCACACATCTATTCAACATCTTTTCCTAAACACTGGCAGGTTTCCATCCTCCTTAAAACACGCCATAATTACACCCATTCTCAAGAAGCCCTCTTCTGACCCAGCTTCTGCCTCCAACTACTGCCCTATCTCACTACTTCCCCTGGCTTCTAAACTTCTTGAGCGGCTTGTTTACAATCGCCTCACTCAATTTATTTCTTCCAATTCCCTTCTTGACCCCTTCCAATCTGGTTTCCATGCCCAACACTCAACAGAAACAGCCCTCACAAAAGTCACCAATGACTTGCTAACTGCCAAATCAAAGGGTCACTTCTCCATTCTAATTCTCCTGGATCTCTCTGCTGCCTTCGACACAGTTGACCACCCTCTTCTAATCCAAACTCTCCTCTCATTTGGCATCCAGGGCATAGCTCTTTCATGGTTCACATCCTATCTAAAAGATCGTACATTTAGCTTCTCCTTCTCTGGCACCTCTTCTTCACCTCTCCCTCTGTCTGTTGGTGTTTCCCAAGGTTCTGTCCTAGGCCCCCTCCTCTTCTCCATCTAAACCTCCTCCCTTGGCACCCTCATAAAATCCTTTGTATTTCAGTATCATCTCTATGCAGATGATGCTCAAATCCACCTCTCTGCACCCGATCTATCCCCCTCTCTTCTAGCTCATGTTTCCAACTGCCTCTCTAGCATATCCTCCTGGATGTCTACCCGTAAACTCAAACTCAACATGTCTAAGACTGAACTCCTAATCTTTTCACCCTCTACTACAGTTTCCACTCCCCAAATATCTCTCACTGTTGACAACACCATCATCACTCCCACCTCCCAGGCCCGTTGTCTTGGGGTTCGGCTGGATCCCACCCTCTCTTATATTCCTCACATCCAATCGATCACCTTCGGCCTCTATAATTACAACTGCAGAATGTCCCAAATAACTGAAAGACTCTGAAAGTTTACAAAAATATCAACGACTGTCAAATAAAACAGCAAGTTTGTAATCACAAGTAGCACCATCGTCCTGTATGCTCTCCAATGTCCTTCAGTACGAGGTCTTTGAGACAC
>CM050172.1:6819565-6853382 GCA_027410445.1 Discoglossus pictus | reverse complement strand
TTGAGATTCTGTGCACCATGATCTTAGCTAAAATCTTTTTGTCTCCATTCATCAATGAAATCGGCCATAGTTCTTGACTTCAAGAGGATCTCTGCCATCATTGGGAATAACTACTATTTCAGCGTGGTTTCTTTCTGGAGGCATACATTCCCCATTTAGGATCACATTAAATAAGGAGGTGAGATGCGGACTGGAGAGAGCTTCAAATGTTTTGTATTATAGATTTGTACAACCATCTGGCCCCGGTGTCTTGCCTGTTTTAAGGCTTTATTCAGTGCATCGAGGTTGGGAGGAATTAATTTGTTGGTAAAAATCCTGGAAAGTCTTTTGAATGGTGTTTGGGTTATAAGTAGTCAGGCTGCTAAAGGTTCTAATCTGGTTTACTCTAGATTAAGTATATTTAGAGTTTAGCCTCCTCGCCAGCAGGGTATCTGGTTTGTTGGCTATCCAGAAAAAGAGGTGTTTAGTATGTAATGTTTTTTTAATGAGAGATCATTAAAATTAATTACCGGTGAGCCCCTGAGACATTCTGTAGTATTTGTGCATGTTCAGGAAACTGCACAGAAAACAATGGTTATAATGTCTCTGGGGCTAATCACTAATTAATCCTAGTGATCTCTCGTTAACAACAGATTGGGGTGGATCAGAAAGGCACAGACACTTCAAAATGGCAAACTTAAATATTAGTTTACTGTAGGAATGTTTAAATAACCTTCAATGGATAAAGTACTTATGTTTTCTATACTTTTACATTATACCATATGTGTAGCCTCTTAATGTGTAACTTACCAATACATGTCCTTGTCGGTTATGATAAATCAGTTCATGGGAGCATCATTATTTTATCACAAATCACCTGCTGTCAACTCTAACTGGTTATAATACGACGTTGACTTGCAAATATGATTGACACCAAAGGCAAAACTCTCAGCAAAAAATCATTATCAAATTTGCATAAGTTACTTGTTATTTAAAGTGTACACAACGTGGCGCAGGCAGATACCTCAATTTACCATCAAGCCGCAGCAAGGACAGACAGAACATGCCTTCTCTACATCTGATCGTTACTGTAGCCCTCAGTTCAGTTGAAACCATTATTGGAGTTTTACTTAACTGTTTCATATTAGCTGCGAGTATTCAGGACCAGAATGAGGACTTCACACTAAGTCCCAGCAAACAAATCCAATTTTCCATGGGACTAACCAACGTGATCATACAGAGCATGCTTACTATAGAAGGACTTGTTTCTGTGCTTTCACCGGTCACAATGTTCTCCAAAGAATTCAGCACAGTTATAGTCTTTGTTCAATTCTTTCTTATGTATTTTAGTTCTTGGCTCACCACCTGGCTCTGCTCCTTCTACTGTGTGACTATAGTTACATTCAAGCACGACCTCATGACAAGTCTGAAGATGGGACTCACTGTTGTGGTACCAAAGCTGCTGATGGTCACAGCCATGGGGTCCTTGGGCATCAGTGTCCCCTCCATTTGGTGTGTTGAGTTGGGAATTCAGCAGAAGATAACTGGAAATGTAACTAACAATCACACTGGAAATGATGATGATGTGATCCAGTTTAATGTTGACTTCTTCTATGGTATGGTCTTTATAACATTCGGATGTTTCCTACCTCTCACGCTTACAGTAACCTCCATAGGTTTTACTTTGGCCTCTCTCTTGGGACACATTTGGAGAATAAAACTCAATGCATTTAATGTCAATGGGCAACAGCTTAAAACCCATTACAGAGCATGTAGAACCATGATACTTCTGGTCATTTTCTATGTGACTTTCAACCTGTGTACAGCCACAATGGCCTCCTTCCCCATGTCATCGGTGAGTGTATGGACTATAATTGTTAATTTGTATACTTTGTTGCATCCTACTGTTCAAGCTGCCATTTTGATCTCGGGGAGCTCCAAACTGAAAAAGACTTTCTGTAGACATATCCTTTGCATCAAACAGTGATCACTCCATCGGTGGAGTGTATACCTTTTACTTTTGTCATGCTAAGAAATGTATCTCAGGGTTTAATGTTGTGAAGTTTAAGTTTGGTTTTCATTTGCAGTTTCTTACTATTTTTTGTAAATGTTGATTTGTAACTAGCTCCTGCAAGAGTAAAGAAAGATTGGGTGGAATTATAAACTAGGAAGACAGAAATAACTGAAGTAAACTTATTTTATCTTGCAAAAAGGACCCTAAGAGGGCATATGATCCCCTTGAATACCTCCATGGTCAATATAGGGCTTTGTCAGGGCAACTTTATATGCCAAGAGGTTTTCAACTGATAAAAGGGCGTCTGCCGAGGTCAGAAGATAAAATAATCCACTTTAAAGAAAGAAAAGAGTTATTTACAGTAAGGGCTGTCAGACTGTGGAATTCTCTACCAAAGCAGGTTATGAAAGCAAATTCAGTACATAACTTTAAAAAGGGGGTGGGTATATGTTTGAATAAAAGGGCTGTCAAGGTTATGTAGGATAACTAGAGAAGGAGGAATATTGATCCAGAAAGTAACTAAATCACTATTTATTTTGGGGTCAGCAAGGATTGTGTTTTCCTTTGAGACAATTGGCAGTGTTTTAATGTGTTTGTTTGGGGAGTTTGACTTCATCTAGATCAATTAACAATTCACTAAGTACAAGGATTAAATGAAAATATAAGAAATTGCTGGACATTTGATTGTTGAAAACAGTGATTTTCCAGTTTTCTTCCCTCTTCCTTTCATCTTTAATATAATTTTCAATATTTTTTTAAGTGACATATATACAATATAAGGTATGTATGTATGTAAGATTTCAAACACCTGTAACACCTGTATAGCTCTATGGAATATGTTGGATTGCTATAAAAAAAACAGTAGTAATAATAATAATAAGCACTGGACATAAAAGATGTTAATAAATCAATACGTGTAAGTATTTATTTTATTTTATTTATGACTGGAAGGAAATTGTAAGTAAGGAGAGAAGAAGAAGTGTTATATTAAAGAGCTGCAAGTCCTGCTCCAGTAAAAATGTGGACATCTCTCCCACTTCGACTTTCCTTTTTTATGACAGCTTTTGACATGAGCTTTGATGGGAGAGAATCTTGAGGTGAAGGGCTGTGGTGTTTCAGGTTTCAATGGCAAAAGTGATGATTAGAAAGGGTACTTGAGCTATCTGCATGAGACTGATGAATATCTCTAAAACCAATACACAAACGCCTGTGAAGGAGAGGACCTAACTGGTGGGATCCACTTTTTTGGCCAGTACAGCTGATCCCTCCTCATGACACAACTAATTGCAATGATGTTTATGTGTAGTTTTCACTTTTGTGAGCGATTGCTTTCCAGTAGAAAAACCCAGCCTTCACTTAAAAAACTCATGTTTTATTAAAATACTAAAAATATAAGTACATAGTAGAAAATGTGTTCTCTGTCCCCAGCTCCCTAAATTACTATAGATTCAATGATAAGGTGGGTCTTGTGCTTGTCATGTTAATCCTTTCACATGAAGCTCCTCTCCTGACCTTCTACACAAATATAAGTTTCAGTGATCACTTGTTATATTGCATGCACTTTTAACCTGATTGTAACAGTAATACAGCCAAATAATCATTGGATATTGTCAGAAAGTTTCTAAGGTCCCTATGTAAATCCAATGGTGTAAACTGTGGTCTAGCCCTAAGGCTCCTATTCTAATCTCTGCAAAATTAATTACGAGTCCCGTAGCAGCACAATAAATCCTACATAGCTATATGTTAATCCCCCATCCTTTAAACGTTACAAGAGAACTCCTACAGGTCACTGCTCTGAGTGAACTTCAAGACAAAGTCAAAAAGAAGGCAAACATCTCCATTGAGTTTTGCAATGACAAAAAAGTTACCCCCTTACACACTGACACCCAAACCCAATCCTAATAGGATTTTAGAGTTCACTCACAAACCAGGGCACTGCCATAACTGCAAAAAGCATATAAATAATATTACAGGTGCCAAAGACCACTCACAAAGACATTTAAAGTCTTTGCTGAGTGCTGAAGCTCCAGTTAAAGAGCCAGTATAATATCTCTGTCCAACTATCCCAGCCCCACAAACTGTAACCACTGCAAGGTGGGGTGTATATATATATATGTGTGTGTGTTTGTGTGTGTATATATAAAACAAAACAAACAAGTCAGTGGTGCTCATCAGAGAACAAATATATATATATATATATATATATATATATATATATATATATATATATATATATATATATGTGGATATAAACAATTATAGATGTGTAAAGGGAATTAAATTAATATTATTAGTGAAAAATCAAAAGGCCCCGTTTTCAGGTGTATTTAAAAACAGAATATTTGACGGCAGAGCCATACACCAACTAAAAAAATTATATTATTTATGTGCATATAATTGCTTACAGACATATAATACCTATATCTATAAGAATGATTATAATAACAATATGTAGCTAAACCAGGATATTTGGTATCAAAACAAAAAATAGGAAGTGATAATTAATAAGGTATTAATTTACTATTTGTTAAACACTGTGTATATAAAGAATGAGATAGATCAAACTGATTGTAGTAAAGAGACACTTATAGAAAAGTTTGTGTTAGATAAAGCTCAATAATCAGACTGGATGGTGTTGAATAATAAAAATATATTAATTAGTGTGAAGTTTAAACAATGTGCACATTTAGTAAAGTATAAATATCTGTGGGCAGACACTATCCCGCCAAGTAAGCAATACTAGTATATAAGCTAAAGAGTGAATATAAATTCATAAATATATAAATCCTTACAGTATAGAGAAAGATATATATGGTAAGCACATATAGCATATTTGTATAGTGAATGAACACAAAATGTCCTGGCTAGGTAACAAATAATTATCAATATCTAAATACACATAGGTCCTAAACATGCAGAAAAGTTAAGTAGACTATAGCGCAATAAATATAGCGCCTAGTAACTGTTATAATATCCTTTGACAATGAGGTGTAATCAAGGATAAATAACCCAGTTAGTTATGTACATATACAATTACTACAGATTGGATGGATGTCCTCATATATAAATAAAATCATCAGACAGCCATGTGAGGTGAGGCTAAAGACACAAAAAGTGAAAGGTAAAAATTAAAAAGATGGGCTATTGCATAGAAAAATGTGCTAGGGATTGTAACAGTTGTTATATGTCACAGATCCAATTACATAAATCAATAAGTGTGGAGGCTACAGGTTGTAATTACCCCTACTGGAATGCAGCTAAGCTTCATTTTCTGTGTATGGGTTACCCTGATACGGGAACCTCGCAGCTTTCAACAATTAAGCATATGTGGCCATACGATACCGCTCACCGTGCTCCAACCCATCCCTGCATGAAATGTCCACAAATGCCCTACGCCTCCAAGACGACCGGTTTCGTTGCTCTAAGGCAACTTTCTTAAAGTCTAGGCATCCTGGAGTAAACCTTTGGCGCGCTCTGTTTAAATGCAGTGTTCCCTGCACTTCCGTGTACATTTTTAATGCAAATAAATGAAATCTCTTCTTCAGTTTGCTGTCTGTTTTGCCAACATAAATGCTTTCACAGGGGCATACTATTAAATAGACTACAAAAGTGGAGGTACAATTAAAGAAACTTTTCAAGGGGTATCTTTTACCGGTAACTGGATGAGAAAATACCTTCTCTGGTTTTATGAATCTACAGGCCTTACAATGTCCGCATTGGAAAAGTCCTTTGGGTAGCATGTCTCCCAAACTTCTTCCTCTTCTGAAGGCAACTGAGGCTTTTGGTGGAAGAACTTCTTTGAGTGCTGGATCTTCAATAAGGAGATGCCAATACTTATCCATAGTAGACACAATTTCACTACTGTTGTCTCCATATGTCATTATGCAGCAGGTCTGCTGTTCTTTTCCATTTATTTTATGGTTGTATAGCAGTTGTGAGCGATCTTTTTGTATAGCATTTTTGTAGGCTAGTTTCAAAATCCGATTGTCTTTGCTCCACTCTTTAAACCTCTTACTAAGAGCGACAGCATGTACTTTAAAAGTATCGCAATTTCTGAGGATGCGACTGTACTGCCAAATTGGTATGCCTTTTTTGAGGGGCTTAAGGTATTGACTAGGCCATGCTAGCAAGGAGTTTGAGGCTGTACTTTTCCTAAAAACAATAGAATGTAAGTCTCTTGAGACGTCTTTTTCAAATTTTAAATCAAGAAATTCTAGACTATCTTTCTTAATTTCCAAAGTAAATATTAAGCCCATTTCATTTTTGTTTAAGATGTTAATGCATTTCACAAAATCCTCATAACGGCCTGACCAGAGCACCAAGACATCATCGATATATCTCTGCCAAGGGCGGATATACCTTGTAAACTCTTTCATTTGTTTCGAAAAAATCTCTATCTCCTCCCAAAGGCCTAAAAAGAGGTTTGTATAATTTGAGGTGCAAGCTGTCCTCATTGCTGAGTGTCTGTGTGTATATATATATATATATATACAGTGGATATAAAAAGTCTACACACCCCTGTTAAAATGTCAGGTTTCTGTGCTGTAAAAAAAAGAGACAAAGATAAATCATTTATTTCAGAACTTTTCACACCTTTAATGTGACCTATAAACTGTACAACTCAATTGAAAAACAAAACGTAGCGAGCCCGCGGCCCTTGCCTGCTCACAACTATATATGTGATGTCTTCATGCCAGCAACTGACGCCCTCTGCGCAAGCCGCGGCTGTGCGAGCCCGCGGCCCTCGCATAGCGAGGGCCTCAGTTGCTGGCATGGAGCGCCTTCGCCAGCAACTGAGACACTCGCAAAGGTGTGTGAGTGTGCTCCCGTTCCCTGTCTATGTGTCTGTCCCTCCATCCATCCCTGGTGTGTGAGTGTGCTCCCGTTCCCTGTCTGTGTGTCTGACCCTCTCTCCATCCCTGGTGTGTGAGTGTGCTCCTGTTCCCTGTCTGTGTGTCTGACCCTCCCTCCATCCCTGGTATGTGAGTGTGCCTCCCTCTGAGCCTGGCTCCTCCCCCAGGGGTCCCGTTTACACTGTGGAAGACAGGCAGAAGGCAGGATGCCCTCAGGATGGGGGAGGAGGTCAGGGGACCGAGGGCTGTCGGGATATGGCCTGGGGGGAGGCTGAGACTGGGGCCCCCAGGAGATAAAGGGCTGCACCGGCGATAGCCCTGCCTGTGTCTCTCACCCTATATCTTGGTCCACTCTCCTCACACTACCCTCTCCCTTTCTGACTTTTACCCCTCTCACCTCTTCTCTTTTTACCTTAAATCCTCCTAACCCAACTCATATCTCCCCTATCTTCGCCCCCTCCTCTATCCCATCTATCTCCCCCCACACTCCTTCTACCAACCTCCACACTCCTTCTCCCCCCTCTCTCTGCCCCTTCTCTCCCCCTCTCTTCCACTTCTCTCCTCCCCTTC
Source organism: Discoglossus pictus (assembly GCA_027410445.1). Taxonomy (NCBI): domain Eukaryota; kingdom Metazoa; phylum Chordata; class Amphibia; order Anura; family Alytidae; genus Discoglossus; species Discoglossus pictus. The sequence continues at coordinate 6,845,966 of CM050172.1, read as the reverse complement.
TCTCCTCCCTTTCTCTCCCCCCTTTTCTTCTCCTCTCCTTCTCTCTCCCTCCCCTCACTCCCCCTCTCTCTTCTTCTCTCCCCCTCTCCTCCCCTTATCTCCCCCCTCTCCTCCCCTTCTCTCCCACCCTCTCCTCCCCTTCTCTGCCCCCTCTCCTCCCCTTCTCTGCCCCCTCTCCTCCCCTTCTCTCCCCTTTTGTTCTCCTATCCCCCCTTCCTCCCCTTCTCATTCCCCCTCCCTCCCTCCACTTCTCATTCCCCCTCCCTCTCTCCCCTTCTCATTCCCCCTCCCTCCCCTTCTCATTCCCCCTCCCTCCCTCCCCTACTCATTCCCCTTCCCTCCCCTTCTCATTCCCCCTCTCTCCCCTCCTCTCTTTCCCTCTCCCTCCCACTCACCCCTCCCCTTTTCTCCTTCCCTTCTCTCCCCCCTCTCCTCCCACCCTCTTCTCCCCCCTCTCCTCCCCTTCTCTGCCCCCTCTCCTCCCCTTCTCTGCCCCCTCTCCTCCCCTTCTCTGCCCCCTCTCCTCCACTTCTCTGCCCCTTCTCTCCCCCTCTCTTCCCCTTCTCTCCTAACCTTTTCTCCTCTCTTTCTCTTCCCCCTTTTCTTCTCCTCTCCTTCTCTCTCCCTCCCCTCACTCCCCCTCCCTCTTCTTCACTTCCCCCTCTCCTCCCCTTCTCTCCAACCCTCTCCTCCCCTTCTCTCCCACCCTTTCCTCCCCTTTTCTCCCCCTCTCCTCCCCTTTTTCCCCCCCTCTCCTCCCCTTCTCTCCCCCCTCTCCTCCCCTTCTCTCCCCCCCTCTCCTCCCCTTCTCTCCCCCTCCCCTTCTCTCTTCCCCTCTCCCTCCCACTCCCCCTTCTCTCCTTCCCTTCTCTCCCACCCTCTTCTCCCCTTCTCTGACCATTCTCCTCCCCTTCTCTGCCCCCTCTTCTCCCCTTCTCACCCCTCCCTCTCCTTCTCTCTTCCCCTCCCACTCCCCCTCCCCTTCTCTCCTTCCCTTCTCTCCCACCCTCTCCTCCCCTTCTCTGCCCCCTCTCCTCCACTTCTCTGCCCCTTCTCCCCTTCTCTATTTCTCTCCCCCTTCTCCCCTTCTCTCCCCCCTTCTCCCCTCTCCTTCTCGCTCTCCCTCCCCTCTCCTTCTCGCTCTCCCTCCCCTCTCCTTCTCGCTCCCCCCATCCCCTTCTCGCTCTCTCTCCCCCTCCCCCGCTCCCTCCCCTCTCCTTCCCCTTAGCTCCCCCTCCACCTTGTCTCCTCTCCCTCCTCTCCCCCTTCCCTCTCCTTCTCTCCCCCTCTCCTGCTCTCCCCCTCCCCTCTCCTTCTCTCCCCCTCTCATTCTCATCCCCCTCCCCTCTCATTCTCCTTCCCTCCTCTCTCCCCCCCTCCCCTCTCCTCTCCCCCCCCCCCTCTCCTATATTTTTTTTACAGATATATGATTTTCTATGAAAATACTGCATTGATACAAATAAACACTCTTTGTATAATAAAACTATCACATATACTGTATAGTTGTGAGCAGGCGAGCCAGCCAGAGCCGTTGCTCATGCTTGCGGGCTCGCGTAGCTAGCCCGCCGCCCTTGCAGCGAGCCTGCGGCCCTCGCATAGCGAGGGCTGCAGGTGAGGGCCTCAGTTGCTGGCATGAGCGCCGAAGGCGCTCCTTGCCAGCAACTGAGGCCCTCGCCCGCAGCCCTCGTGAAGCCAGCAACTTGCCAGCAACTGCGACCCTCGCAAACTTTACGTCGCAATGCAAACAACACGCTACACCAACTACGACCCTCGCAAACTTTACCTCGCAATGCAAACAACATACAAGACAGTTTGAACACTACAAAATTCGCTAAGCGAGAGAAAAAATGGCAGCAGAACAAAACGAAAACGAGGCTACAGCACTCTAAACACGCAAAACACCACAAGAAACGCGCAAAACACCACCAACGACCTACGGATATTCCACTAAGACGCCTACCACACATTACCCGCCATATTACGCCAATGCGGAAGTACACAACTACGCTAACGGTTTGTTCTCGCGCACGCACACTCTTACACTGCACACGTTAATCACGCTTACACAGCAGCTCCACACCACTAATGCTTCAGCAACATCAAACAAGGTTCACAGCTCTTCAACACAATGCTTCAAAATAGGTAAAGTTTTATTCATTTATTAATCTATTAGATATTTCAGTAGTACACACAAAACACCATTAGCCACCTTACAATTTCATTGCCATCATTTTGTTGACGGGCAATTCGCTAGTATATATATATATATATGTGTGTGTGTTTCTGTGTGTATATATCACTCTGTCACATTCACACTCACTAAGTCAAACACAGTCACAGTCACACTCACATTCAGTCACTCTCACACACACACTCAGTAAGTCACACACTCAGTCTGTCACACTCAGTCAGTCAGTCACACTAATTCAGTCACTCTCACAAACTCACTCTCACACATTCACACAGTCACACTACCTCACACTCAATGACACATTCACACACTAAGTCACACTGACTCAGTCAAATCAGTCACACTCAGTCAATCACACTCAGTGTGTCACTCTCACTCAGTCACACTCAATCAATCACACTCAGTGTGTCACTCTCACTCAGTCACTCTCACTCAGTCACACTCAATCAGTCACACTCAGACACTCAGTCACACAGACTGTCACACTCAGTCACACTCAGTCAGTCAGTAACACTTAGTCAATCACACTCACTCAGTCTCACTCAGACACATGGTAACACTCACTCAGTCTCACTCAGTCACATGCACTCACTCATTCAGTCACACTCACTTAGTCACATACAGTCACACAGTCAAATTCACTTAGTCACACACACTCACTCACTCATTCAGTCCCATTCACTCAGTCATACCAGTCACACTCACTCATTCAGTCACACTTAGTCACACGAAAACACTCATTCAGTGAAACTCACTCAGTTACTATCACACACTCACTCTCTCACACTCAGTCACACCAGTCAGTCACTCTCACAAACTCACTCTCTCACACTTTGTCAAATTCACACACTCAGCCACACTGACTCACACTCACTGACTCAGTCACTCTCACTCAGTCACACTCACACACTCAGTCACACTGACTCAGTCAAGCTCAGTCACACTTACACTCAGTCACACTCACTCACTCACACTCAATCAGTCACACTCACCCACTCAGTCACACTGACTCAATCACACTCACTCAGTCAAGTCAGTCACACTCAGTCAATCACACTCACATTCACACTCATTCAGGCACACTCACACATTCACACACTCAGTCAGTCACACTCACACAGTGATTGTCACACACTCACTCTCACACATTCACACAGTCACACTACCTCACACTCAATGACACACTCCCACACTCAGTCACACTGACTCAGTCACACTCAGTCACACTCACACTCAGTCACACTCACTCAGTCACACTCACTCAGTCACACTCAATCAGTCACACTCACCCACTCAGTCAAACTGACTCAAACACACTGACTCAGTCACACTCACACACTCAGTCAGTCACACTCAGTCAGTCAGTCACACTCAGTCAATCAAATTCAGTTAGTCAAACTCACACAGTCACACGCACTCAGTCTCACTCACTCAGTCACATGCACACACTCCCTCATTCAGTCACACTCACTCACTCAGTCACAAGCACACATTCAGTCACACTCACTCTGTCACACTCCCACACTCATTCAGTCAGTCACAACCATACATTCAGTCACACTCACTCTGTCAAACTAACACACTCACTCAGTCATGCAATCTCACTCAAGCACTCACTCAGTCACACACAATCAGTCGCACTCACACTCAGTCTTACTGACTCACTCTCACATAATTATCATACAGTAAAAAAAAACACTACACATAAAGTCAAGTTTTATTAAATTATAACTTAACTTGCTCTGTAAGATGCATCAGAGCAAGTTAAAAGAGCTTACTATCCCTTTAAATATTAATTTTGATCATTCTAATTGGCTGAACTAGATGTCAATTCATATTTCAGCTAATCAGAATGGGTTATTTGGATGTCACCCTTCTCACTCTGTACTTTGAATATTTTGAACCAATCAGATTGCTCAGATTGAAAGATCACTTAAAACCAGTATAACTGAACTAAAATACCTGTTGAATTATTCTTTACTATAAATCATTTAACTTACAGGTCATTTACCTTACAATATTATCACTAAAAAAGTATAATAATGTATTTACATCACAGCGGGTCTTATTATTATTATTATTATTATCGTTTATTTGTAACGCGCCAACATATTCCGTAGCGCTATACATAAATTAAGTTACAGGCAATGACAAGTTAAAGATTCATACATTGCAAAAAGTGGATGGCCCTGTCTTTGAGCTTGGAATCCGGTGTCCATAGCGCTTTCCCTAAAGCACTGCGCAGGATTGAAACTCGCAGACTTACAATCTAAAGTCTTATCCCTCACACTGTGACAAACATAGGGTCTTTCACTTGGTTCCCATATCCCTTTATAGTAGATACAAATAAATACATAAAAGGAATACATTGTATCAGTGATCACTTGCACTTGCCCTTATCTCTGGCTTGTGTTGCTCACCCATATCTATGTTGTATGAACAAGAGCTCATTAGTAAAATCAAGGCCGGGCCGCTCTCCTTACAATGTAACACAAAGCTCTCGCACCGATGAATATCTCCACAGATGCTTTGCATTGGAAGTGTTGGGTTCGCTATTTGTTTGTTTCAGGTAAATCAGCAAACAAACAAATGAGACACATCAGAAAACCAGAACTGATGTTTTGTCCGTATATCTCAGCAGGAATATTTCCAATCACATATATAGTTGTGAGCGTACGGGTCGTTGCTCACGCTTGCGGGCTCGCGTAGCGAGCCTGCAAGAACTGCGTCCCTCGCTTCGCGAGGGACGCAGTTCCCCGCAAATGCGGGTCCTCGCAAAGCGAGGGCCCGCATTTGCGGTGATGGAGCATCCCAACGTCCCCGCAAATGCGGATCCTCGCGAAGCGAGGGTCCGCATTTGCGGAGGTGGAGGCTCAACGTCGGCTGTGTTGTTAACACACACATACACACACACGACTTTTTAACAAAATAAACCCAACCTCCCAGCCAACAAAAACCCAACAACGTCACCGCAAATGCGGATCCTCGCGAAGCGAGGGTCCGCATTTGCGGTGGTGGGAGCATCCCAACATCGGCTGTGTTAACACACACATACACACACACACAACTTCATAACAAAAAAAAACTCAAAGGCCCCTCACACCCGCTTACACCCAGACACACAGACGCAAGACTTAACAAAAAAATAGTAAAAAAGGCCCTTCACTCGCTCTTAACACACATACGCACGACTTAGAAACAAATACACTGCGTCGTACACGTAAAAGCTAACCGCGTATATCGCAAAAAAATACGGCAACATCGCAACAAAATACGGCCGCATCGGAAAAAAATACGGCCGCGAAAGACCCATTCCAACCGCTGCGCATCAAAACATCACAAACACAAGAAATAAACACAACAAACACATAAAAAGCTTACTTACAGCACGGGGGGGCATCCGGCACCTCCAAAAGTTCATTTACACGTCCATTTAAGTCCAAAACAAAGAGTTTAAACGGCCGAAAATCGGCTAAGCGAGAGAAAAAATGGCCGCCGAACAAAACGAAAACGAGGCTCCAGACGTAACTACACTACACTTACTCGCAATAATGAAACACATACTATGCGGAACGGATCACAATCATATTAAACACCATTTTAACCACTACTACGCACAAAATGGCGGATGGAACGCAAATTGTAAGCTGGAACGCAAATAGCGCATGGTATTGCGTTCTAACGGTCTAACTTTCCAGAATGTTCTACAAGTTTATAAATACTGCCTATTTGACAGAGAAAAATACATTTCTCCTCAGGTGATGAACAGAGTGACTTCAGACATAACTGCTGCTAAAACTTGAGAAGATAATTCTTTCCTAATTTACTACTTTGCATTGTGCAAATTACAACTGAGAGGTAAGCTATAATATATTACTTATTTTCAAGACAGGACATCAAAAAAAAAAATTAAAGAAGACAAAGAGGTTTATGTATACTGACAAGTGACACGCACATATATGCGTATAATGTATACTGACATGTGACACGCACATTTATGCGTATAATGTATACTGACAAGTGACACGCACATTTATGCGTATAATGTATACTGACAAGTGACACGCACATTTATGCGTATAATGTATAGTGACATGTGACACGCACATATATGTGTATAATGTATACTGACATGTGACACGCACATTTATGCTTATAATGTATACTGACATGTAACACGCACATTTATGCGTATAATGTATACTGACATGTCACACGCACATTTATGTGTATAATGTATACTGACATGTGACACGCACATTTATGTGTATTGCCCCTGCAACAAAATTATCTTAAAACAAACTAATTAAACAACTACATTTAAATTACATTAGAAAAAAATAAGTTGGGACTATTAAAATATCAGTCATGTATACTGATATGTGACACGCACATATATGTGTATCATCTATAGTCACATGTCACACACACATTTATGTATGTTGGCCAAAATTAAAAATAAGGTTAATTTAACAATTAAAATATGATTCATGTATAGTGATATGTCACACGCACACAAAAAAATTACTTTCACCTATGGAAATGTGCTTCATGTATGTGACATATGTGTGTAGCCCCCACCAAAAAATAATGGTAATTGAAAATAATTACAGAACTATATTTAAATGACATTAATTTACTGCAATTCAATAGATCACCTAAAGCTCAATCTTTCTACTTTTTTTCATATTCAAACAGACTCTGCATCAACAGCGTCTCTCAACAATTTGCACCGTGCATTGTGAAGCACAATCCCTTTTAAAGAACACCAACAAAGAAGAAGAGGTAAGATACAAAAATACTTTAAATGCTGAAAAGGCCATGCTTTGCTAAATACAAATAAAAAATTCTATAATTCACTATTTCACTTTATTTTTCAAACAGACACTACAAGAAGACCGGCGGATTAAGATTGGCAGGAGGGGACCCTCTGTCATTCGACACTTCAATCAAGGTAAAGTATTAAGTATAAAAAAGAACCGAACCATGAGCCTCATTCAATTGTGAGTTGGCTAATTGAATAGGGCTCTATATAAGCACATAAGAAATATTTTAGACAGACATTTTTAGTTACTGAACTTCTATCCAAAATCAAGGTCTTCACTAACTCAAAACTTCTGTCAAAAAATATTTTATGTGCTTATATAGAGCCCTATTCAATTGGTCAAAACGCAATTGATTCAGGACCTAAATATGTTTAATGGCCGAGGGCCTCATTCAAATGTGATTTGCCCATTTCAATAGGGCTCTATATAAGCACAGAGCATATTTTTGAACAGAAGTTTTTAGTTAGTGAAGACCTTGCTTTTGGATACAAGTTCACTAACTAAAAACTTCTGTAAAAAAAGATGCTCTGTGCTCATATTGAGCCAAATTCCATTGCGAAAAACCAAATTCAATGAGGCCCTCACAATATAACAAATGCAGCAACCAAAGGCCCTCATTCAATTGATATTTTGGACAATTCAATAGAGCTCGAAATAAGCATATTTAGAACCCTATTGAATTGCCCAAACTGCAATTGAATGAGGGCCAAAGTATGCAACATATGGTACACACAAACTGGTACACACAAAACAGGATTGTAACAAACACATAGCAAACTAAATTCATATTCTTTTTCAATGTTTAACAACCTATAACCATTAGAAAAAACACTACATAAGTATAACAAAAGTGGTGCCCATCAAAAGGATTGTACGAAAACTCACACAAACACATAGCAAACTACATTTAAATTCTTATTTAATGTTTAACAACCTATAAGCCTTAGAAAGAAGCCTAAATAAGCATACCAACATTGGTGCGCACCAAACAGGATTGTATGAAAACTCACACAAACACATAGCAAACTACATTTAAATTCTTATTTTATGTTTAACAACCTATAAGCCTTAGAAAGAAGCCTAAATAAGCATACCAACAGTGGTGCGCACCAAACAGGATTGTACGAAAACTCACACAAACACATAGCAAACTACATTTATATTCTTATTTTATGTTTAACAACCTATAAGCCTTAGAAAGAAGCCTAAATAAGCATACCAACAGTGGTGCGCACCAAACAGGATTGTACGAAAACTCACACAAACACATACCAAACTACATTTATATTCTTATTTTATGTTTAACAATCTATAAGCCTTAGAAAAAGCCCTAAATAAGCATACCAAAAGTGGTGGGCACCAAACGGGATTGTAGAAAAACACAGAAATAATGTCATTTTTTAGTTCATAGAAATACATTCAAATAAAATTACATTTTCATTTTTATTTTATAACAGATACTGCGTCAAGAACATCGGACCAGGAGTTTCAACTGAGGACCAGACCAGCGGACGAGGACTTTAAACAGAGGACCAGACCATTGGACGAGGACTTTCAACAGAGGACTACACCATCGGACGAGGACTTTCAACAGAGGACCAGACGATTGGACGAGGACTTTCAACACAGGACCAGACCATCAGACGAAGGCTTTCAAAACAGGACCAACAAAGATTCTGCTTCAAATCAAACTTCAACCAAGGTACAGAAAACAAGTAAAAAAAGAGAAAAATTAATTAATATTCTTCTTTAATGTTTAACCACCTATAAGCCTTAGAAAAAAGCCTACAGAAGCATACCAAAATTGCGGCGCACCAAAAAGGATTGTAGAAAAACACAGGAATAATGGCATTTTTTCATTAATACAAAGACATTCAAATAACATAACATTTTCATTTTTATTTTATAACAGATACTGCGTCAAGAACATCGGAACAGGAGTTGGAACTGAGGACCACACCAGAGGACGAGGACTTTCAACAGAGGACTACACCATCGGACGAGGACTTTCAACACAGGACCAGACCATCGGACGAAGGCTTTCAACACAGGACCAACAAAGAATTTTGCTTGAAATCAAACTTCAACCAAGGTACAGTATAAAAAGTAAAAAAAGAGAAAAAAAAAATAAAGATCTTAGCTTTGCATCGATGTCAACAGAAAATAACATTTAAAATAAACCACTGGTAACTATAACTGTTGAGAAAATATAACTAACACATTTTTCATCTATCTCTTATTTGTCTTTAAGGGCCAATAATCTTTAACAGTAAATACAAACTTCAATGTAAACTTTAAAAAAAAATTGGCATAGTCCAAAAAAGTCTAAAAACACAGAATCTATACAATTTGTCATTGTAACATTCCAGTCCTAAACCCTAATTTAATTGCCATTTGACAAATTGAATAGTGCTGTAAATAAGGACATAACATATTTTTGAAAATACCTTTTTAGTTACTGAAACACTTGCTTTTGGATACATGTTTAATAAATAAAAACTTCTTTAAATAATTATCTGATGGCCTTATTTAGACTTTTATTCAATTGACCGCATTGAAATTGATTAAGTATAAAATGTTAACACATTATTGATAACTATTTGTCATGAAAAACAACTTAACATCTCAAAATAAACTAATGGTACATTATTTTATTTTTACAGATTAACATGGCTGATAACGAGAGTAAACAAGAAAAGAAAAGACGCCAAGCTAGAGAACGACGACAGAGAGCAGACAGCCAGCAGACACCGGAGAAGAAGGAAATTCGACGAGAAAAAGAACACAAAAGAATTGCAAGCAAAAGATTGTCACTTGCAGAAATTAAAGATATGTCAAAAAAAGCAACAAAGAAAATAAAGCATTTACAACCTGTTGCTCAAACATCAGATGACATTTTACCAGAAAAAATACAAGAGATACCAAAAAAAGCAACAAAGAAAACAAAGCATTTAGAACCGTTTCATGAAACATTACATGACATTTTACCTCAAACAATACAATATATACCAAGAAAAGCAACGAAAAAAACTAAACATTTAGAACCTGTTGTTGAAACATTATATGACATTTCACCTGATGAATATGAAAGTCAAAATCCTATATGCTTTGCAAATTGTCCTCTACTCAAGTCTTTAGCAGTAGAGGTTCATAGTTGTGGGGACATGACTACTCAATGTCAGTTTTGTGAGGCTTATTATTTTAAACAGGAGAGACCCAGAGATGGCCAATTTATTAGTTGCTGTCAAAAAGGCAAGTTCAAACTTCCAGAAAAGAAACAATTTCCTCTCTATTTACAAAACATTATGACTGAACCTACTTTTCCAAACTACAAAAATGTTAAGACAAACATAAGATCCTACAATAGTGCCATATCCTTTGCATCCATGGGGGCAACATTAGCTGCTAATGTACCAGGACATGGTCCTTACTGTTTTAAAGTCCAAGGACAAATTTATCATCGCGCTTCCCATTTACATCCAGAGGAAGGAAATCAAAGAAAATTCGCTCAACTATATGTCCTAGATACAATGGAAGCTGTTGACCAACGTATGCAGATGGAAGAAAATAAAAAATGCTTACCCAGTGTTTTCATAGAGCTAAATAACATTATGGACAACAATCCCTACAGTAAAGCTTACAAAAAATTGGCAGAAGTAGAAAATGAACAACTACTTCATGCACAAAGACATCAATTACCCATGCCAAAGGTTAATATGGTGCTTAAAAGAGACAGACATACTGATAAACGTTGTTATAACTTGCCAACATCAAATGAGGTTGCAATGGTCTTTCAGAATGATGAAGGAGAACCACCATTTCAAAGAGTCATTCGAACATATCCCAGAAATGAGGAGCAACCGTTTATTAATATGAGTATCTTAAGTCCAAATTTAGATCCAATGACATATCCCATCTTTTTCCCACACGGAGAAGCAGGTTGGCAACCAAAATTAACCCTTCCCAGTTACCCAAATGCTAAAGCCAGAATCCGAAATAATGTTTCTATGCTTGAATTTAAAGTTGCTCAAATTGCCATTAGAGATTAATTTAATCCAATTTTATGTGGTGGGAAACTAACACAACGATGCATTATTGATTCATATTTGCAAGTTGAGGCAAATAATTTAAACTTTATCAAATATCAACAAGATAAACTCCGTGTAGAACAATATTCTGGATTAATGGACTATGTTGCTGACGTGGCTACAAGCAGAGACATGACAGCTGGCAAAGCCATCATTTTACCATCTTCCTTTCAAGGATCTCCTCGGAATTTGAGAGAAAGATACAATGATGCTATTTAAATTAAATGAATTAATACGTGACTTCACTATAAATCAGTTATTTGGAAAATGTCTTGCTTATGTATATACCATTGAATTTCAAAAAAGAGGCCTTCCACATGCACATCTTCTAATAATACTTCAAGAAAAAGATAAATTAGATACTTCGGACAAAGTGGATGCAGTCATTGTTGCTGAACTACCAGATCCAGAACTATATGGTAGACTATATGAGATTGTTACTCATCGCATGATTCATGGACCCTGTGGTGACCTTAATCCACAATCACCATGTATGGAAAATAATAAATGTTCCAAAGAATATCCAAAAGATTATAGAGACAAAACCTATGCCAATTGTGATGGATATCCACTTTATAAAAGAAGAGAAGGAGATATTTCCATTATTCGTGGAAAAAAAGTGGACAATAGATATGTAGTACCCTACAATCCACATTTACTCATGAAGTACAACGCCCACATCAACGTAGAAGCCTGCACTTCCATCAAATCCATTAAATATGTCTACAAATATATTTACAAAGGTTACGATGCAGCTACTGTAGTCGTCAAAAGTGCAGGCAACCCTGAAAGTAGTGAGTTAGTACATGATGAACTTGCATCTCATGTAGATGCTCGCTATGTCAGTGCGCCAGAAGCTATGTGGCGGCTTTTAAAATTTGAAATGCATGATAGATCACATGCAGTATATAGGTTAGCAGTACATTTGCCACAACGACATTTAGTCTATTTCCATGCTGGAAATGAAATGAATGCATTGGCCCAAAGTGAAGATCGTCACACTACACTAACTGCATGGTTTGCATAAAATTCCACTGATGCTGAAGCAACACAATACTTATATATTGAAATTCCATATCACTATGTTTTTGTGAATGGATTATGGAGACCAAGAAAAACCAGAGGCAATAAAATTATTCCAAGAATTTACACAGTCAGTCCAAGAGATGTTGAACGTTTTTGCTTATTAATATTACTTTTAAATGTTCCTGGAGCACAAAGTTTTGAACACTTAAGAACTGTTAATGACATTGTATATGAATCCTTCCATTTAGCTGCAAGACATAGAAACTTACTCGCTGATGATACAGAGTGGGAAAGATGTTTAGAAGAAGCAGCACAATGTCAAATGCCACGACAGATGAGAGAACAATTTGCTTTTATTTGTATCTTCTCAAATGCTCCAAATGCATTAGCTTTGTGGGAGACTTTTAAAAGTAATATGGCTGAAGACTTTATGCGACGATACAATGAACCCATTGCACACTTAAAAGCGTTAATGGAAATCCAAGAAGTCTTTTTAACACATGGATTAAGTTGTGCAAGTTTTAATTTGCCTGATCCAGGTCTTATAGATGACATTAACTTTGAAGACTATGACATTCAACTACAAGCAGAAAGAACAGAAGAAAGACTTGCAACTTTAAATACACTACAATTGCAAGCATTTCATGCCATTAAAAATGCTATAGATGATGACATGGTGACAGAGCATTATTTCTATCTTGATGGACCTGGCGGATCAGGAAAAACATATTTGTACAATTTATTAATGAGTTCAGTACGAGCACAAGGAAAAATAGCAATGGCGTTTGCCACTACTGGAATTGCTGCACTTTTATTAGAAGGTGGAAGAACTGTTCATAGTGTATTTAAACTGCCAGTGCCTATTTTAGAAAATTCTGTGTCAGATATTCGCATGACATCCTTACAAGCAAAGAAATTCAAGAAATGTAAATTAATTATAATAGATGAGGCCACAATGATGTCATGCTATGCCCTCCAATGTATTGACCGTTTGCTTCGTGAAGTCATGGATAATATTTTTCCATTTGGTGGAAAGGTAATGTTGTTGGGTGGCGATTTTAGACAAACATTACCTGTCGTTGTACATGGAAATCGAACTGACATTATCGAAACATGTATAAAGTCAAGTACAGTATGGAAACATTTTACCCATCTTCAACTGCAACAAAATATGAGATCAGAAGGCCAAACTGATTTCAATGATTGGCTTATTAAAATTGGAGAAGGCAGAACAGAAAAAATACTACATTTACCTGACGACACTGTAGAGATCCCACTTCATATGATTTGTCAACAAGATATTATATCGGCTATATTTGAAGGGAGCATAAATAATGAAGAATATTCCGAGCTTGCCAACCATGTTATACTGACGTGTAAAAATAAAGATGCATTAATACTCAATAATGAAATCTTAAAAAAAAATTATGCACCACAAAGAAATTATCACAGTGCTGATTCTGTACTTGCTGATGACAATGAAAGTCAGGCAAACTTTTCAACTGAATTCATAAACTCTTTAACTCCTTCTGGAATGCCACCACATATTTTGCAGCTAAAGAAAGGTGCAATTATCATGTTACTGCGAAATATGAACCCAAAAAAAGGCCTATGCAATGGCACAAGATTAATTGTTTAACAATTAAAGGACCATTTTATAGATGCTGAAATTTTAACTGGGACCCATAAAGGAGAGAGAGTTTTCATACCAAGAATAGATTTAGCCCCAAGTGAAAGTAGTCTCCCTTTTATACTTCAAAGAAGACAATTTCCCATTATTATGGCATTTGCCATGACCATTAATAAATCACAAGGTCAAACTTTCAAATCTGTGGGTATTTTCTTGGAAGAACCAGTTTTTGCACATGGTCAATTGTATGTTGCGTTGTCACGGTGCAAAAATCCACAGGCTATTAAAGTTTACATTGAAAACAATGAAAGTCAAGGTGATTTATTAGAAGATGGACGTATTTTTACTAAAAACATTGTCTACTATGAAGTACTATAACTTTGAAGGATACAAATTAAAGATGCCAAGATTTTTTAAAAGCATTCCAAAATGCATAACAATTGGTTGTTTAATTCAGTCATAATTAATGGAAGTCATGTTTATGAATGATTCGCCTCACAAAATACTTGCCTTGCATTGTTAGTAAAAATTATGTTAAAATGTTAAGTCACTATGTTGATGTTTCTAATGTTACAAGTTTAAAAAATATATTTTCAAGTTATTTCATTCAACAGATTACAAAGTGGATGTTAAGAGGTCAAGCACCTTTTAAGTCACAATGAAAATATTGTCTGTTATCTTAAGATTACTACCTACATTAATGTTTATCGCCAGTTTATGTGCTCAGTAATGAATTACTTTAATTACGTACGTTTTAAGAAGAGTTTTACTGTATTCCTTCCTCTACATTCAATGTATATTCAAGTTAACAATTATTGTGATAGAAATTGAATTTTAATACTGATTAATTTAAAGGTCAATTGTTTTTACATTCAAATGTTAATACTTTTAATAAAAAATTAGGTTACAAAATGTATTCACTATGTTCCTGTTTATAATGTTCAAAATTATACCAATGTTTTGTCAACTTCTAAACTTACATAAAAAATAAAGTTCAAGTTTAAAAATATATACTTTGATGGTTATTGCTTACATATATTTTAAACTTCATGTTAAAATTCGCGACGTTTAATGAAGGCTTTTTACTTTTTGCTTTCCTATTCATTCAATGTATATTAAAGTTAACAATTCTTCAGATACTAATTACATTTTAAAAAACCATTACATCAACATTTTACAAAAATACACATTCATATTACAATACTTACAAGTGTCAAAAATATATGTTAATAACTAAACAACTTGACAAACATATACATCACATTGCCGTCATTTTTTGACGGGCAAGTCGCTAGTAACTTATATTATTAATGGAAAGTAAATACCCCTCTATTATTGTGAGCTCAACCTTAACATTATCAGCTGCAGCCAATATAACTGTATCAAATTAATTATGTCCAACATAACTGGATCTGTATTTGACAAATTTATGTTAATTGAAAAATTTAAAAATTCAGGGATACAAAACAAACAAACAATGATTCTCACTTTATTGAGTTCAGAATCAACATTTACATTAAAATTTTCCTAAGACTAAAGTTATAACGTAGCTATAAAATGGCATGGAGGGTTCCCTATCTTAAATATTAATATAACACAAGCATAACAGCTCTTTTTTAATCACTTAAACGTCCCAAACAGTCCCAGCACCATCTGTACTTAATGCATATAGTGTTTCTATAGCACTTGATGTACTAGACAATCACCGGCTCTGTATCAGCACCATGACACTGAAGTGTAATCGTGGACTAAATAGCAAAGATTGATACTGAGTATTATTAAAAATAAAGATAAGATAAAAATGTAAATCACAAAGTCTGATTAATAAAAGAAAATGACAGACTTACGTATAAATTGATTGAAATGATGACAGCTTTGACGGAGGAGAATCCTGAAGTACTGTGCTGTGGTTTTGCAGGTTGCCAAGGCAATAGTGCCAGTTGCAAAGTGAACATTCTATTATTGCATGAGACAAAGTGCTGTTTTGGCTCATGACCTCAGTAGAATGGGAGCAGAACGTTATCCTAACATTATGGATACCTAATACTTCTGATCTCATTATTGTTGTGTGCTTGAGACATTTTGAGGAAACAGGATGGGCTAAAACTATTTCCTATACAGAGCTTCGGACATAGTCACTTACTGACTGTCATATTCACTTGTCCTGCAATAGGTCTCCATCCAGGGAATCCCTACTACTGATACAAAGAAACCCGCAGAGAAGAGGACCTAACTAATGGGTTCCATTCATCGATCCAGCTGTTTCTTCCTCATAGCACACTGAAAAAAAATCCATAAACATCCAGAGACAAATATCTAAGTGGGATGGTCCAGTGTTTATTTCCCTATAATAATAATCCATAAAATATAATTAAATTAATTTACTTAAAAATAACATTTTAAACTTAATCTTCTGGTAATAGTTTGGTCTCACTGCCACCATGAGATAGATGGAATAATGGATGCAGATCTAGACACTTTAATAACACAGCTGATCCCTTCACTCTCTACCACTAATCACTTTTTTTTTTTTATGTATTCAGTTTTGTTGAATAATAAAAAAATGACATACAGACATGACAAACATTCCTTGTTTGACAACAGAGAAAATCAGACAAGGATACATATACATACATATCCATAACTCAACATTATATCAGCAATTATATACAATTCTCTCTTTTATTCTTTCCCTTTCTTCTTTTCTTTCTTTTCTCAAATTAAAAAATGTATATATATATTTTGGGTTAACATTTATACCATTTACGAATTCCACTTATAACTATTGGTGAATAGAAGCAGACTCCACAACGATGGAAATGCTGGATTTGACCCCCCCAAAGGTATTGGTTCTTTACTATGACTATGACTTAATGTGTGGCTTCTCTTCCCAATTCTTTAGATCTATATTTTTTCCAAATTTTCCATCTAATCGTAGACTTAGGTTTTACTCCCATTTCGCTAAAAATGTTTTCCAATAACCAATCTTTTTCTTATTTTCTTCAAACCTCCTCCCATGTTGGAATTGTCTTTTGCTTCCAATGTGTGCCTAAGTAAAATTTTACTACAATTAGGCTTTGCACTGAAAACTTTTTAATATCCAAAGACATTGTGTCAGGGAAGATGTGCAAAAGCAACATTTCAGGAGTAAGATTTATTTCCTCATTAATTATCTTCGACAACTGGTTAGAAACTTTCAGCCAGAATTTATATATGACTGGGCATTGCCACCAAACATGTAGGTAAGAGCCCACTTCTCCACAACCTCTCCAACATAGTTTGGTGTTCTCATCCTTAATTATATGATATAAACTTAAAGGAAACAAATGCCATCTGTTGTAAATTTTACAATGTAATTCTCTCTGAGCTGCATTCTTTATAACTTTTTCAGTAAAAATGTAATGCCCTATGCCAGATATCAATTTATATAACTAAAGATAATGAAGAAAAAAGGGGGAGAAATAAAATAAGAGAATAAACAAAACAACAGAAAAAAAAACTCTGGGTAATTTTTTTAACCCCTCAGTAAATTAAATACCACTGAAGAAATATTCCCAGCAGTAGAATTCAAGGCTAATTTGGATCTTACAATGGCCCAATCCTCTAGTAATGATGTCTCTAGACGAGATGATTCAATGAGGGAGCCTTAAACAGATGGACAAAAATTGACTATTGTATTAATGAAAGAGTTAAGGGCCTCGATAATTACAGATTTGACTACAAAAATAGCCCATAACACAACAGCAATTAATGCGGTTCAGTCACAATCAGAAAAATTAGAAAATAAAAAATCAAAATGAGGGATAAATACGAATTATTAGCGCAGGAAATGCAAAAGACAAAATCAGAACTCCAGATATTAAAAAAATGAAATGCGAAAATGGAGGACTACTCAAAAAGTAATAATAATTGTCTTAAATTGTTAAATGGATCATCAGACTTAAAGGAACATTCTAACAACTTGATAAAATGGTAAGTAGATCTCAAAAATTAATGGCCGATTGAAATAAGGCAAAAAACAATATAATTACAGATAGATTTGTAAAGAATTCATCAAATAGGGAGGGTTACTTCAAATTAAGTAATAGATGGTATTTGGTCCCCACTTACTTGTTTCATATTACAAAAGATATACAATCTAAATAGTGCTGGCGATACTGTATTGGGCACTCAATACCATATATGATGGGAATGCAAGGCTATTTTTATCTATGGTCAGAAAGCTTCACTCAATTGACAAATTCGCTGAAACGGGAGCTTCCCCGGCTGCCAAAGATAGCCTTATTACATATCTACCCTGAGGATTTGTTCCCTGCATGTGAAGCCTCTTAGCCTTCAAGTAGTAATTGTTGTAAAACGGCTTATTGTATCAAGATGGAAACAAGACCAAATTCCGATATGGACTGAAATAAAAACATTAACATAAAAAAAAATAGATCTTTGGAAAAAAGACATTTTTTTTTCTGTTTTTTTTTTGTGTTATTTGTTACATTTTGTGTTTTTGATGTATTTGCTTGGTTTGTAATTTTTAGCATAATATATTTAAGATAATTATGAATTATTTCTGTACTGCTATGGCTGAATTGACACGATGGAGTGAACAATTTTGTCTTAACAATGTCTTATATCATATAAATAAAAAAAAATAAAAAATGTATTAATATTCGTATAATATCCCTATCTTGTTTTATATCACTTGACCCAGAGGAAGCCAAACAAAAAAAAAACACTAATACCTGGCCTAATGTCTCATTTGATAAAAAATAAATCCCTTCTCTATCACAAACACTAGCAGTTAGATGGCTTTCTGCATCACTAATCCAAACTATTCTGTCATGACCTTGTATGCCAGTAGTGAAAAAGTTTAAAGGTTTTGCTGTTTTTATTTTATTTAAAAACTATCTGGGGAAAAATAACCAGAATATGGGACGGACATACCATCTTCATTTGAATCCATGCAAATCACCAAAGCTTTGCAACCATCCAGGTGATTAATGTGCAGTAAAGCTGTGTCGGAGCGGTGCCAGTCTGGACATCTCCTCTTGTAAAGCAGTGTCTGGGAGACATCCTCCTCAAGCCTGTAAGAAGATCTTTAGGAAACACAAACATCTACAGATCTTCTAGAAGCTATTTCAAAGCTCTGAAGCTTTTTTTTGTGGCATCTATAGAGACTCCTAATAATGCAGCCAGAAGCTATTGCAACATTAACCATCGCCATCACTGCCCTCATGTCTGGAGTCCCACTCAATTTCTTTATCATGGCTGTCAGCTTTAGAGCCTGGGTTAAAGGTGGACAACAAAGCTCTGCTGACCTCATTCTACTTGTCCTAGGACCATTCAATATCATAACACTGAGCCTGCAATGTTTCGGTAACATTATACAATTTTTTGTTGATGTGTTTTCTTCCTTCAGTTTTTACTTTATCTATGCTGTTTTCTGCAGCACTTTTCTATCGAGCTCCTGGATCACTGCCTGATTATGTACCTTCTACTGCATTAAGATTGTCACCTTCCAGCACCGTCTGATCACTTATCTAAAGCTGAGATTCTCCATATTGCTGCCTTGGTTGCTCTCAGGATCCATCATATTATCCTTCAGTCTGATAACCCTCCTGTTGGTTATTACCATCTTATATGTTCCTTCTGACAACCTGGATAATAACACAAATAGTTCCAGCTATGGACAGCTGTCTGGTTATAGGAATATTAGACTGTTTATTTATGGACTGGATGCATTAGCTTGTGTCCCATTACTTCTATCCATGATATCACTGGGTCTGACCATCACCTCCCTCATCCTACATGTCCTGAGACTGCGCCGAGGATCATCCAACATCAGCTTCGCCCAACTAAAAGCTCATATCAACGTGTCTATAACTATGACTCTGCTGCTAATACTACAAATAATCTACTTCCTAGTACTGATGAGTAACAGCCTGTTTCTGTCTTCTACTGTTGCTTGGTCCATGTTTTCTAATGCACTATATTGTTACTTCTTCACCCTACAGGCTCTTATACTGATCTTCCGTAACAGGAGGTGGAGCCTTGTTTGTGGGGTCTTTGTTTGTCCCCTGAAGAAAGGAAAAATAAAAATAAATGGAGATTGAAACATAGTAAAGTAGTGTTAGACACGTCATACTGTCACTGCCAGAGACTTTGCATGTCCCTCTTGTTTCATAAAAATGTCCTTCTCTATAATTGGGGTAATTCAGTTCTGTAAGATTTCTGCTTTGGTTTAGACTGAAAAAGACAGGGAAGGTCTCTGGATGCTACTAGATATAACAGGATTGTACGAAAACTCACACAAACACATACCAAACTACATTTATATTCTTATTTTATGTTTAACAATCTATAAGCCTTAGAAAAAGGCCTAAATAAGCATACCAAAAGTGGTGGGCACCAAACGGGATTGTAGAAAAACACAGAAATAATGTCATTTTTTAGTTCATACAAATACATTCAAATAAAATTACATTTTCATTTTTATTTTATAACAGATACTGCGTCAAGAACATCGGACCAGAAGTTTCAACTGAGGACCAGACCAGCAGACGAGGACTTTCAACAGAGGACCAGACCATTGGACGAGGACTTTCAACAGAGGACTACACCATCGGACGAGGACTTTCAACAGAGGACTACACCATCGGACGAGGACTTTCAACAGAGGACCAGACGATTGGACGAGGACTTTCAACATAGGACCAGACCATCAGACGAAGGCTTTCAACACAGGACCAACAAAGATTCTGCTTCAAATCAAACTTCAACCAAGGTACAGTATAACAAGTAAAAAAAGAGAAAAATTAATTAATATTCTTCTTTAATGTTTAACCACCTATAAGCCTTAGAAAAAGCCTACAGAAGCATACCAAAATTGCGGCGCACCAAAAAGGATTGTAGAAAAACACAGAAATAATGGCATTTTTTCATTAATACAAAGACATTCAAATAACATAACATTTTCATTTTTATTTTATAACAGATACTGCGTCAAGAACATCGGAACAGGAGTTTGAACTGAGGACCAGACCAGCGGACGAGGACTTTCAACAGAGGACTACACCATCGGACGAGGACTTTCAACACAGGACCAGACCATCGGACGAAGGCTTTCAACACAGGACCAACAAAGAATTTTGCTTGAAATCAAACTTCAACCAAGGTACAGTATAAAAAGTAAAAAAAGAGAAAAAAAAAATAAAGATCTTAGCTTTGCATCGATGTCAACAGAAAATAAAATTTAAAATAAACCACCGGTAACTATAACTGTTGAGAAAATATAACTAACACATTTTTCATCTATCACTTATTTGTCTTTAAGGGCCAATAATCTTTAACAGTAAATACAAACTTCAATGTAAACTTTAAAAAAAAATTGGCATAGTCCAAAAAAGTCTAAAAACACAGAATCTATACAATTTGTCATTGTAACATTCCAGTCCTAAACCCTAATTTAATTGCCATTTGACAAATTGAATAGTGCTGTAAATAAGGACATAACATCTTTTTGAAAATACCTTTTTAGTTACTGAAACACTTGCTTTTGGATACATGTTTAATAAATAAAAACTTCTTTAAATAATTATCTGATGGCCTTATTTAGACTTTTATTCAATTGACCGCATTGAAATTGATTAAGTATAAAATGTTAACACACTATTGATAACAATTTGTCATGAAAAAAAACTTAACATCTCAAAATAAACTAATGGTACATTATTTTATTTTTACAGATTAACATGGCTGATAACGAGAGTAAACAAGAAAAGAAAAGACGCCAAGCTAGAGAACGACGACAGAGAGCAGACAGCCAGCAGACACCGGAGAAGAAGGAAATTCTACGAGAAAAAGAACGCAAAAGAATTGCAATCAAAAAGAAATTAAAGATATGTCAAAAAAAGCAACAAAGAAAATAAAGCATTTACAACCTGTTGCTCAAACATCAGATGACATTTTACCAGAAAAAATACAAGAGATACCAAAAAAAGCAACAAAGAAAACAAAGCATTTAGAACCGTTTCATGAAACATTACATGACATTTTACCTCAAACAATACAATATACCAAGAAAAGCAACGAAAAAAACAAAACATTTAGAACCTGTTGTTGAAACATTATATGACATTTCACCTGATGAATATGAAAGTCAAAATCCTATATGCTTTGCAAATTGTCCTCTACTCAAGTCTTTAGCAGTAGAGGTTCATAGTTGTGGGGACATGACTACTCAATGTCAGTTTTGTGAGGCTTATTATTTTAAACAGGAGAGACCCAGAGATGGTCAATTTATTAGTTGCTGTCAAAAAGGCAAGTTCAAACTTCCAGAAAAGAAACAATTTCCTCTCTATTTACAAAACATTATGACTGAACCTACTTTTCCAAACTACAAAAATGTTAAGACAAACATAAGATCCTACAATAGTGCCATATCCTTTGCATCCATGGGGGCAACATTAGCTGCTAATGTACCAGGACATGGTCCTTACTGTTTTAAAGTCCAAGGACAAATTTATCATCGCACTTCCCATTTACATCCAGAGGAAGGAAATCAAAGAAAATTCGCTCAACTATATGTCCTAGATACAATGGAAGCTGTTGACCAACGTATGCAGATGGAAGAAAATAAAAAATGCTTACCCAGTGTTTTCATAGAGCTAAATAACATTATGGACAACAATCCCTACAGTAAAGCTTACAAAAAATTGGCAGAAGTAGAAAATGAACAACTACTTCATGCACAAAGACATCAATTACCCATGCCAAAGGTTAATATGGTGCTTAAAAGAGACAGACATACTGATAAACGTCGTTATAACTTGCCAACATCAAATGAGGTTGCAATGGTCTTTCAGAATGATGAAGGAGAACCACCATTTCAAAGAGACATTCGAATATATCCCAGAAATGAGGAACAACCGTTTATTAATATGAGTATCTTAAGTCCAAATTTAGATCCAATGACATATCCCATCTTTTTCCCACACGGAGAAGCAGGTTGGCAACCAAAATTAACCCTTCCCAGTTACCCAAATGCTAAAGCCAGAATCCGAAATAATGTTTCTATGCTTGAATTTAAAGTTGCTCAAATTGCCATTAGAGATGAATTTAATCCAATTTTATGTGGTGGGAAACTAACACAACAATGCATTATTGATTCATATTTGCAAGTTGAGGCAAATAATTTAAACTTTATCAAATATCAACAAGATAAACTCCGTGTAGAACAATATTCTGGATTAATGGACTATGTTGCTGACGTGGCTACAAGCAGAGACATGACAGCTGGCAAAGCCATAATTTTACCATCTTCCTTTCAAGGATCTCCTCGGAATATGAGAGAATGATACAATGATGCTATGGCTATTGTCACTAAATTTGGCAAACCCGATTTATTTGTGACATTTACATGTAATCCACAATGGCCAGAAATCACACAAAATCTACTTCTTGGACAAAGTGCTTCTGATCGACCAGATTTAGTAGCCAGAGTTTTTAAGATTAAATTAAATGAATTAATACGTGACTTCACTATAAATCAGTTATTTGGCAAATGTCTTGCTTATGTATATACCATTGAATTTCAAAAAAGAGGCCTTCCACATGCACATCTTCTAATAATACTTCAAGAAAAAGATAAATTAGATACTTCGGACAAAGTGGATGCAGTCATTGTTGCTGAACTACCAGATCCAGAACTATATGGTAGACTATATGAGATTGTTACTCATCGCATGATTCATGGACCCTGTGGTGACCTTAATCCACAATTACCATGTATGGAAAATAATAAATGTTGCAAAGAATATCCAAAAGATTATAGAGACAAAACCTATGCCAATTGTGATGGATATCCACTTTATAAAAGAAGAGAAGGAGATAGTGCCATTATTCGTGGAAAAAAAGTGGACAATAGATATGTAGTACCCTACAATCCACATTTACTCATGAAGTACAACGCCCACATCAACGTAGAAGCCTGCACTTCCATCAAATCCATTAAATATGTCTACAAATATATTTACAAAGGTTACGATGCAGCTACTGTAGTCGTCAAAAGTGCAGACAACCCTGAAAGTAGTGAGTTAGTACATGATGAACTTGCATCTCATGTAGATGCTCGCTATGTCAGTGCGCCAGAAGCTATGTGGCGGCTTTTAAAATTTGAAATGCATGATAGATTACATGCAGTACATTTGCCACAACGACATTTAGTCTATTTCCATGCTGGAAATGAAATGAATGCATTGGCCCAAAGTGAAGATCGTCACACTACACTAACTACATGGTTTGCATTAAATTCCACTGATGCTGAAGCAACACAATACTTATATATTGAAATTCCATATCACTATGTTTTTGTGAATGGATTATGGAGACCAAGAAAAACCAGAGGCAATAAAATTATTCCAAGAATTTACACAGTCAGTCCACGAGATGTTGAACGTTTTTGCTTACGGATATTACTTTTAAATGTTCCTGGAGCACAAAGTTTTGAACACTTAAGAACTGTTAATGACATTGTATATGAATCCTTCCATTTAGCTGCAAGACATAGAAACTTACTCGTTGATGATACAGAGTGGGAAAGATGTTTAGAAGAAGCAGCACAATGTCAAATGCCACGACAGATGAGAGAACAATTTGCTTTTATTTGTATCTTCTCAAATGCTCCAAATGCATTAGCTTTGTGGGAGACTTTTAAAAGTAATATGGCTGACGACTTTATGCGATGATACAATGAACCCATTGCACACTTAAAAGCGTTAATGGAAATCCAAGAAGTCTTTTTAACACATGGATTAAGTTGTGCAAGTTTTAATTTGCCTGATCCAGGTCTTATAGATGACATTAACTTTGAAGACTATGACATTCAACTACAAGCAGAAGGAACAGAAGAAAGACTTGCAACTTTAAATACACTACAATTGCAAGCATTTCATGCCATTAAAAATGCTATAGATGATGACATGGTGACAGAGCATTATTTCTATCTTGATGGACCTGGCGGATCAGGAAAAACATATTTGTACAATTTATTAATGAGTTCAGTACGAGCACAAGGAAAAATAGCAATGGCGTTTGCCACTACTGGAATTGCTGCACTTTTATTAGAAGGTGGAAGAACTGTTCATAGTGGATTTAAACTGCCAGTGCCTATTTTAGAAAATTCTGTGTCAGATATTCGCATGACATCCTTACAAGCAAAGAAATTCAAGAAATGTAAATTAATTATAATAGATGAGGCCACAATGATGTCATGCTATGCCCTCCAATGTATTGACCGTTTGCTTCGTGAAGTCATGGATAATATTTTTCCATTTGGTGGAAAGGTAATGTTGTTGGGTGGCGATTTTAGACAAACATTACCTGTCGTTGTACATGGAAATCGAACTGACATTATCGAAACATGTATAAAGTCAAGTACAGTATGGAAACATTTTACCCATCTTCAACTGCAACAAAATATGAGATCAGAAGGCCAAACTGATTTCAATGATTGGCTTATTAAAATTGGAGAAGGCAGAACAGAAAAAATACTACATTTACCTGACGACACTGTAGAGATCCCACCTCATATGATTTGTCAACAAGATATTATATCGGCTATATTTGAAGGGAGCATAAATAATGAAGAATATTCCGAGCTTGCCAACCAAGTTATACTGACGTGTAAAAATAAAGATGCATTAATACTCAATAATGAAATCTTTAAAAAAAAATATGCACCACAAAGAAATTATCACAGTGCTGATTCTGTACTTGCTGATGACAATGAAAGTCAGGCAAACTTTTCAACTGAATTCATAAACTCTTTAACTCCTTCTGGAATGCCACCACATATTTTGCAGCTAAAGAAAGGTGCAATTATCATGCTACTGCGAAATATGAACCCCAAAAAAGGCCTATGCAATGGCACAAGATTAATTGTTCAACAATTAAAGGACCATTTTATAGATGCTGAAATTTTAACTGGGACCCATAAAGGAGAGAGAGTTTTCATACCAAGAATAGATTTAGCACCAAGTGAAAGTAGTCTCCCTTTTATACTTCAAAGAAGACAATTTCCCATTATTATGGCATTTGCCATGACCATTAATAAATCACAAGGTCAAACTTTCAAATCTGTGGGTATTTTCTTGGAAGAACCAGTTTTTGCACATGGTCAATTGTATGTTGCGTTGTCACGGTGCAAAAATCCACAGGCTATTAAAGTTTACATTGAAAACAATGAAAGTCAAGGTGATTTATTAGAAGATGGACGTATTTTTACTAAAAACATTGTCTACTATGAAGTACTATAACTTTGAAGGATACAAATTAAAGATGCCAAGATTTTTTAAAAGCATTCCAAAATGCATAACAATTGGTTGTTTAATTCAGTCATAATTAATGGAAGTCATGTTTATGAATGATTCGACTCACAAAATACTTGCCTTGCATTGTTAGTAAAAATTATGTTAAAATGTTAAGTCACTATGTTGATGTTTCTAATGTTACAAGTTTAAAAAATATATTTTCAAGTTATTTCATTCAACAGATTACAAAGTGGATGTTAAGAGGTCAAGCACCTTTTAAGTCACAATGAAAATATTGTCTGTTATCTTAAGATTACTACCTACATTAATGTTTATCG
>CM050172.1:6685163-6726905 GCA_027410445.1 Discoglossus pictus | reverse complement strand
CTAAATGACTATGGAGGAAATCACACACTTCTGAAGATTTCCTCCACTACAAATGTATACTACGCTCCTATTCCTCTGCCCTCAACCTCGCCAAACAACACTACTTCACATCACTAATATCAACTCTGTCCGCTAACCCCAAGCACCACTTTCAATACTCTTTTCTCTACCCTCCACCTCCTCACATCACTTCCTCTTTCACAGCTGAAGACTTTGCCAACCATTTTATTCATAAAATGTAAAACATCCAAAATGAAATCTCATTTCATAGAGGGTCACACTCTCAACTTACACCCTCTCAACTTACCAACAACACCCAGTCGTCTCCCTAACCTAATCCCACAACCAGGTTGAACTGCTATGACCTGGCTACTGAGCACAAAGTCTCCAGCCTGCTATCATTCACTCGCCTCACTATCTGTCCTCAGGATCTTATTCTTTCTCAGCTTATCCCTTCCTTCTCTACCACACTAATCCCAGCTCTCACACATATTTTTAACCTCTACCTAAATACTGGCATGTTTCCATCTTCTCTAAAACATGTCATAATTACACCCATCCTCAAAAAACCCTCCTCTGACTCTGACGTCACATCTAACTACCGCCCTATCTCTGTACTTCCCCTGGCTTCCAAACTGCTGGAGCGGCTCGTCTATAACCGCCTTGGCAGCTTTATTTCCTCTTACTCCCCTTGACACCTTCCAATCTGGATTCCGGCCCAGACAATCCACTGAGACAGCTCTCCCTAAAGTCACCAATGACCTGCTCACCGCCAAGTCAAAAGGTCACTTTTCAATTCTTATTCTTTTAGATTTCTCTGCAGCTTTTGACACTGTTGACCATCCACTTCTACTCCATATCCTCTTCTCCCTTGGAATTCGAGACACTGCTCTCTCGTGGTTCTCATCATACCTACAAAATTTATCAATTAGTATCTCCTTCTCTGACATCTCTTCTTCTCCTTACCCCCTGTCGGTTGGCATACCCCAAGGATCAGTCCTAAGGCCCCTCCTTTCTCCATCTAAACATCTTCACTTGGTACCCTAATAAACTCTTTTGGGATTCAGTATCATCTCTATGCAGATAACACCCAAATCTACCACTCAGCACCAGATCTATCCCCCCTCTTCTAACACTTCTCTCTAACTGCCTCTCTAGTATATCTTGGATGTAAAACCACCATCTCAAACTCAACATGTCTAAGACTGAACTTCTACTCTTCCCTCCCTCTCCCACAGCATAAATTTTTCACATCTCTCTCACTGTTAACAATAACATCATGACCCCCACCTCCAAAGCCCATTGTCTTGGGGTTCTACTGGACCCTGCCCTGTCTTTCATCCCTCATATACAGTCACTAACTAAATCATTTTTTCTCCATCTCAAAAACATCTCCAGAATTCACCACTATCTTACAAAAGACACAACTAAAATCCTAATACACCCTCTCATTATATTATGGAATATATTGGCGATACTTGGATCTTATTTCACCTTAGTTTTTGTAAACATATATTGATACATAATGGTAATATTATCATTTAAAAATTGGTAATTGTTTTTATACTATATATTTAATATTTGTTTTTCAGATATTATTCTTACCCCATTCTGGATGGCCAACTTGTTGTGGTGAACGGGCTTTTGTATTTCAATAAAGCTATGAGCTATACCATGTATGGTCACCCAAGATGCAAATATTATAGCAGAGATGTCAGACAAATTACAGACTACTGAAGAAGGAACTAGCATCCACTCCAGTATTTGCCATGAAACCTTTATGGATAGAGACATAACAAAAAAATGTGTCTGGTGTACTGGGGTCCATAGGGTCATGAAGAGTCAGACACAACTGAAAGACTGAACAACATTAACACATCTAAATATTGTAAGAAATAAATATCGTAGGATATATTTATACTTTTATATTTTAGGGAATTTGTTTTTGTAATGGATCTCCTGGCACCCCGACCGGGTACCTCCGTTGATGGACGCGTCCTAATTAGCGTCGAGGCCTACAAGCACCGCTCCGGACATCACAACCACCACAGACTCCACAACCGCCGTAGCTTAACTGGAGCCTCACGAATAGCCGCTAGCAGCTGAACAGGAAAAGAACCCCAAGATGCTTACACTCCTGGCAGTCAGTCTGTAACAACATACCATGAATCCCCCCAAGAACGAGACATAAGCTCTGTGTTTGAGGGTCAAGCAGTGAACTCTCTTTTTATTAATTACAAAACACATTTTTAAACACTTCACATACACAGTAGGGGCAGTGACTACCTTTGGTCAACCCCTAATTACCTCTGGCCAATCAGACAGGGTTAAGGTGTGGGAGCCAGGAGTCCCCTCCCCCAGGAGCCGCCCACTAGGCATGGCTAACTGCTCATTCTACCTCTGGCGGTGGAGAGAGTAACATCTCTAAGCTCACTTATTCCCCTGCTGGGAGTATGGGGAAACCCCAGGCCATCTCATTATTCAAGAGTCCCTACCCCCATTGTTCATGGTGCCATCTTGTCTGCTAAAACCCTTTGGTTCTGCTATCTCTTGTGTGTTTTAGCCGATACTATTAAGAGGCAGATGGGCAACTCCTGACCAAGTGTATGAGACCAAAGATATTTGACTGCATAACACACAATACAATATTTTTACAGATATAACCACAACATTTTATAACCCAGAACATATCTGCAGATAGCTTAGGTCTGAGCACACATTATTACTGAATGGTGCTCAGACCACATACATACAGTTCAATGACCATGGAACCAAAGGCTTTCTGCATAGGAAAATAAAGTATTTAAATGCCGGTCCATAGTCAACAGGCAGGAGGCTGGCAAACAGTCCTCTCCAAGACAAAGTGGCGAAGGGCACTTCGTCACACATCTCCCCTTTTAAGGGGAAGTCTAACCAGGCACCTGACCTTCTGCCGGTCAGTGCCTCCGTTAGACGATCCACCAACCCACAATAAACCAGTGCTAGAGCAGCCCCCCCCCCACAACAACAAAGTGCAAGAGCAGCCCACCCACAACAAACCATTACTGCACCTGGATATTTCGCTTTGGTGATGGGGCAAGACGCTGAGGGTACTTGAGGGGCAGAGGCCAGCGGCACTCTGCCCTGATGCCAGCTCTTCTGCTGGTATAACCTGCAGGACATCCTGCTCTGTACAAGGGACAAAGGGAGGGCAGAGTCCGACTGCACTCTTCCCCGCTGTCAGCTCTTCTGCTGGGGTACTTGGGACATATTCCGGCTCAGTAGCCAGAGAAACGTGGGGGTCAGTGGGGTTAACATTTCCTCTGTTAACCCTGGGGCCACATTAGAAGTTAGCTGGGGAGGGGAATTTGTACTTACCCCCTCCTCCGGTTGTCCGAGTGAGGGTAGTTGGGGATCTGGACAGGCTGTGGGCGCAGAGACCACGGTCCCATCTGCGCCGTCTGGGAGATTGGTGTCTCCCCTTGTCAGGGTAAACTGTCGCTGGGGCAGAAGGACGACACCTTCTGCCCCCTGTGGTTCACACTGCCGCTGGGGGGGGAAGGACGACACCTTCTGCCCCCTGTGGTTCACACTGCCGCTGGGGGGGAAGGATGACACCTTCTGCCCCCTGGGGTTCACACTGCCGCTGGGGGGGAAGGACGACACCTTCTGCCCCCTGGGGTTCACACTGCCGCTGGGGGGGAAGGATGACACCTTCTGCCCCCTGGGGTTCACACTGCCGCTGGGGGGAAGGACGACACCTTCTGCCCCCTGTAGGGCCGGTAGAGAGACCTCGGTCCCATCTCTACCTGCCATCTGGAGGTCATCCCAGGACCAGTCAATGAAGTCTGGTTCTGCTTGTCGAGTATGCTTGAAGCTGAGCAGGTGTTGGTAGTCCTGCTCCAGCTCCCACTCTCTCATTACCAGGTGGGTCATGTCTTTGCTCACCTCGCCTTCGTCATCCCAGACATACATGCCCATCCGGTAGTCGTAGATGTCCCAAAACCTAGACCCCTCCGTGCTGCCAAGATCAATGTCATCCTCCAAGGCATCCCATAATAAACCTGGACCATCATAATCATTCCCCTCTGGTAAGTCATGTTCGGACGTCCAGCGGGTAAGTCGAACGGTATGCCACCAGAGGGCCTGGTATGCGTTGTCTAGCCAGATCTCTCGCCATACCAGGGTCTCTAGTCTTGTCACCCACTCATCCAGTGGCTGCTCTCCCAATAGATACATCTGCATCGCCACACGCTTCTGTAGCCGCTGTTCATCACTGGGGAAACTCTCACCTCGCCGCCATTGGGCATCTTCCAGGGCATCATACCAGAGTTCCTTTCTGTCTGCATCCCTGTAGTCCGCGGTCGCCTCCTCCACCTCATCATGGAACGCTGTCTGAAAACTAGCCGGTTCCATCCTGCTGTAGCCAGGGGCGCTGTACGGATACTAGCGTTGCCCTCAATTAGTAACTCCAAACGTTACCGGTGTCTCCGTGCTGCTTTTCCTCTTAATAGGACGCCATCCCACCACTGCCAGCCAATGTAACGGATCTACTGGCACCCCAACCGGGTACCTCCGTTGATGGATGCGTCCTAGTTTTCGTCAAAGACTACAAGCTCTGCACCGGACACCACAACCACCACAGACTCCACAACCGCCGTAGCTTAACTGGAGCCTCACGAATAGCCGCTAGCAGCTGAACAGGAAAAGCACCCCAAGATGCTTACACTCCTGGCAGTCAGTCTGTAACAGCATACCATGAATCCCCCAAGAACGAGACATAAGCTCTGTGTTTGAGGGTCAAGCAGTGAACTCTCTTTTTATTAATTACAAAACACATTTTTAAACACTTCACATACACAGTAGGGGCAGTGACTACCTTTGGTCAACCCCTAATTACCTCTGGCCAATCAGACAGGGTTAAGGTGTGGGAGCCAGGAGTCCCCTCCCCCAGGAGCCGTCCACTAGGCGTGGATAACTGCTCATTCTACCTCTGGCGGTGGAGAGAGTAACATCTCTAAGCTCACTTATTCCCCTGCTGGGAGTATGGGGAAACCCCAGGCCATCTCATTATTCATGAGTCCCTACCCCCATTGCTCGTGGTGCCATCTTGTCTGCTAAAACCCTTTTGTTCTGCTATCTCTTGTGTGTTTTAGCCAATACTATTAAGAGGCAGATGGGCAACTCCTGACCAAGTGTATGAGACCAAAGATATTTGACTGCATACCACACAATACAATATTTTTACAGATATAACCACAACATTTTATAACCCAGAACATATCTGCAGATAGCTTAGGTCTGAGCACACATTATTACTGAATGGCGCTCAGACCACATACATACAATTCAATGACCATGGAACCAAAGTCTTTCTGCATAGGAAAATAAAGTATTTAAATGCCGGTCCATAGTCAACAGGTAGGAGGCTGGCAAACAGTCCTTTCCAAGACAAAGTGGCGAAGGGCACTTCGTCACAGTTTTTATTATACCATTTTTTTTTTTTTGGGGGGGGGGCTTGTTCATTAATATTTTTGAGTTACACTTGTTGAGGACATTTTGATAATCAGTTGTATTCACTTTGAGTTATTATCAGATTTAAGGTTTACACAAACACATACTTATCCCAAATATAATTCTGTTCTATATGAACACACAGCCACTATGCACCGATCACATTAAAAGACACAAACACTTAATAAACTATTAAACATATAATCTATGTAAATAAAATAGTTAAATAGACATATACAGCCTTATTAAATTGTGATTCTGTAAATTTAAAAAGCTCTTTTTAAGCACACAGCATATTTTTTTTACAGAAGTTTTTAGTTAGTGAAGTTCTCTCCAAAAGCAAGGTCTTTATTAACTAAAAACTTCTGTAAATAAAATATGCTATGTGCTTTAATAGAGCCCTTTTAAATTTGCTGAATCGCAATTTAATAAGGCTGATAGTAATTACATAGGTTGAAAAAAGACTTTTATCATATAAGCACAACCTGAAATAATTCACATGATGCTTCAAATGTACATAAACATGTCACTAGACAACCATCTGATATAGGGTGTAATGGGCTAGTTCATTGGCTCATTTAGTCACATGACTAGTGCACCGAATATTGTGATGTCAAATAATGATGTAACAACATCAGAACGCGATGCCTGGCCATGAGCCCTAATCAATTGAGCAATTAGTTTTTCTTGGAAATCTGGGCTGGAAGCAGGTTTTTAAACGTATTATTATTATTATATGCATTCATTTATTGCATAGTAACTAGTGTTCATTAGTTTACTGATATAGGAATGTGACACAAATGTGATGTATGTGGATGTCCCAAAACCCCAACCATTGAACACACTGACACAGTGACAATGGTATAACAAAACTTTATTTCATACACAGGGCACACTCCGAATGGGTCAATATTAGGCATTAATATCACGGGTGTGGTGTGGGTGGATCCCAGAAGGGTAAGAGTCTTTTTTAGGGAAAAGGGGATACTTAAAGGGGATAATGTTATAGTGTAGAATAATCATAATGCATTGCACCTACCAGGCTCACATGTGGTCACTACACCACTGCAACTAAAATCTGATAAAAAAGGATCATCACAAATAACTCCATTTAATTGAAGAAACCATTAATGCGTATAGCACTTACAATCTGACCAGGAACGTTTTAAATTTTTTCCTGCATTTTCATTATTAATTATTGCATGACTTATTTAGCTCTTTATTTGTAACTAGTGAATTGCCCATCAAAAAATGACATTCAGAAAAATGTTAATGTGATTCTCTAACACTCTGAATCTTTTTCTTATCTACAAAGAAGTACAAAAATGTATATTAAATATTTTTTTATATTATTTGTCATATTTTTTATTTTATTGTTATGTAACGAATAATAATATAACAATCCATAACATTTCTCAGAATATGTATTGTGAAGCATTACATAAATATTTCTAATATTTAACTTATATTGTAAACAGTGGAACTTTCTCTAAATGAGTGTCTTCAATTATGACAGAATGCTTATTAACATACAACTTGTATTTAAACTCCCGGTAAAGCACATAGGTATTGAATCCAGAGGAAGGCAAACAGTAAAAAACCCCATTGCAACTAAGCCAAATGTCTCAAAAGGGGAAAAAATGAATTCCTTCCTGACCCCATTAAATGGCGATCTGATTACTCCCTGGATGAATCCTTTCAATTTAAATATACATTGAAATTTGTTAACAAGTGTTTCTGCTGCAAATTACATAAATCTTTAGTAACATTCAATAAATTAACTTTTCAAACATTTTAACACACAACAATATCAATGCAAACATTAACATAAGATAATAACATTTAACCTGAATTTATTTTCACCTATAGTGATCTTGAGTATTAAATCCAGAGGAAGGCACATGGCAAAAAAAAAAAATCAACTTTGTAAATTTGTTGAAAGTGTTGTCAAAAAATAATTCCTTCCTAACTCCATTAACTGGCAATCAGATTTGTCCCTGGATAAATAATCTATATATCATGAAACATTTAAAATTTTCAACAAATGATGATGCTGCTACTAACATTAAACCTTAGTTACATAGAATGCATTATTTTACCAGTCCTTTTCAAACATAATTTTAAGATTAGAAACCTGAAAGAAACATATTAAATTGTAAACAGTAAAGTTAATAAAATGCAAGCTAATTGTTTTGTGGGGCCAATCATGGCAAAAGTGACTTTCTAGACATTCCTTTTTTTTTCTCTGTGAACGTGCTTCCCTTTCAAAGAGCCCAGCAGACTTTTATTTGTGTCTATGGGATGTAACCAATGTTTTATTTTTTTTTCCTTTCTTCCTTTTTTGTTGGTTATTACTGTATTTTCTCAAATTGTAGATATAGTTTTGTAAGTGAAATAGTGTTCCTCTTAGAAGAGGCCAAGTTAACAGGCTTACTTAACATGAAACCACCACTCTCACTTGGAGCTAAATCAATTTTTGATATAAAAACTTGTTCACCTTTATGGGTCCCAGACATATTTTCTGCATGTAAAAAAAATATCTATTAAATCATGCACAATTAAACTGGTCCCATTACAAAGTACTTTTTTGGGATTCATATTTCTCAGTAGCATGACAATTGTCACTTTTTTCAATTGCAAAACATGTGGTGGCATTCTAGATGAGGTTAATCAATTCTATACTAAAATTAGATTCACTGTCTTTATCGTCAGCCAGAACTGAATCTGCACTGTAATAATTATTTTGTGTTGCGTTGATGAATTTAAAAATTTCGTTTTTTAGATTCAAGGCATCTATATTTTTGATGTTAATATCATCATTATTTAGAGTGTTTAGAAAGATTGACGATATGAGAGATTCCTTGCAAACTATTGTTGATGGAATTTCAATGGTATCATTGGGTAAATCATGTATTTGTGGATGTTTTCCTTCTCCACTTTGAATGAGCCAATCATTGAATTTGTTTTGGCCATCAGATCTCATATTTAATTCTAATTTGAGGTGTGTAAATATTTTCCACAGTTTACTTGTCTTGATAAATGTTTCAATGATATCAGTTCTATTTCCATGTGGCACAACAGCTAATTTTTGCCTAAAATCTCCTCCTAACAGCATCCACCAAATGGCAAATTATTATCCATCACTTTTTTTAAGAACCTATCAAGACATTGCAAAGCATGACATGACATCATTGTTGCCTCGTCTATGACAATTCATTTACTTTGTTTACATTTTTTGGCTTGTAAAGAATTCAGTCGAATATCTGACACTGATGTTTCCAAAATTGGAAGTGGCAGTTTAAATCCACTGTGCACAGTTCTACCACCGTCTAACAAAAGTGCAGCAATTCCAGTTGTTGCAAATGGCATAGCTATCTGACCCTATATACATAAAACTGCTTCACTAATTTCTACTTCTAGCACATTCTCATCCTAATGTTTATGTTATTTCACTGTAAGTTTTCTAAATGCTGTTATCAGTTCCATATTTCTTAAACTGTAAATTAATGGATTTAATAATGGAGTAATCGTTGTGTAAATGACAGATACTATTCTTTCTCCAATAACATGGTGAGCTGGAGCAGGGTGAAAGTAGGCAAAAAAAAGAGTTCCATAAAAGATAGAGACAACAGTCAGGTGTGAGGTACAAGTAGAGAAAGCTTTATGTTTCCCTTCCTTGGTCGGGATCCTCATAATCAACCTGACTATGTGTATGTATGGAATAAAAGTTGCTCCAAATGGAAGAATTCCCAAAAGTAAAGATGCAAGGCATAAATAAAGGAAATTTATAAAAACGTTAGTGCATGAGAGCTGTAATAACAGAGGGAGATCACAAAAGAAACCATAAATAATATTTTGTCCACAAAAAGTCAGTCTAAGTGTACCAATGGTATGTATAAAAGCATTGGTAAATCCAAGCAGCCATACACCTGATGCCATCAGGATACAAACTTTCCAAGACATGATAGTGGTGTAATGCAGTGGTTGGCAAATGGCAACATATCTGTCATAGGACATCACAGCCAGCAAAAGGACCTCAGAACAAGCAAACAAAAGGAAAAAAAAAATTTGAGTTACACAAGCCATGTGGGAAATTGACTTCATTTTGGAAAGCAAGTCAACAATCATTCGAGGGACAGTGACAGTGGAAGAAAAAGCATCCATACATGCTAGGTGGCCAAGAAAGAAGTACATTGGGGTATGAAGATGGTGGTCATTGTGAATAAGAGCAAGAATGACTAGATTCCCTGTCAAAGTCATCATGTAAATAAGTAAAAATACCACAAATAATAAAAATTGAACCTTTGGAAAGTCAGAGAATCCGAGCATAAAGAATTCATGTACTACAGTTTGGTTCTCCAGACTTGTTACTCTGTGCATGTCCCTGTCTGTATTTAGAAAAAAAAACACCAATTGATAATATTAATGCTTAGGAAAAGATATGAGGTCATAAAGATAAACAAAAACATGATCTTAAATGATTTTTAAGCTGTGATGTGATATAAAGCTTTGAAAGCTCTGACAATTTCCAGATTATATTATCTCACCACTAGGGGTCATACTAGAGCCTTTAACATCAGATCCCTCCCCTCTCCATTAAATATTAATCTGTCTAACTTTATTTTCTTCCTGGCCCTTGCTATTCCCTATCTGTTACTCTTCCCCAAGTCTCTGCCCGTTTCATATCCTTAGATTGTAAGTAACAAGTTTCCAATCTTGCAGGGTGCTTTGGAAAAAAAGCACTTTCTACAAAGATTCTAAGCTTAAAACAGGGCCTTCCATTTTCTGAATTTGTTAATATTGTATTTTCTTTGTTTTTATCCCCTGTACAATGCTAAAGAATATTTTGGCGCAATACAAATACAAGTTATTATTTGTCCCCTTCATCATAATTATTTGTATTATTATTATTATTATTATTATTATTATTATTAGTAGTAGTAGTAGTAGTATATGAAGATATGGTACTCCACCATCCCAAACTAAACACCAGTGCATGCTGATTATTAATATTATTACTAGAGACTTGCCTGTCAAAAATGATGGCAATATAATTGTAATGCTGGCAATGCTGTTTGCCACCCAATGCAAGCACCTTTGGCACATACCGCAAGCCTCTCCCCCCTGTCTACTTCATCCCTTGTGTCTCCTTTCCCCCTCCTCTCCCTCCCTTGTGTCTCCTTTCCCCCTCATCTCCATCACCTATGTCTCCTTTCCCCCTCCTTTCCCTTGCCTGTGTGTACTTTCCCCTCTTCTCTCCCTTGCCTGTGTGTATGTTCCCCTCTTCTCTCCATCACCTGTGCCTCCTTTTCCCCCTCATCTCCCTCCTCCTGTGCCTCCTTTTCCCCCTCATCTCCCTCCCCTGTGCCTCCTTTACCCCCTCCCCTGTGCCTCCTTTACCCCCTCCTATTCCTCCCCTGTGTCTCCTTTCCCCCCTCATCACCCTCCCCAGTGTCCCTTCACCCCAGTATCTCTTTCCCCCCCTCCCCAGTGTCTCTTTCCCCCCTCCCCTCGGTCTTCCCCCCCCTTTCATCCACCTTCTCCTCCCTTTCCCCTCGCTTACCTTCATCAGATGCTCCTCTCCATCGCATCTTCCAGCTGTGACATCAAGTCATTAGCATATGCCGGGTCCCGACCCACAAGACGCAATGGAGATCAGCAGCTGATGAAGGTAAGTGAGGGGAGAGGAAGTGTTAATTGGAGAGGGGGTAAGGGAGGAGGAGGGAGGATGAGAGGAGGGAAGATGAGGATGCGGGGATGGACGGAGGAGGAGGAGAATGAGAGGAGAGAGGAGGGAGGAGGAGGATGTTTGGAGGCAGGGAGGAGGAGAATGAGGGGAGGGAGGAGGATGATGTGAGGGAGGTAAGAGGAGGATGAGGGGAAGCAGGAAGGAGACAATGTGGGTGATGCAAGCCCCCCCTCTCCCCTCACTTGCCTTGATCAGCTGCTCCTGCTCCACTTCATTGCATCTGTGCCGGGACCCGGCATATGCTAATGACGTGACTTTCATGTAATGTCACGTCATTAGCATATGCCGGGTCCCAAAACAGAAGACGCGATGGAGAGCAGCAGCTGATGAAGGTAAGTGAGGGGAGAGGGAGAGGGGGGTCAATTAGAGAGGGGGAAAGGGAGAGGAGGGAGGAGGAGGAGAGGGAGGAGGAGGATGAGGGGAGGGAGGAGGATCATGAGTGCAGGCAGGGAGGAGGAGGATGAGGAGATGGAGGAGGAGGATAAGGGGAGGCTGGGAGGAGCAGGATGAGGGGAAGCAGGGAGGAGGAGGATGAGGAGAGGCAGTGAGGAGGAGTATGAAGGGAGGCTGGGAGGAGGAGGATGAGGGGAAGGAGAGAGGAGACAATGGAGGTGATGTGAGCCCCCCCCTTCCTCACTTATCTTGATCAGCTGCTCCTGCTCCACTCCATTGTGTCTTCCGGCCGTGTCAGGACCCAGCATATGCTAATGACGTGACGAGCACTTGAAGTCACGTCATTAGCATATGCCGGGTCGCAACACAGCTGTAAGATGCCATGGAGAGCAGCTGATGAAGGTAAGTGAGGGGAGAAGTGGGGAGGGTAGAGGGAGAGGGGGGTAATTGGATAGGGGAAAGCAAGGAGGAGGGAATATGAGGGGAAGCAGGGAGGAGACAATGGTGATGATGCAAGGCTGCTGGGCCTCACGATGAGCGCCTCTGGTGCTCATCACAAATCCTCCCCTGGCAAGAACCAGGTAGCCCACGAACATGATAAATGAAAGTATATTCTATGATGTAAAGCTCTTTATTACTATATGCACTATTTAACATACCTATATATAAGTGGGTGATGTATTATTAGCTGATTGGTATGGATTACTGAGTATGTATAAATGATTCCATGACATAATATAAACATTGTATTTGGGGTTATAAGTGAGTAATTGTAACGGAGCTGGAACACGAAGTCCAATATCTCCGCTGGTATACGGTAAAATACCCAAGAGGCACTACAGTTTCACCATTCCCGACCTCCCATATTGGACGACACACAATTTGGGAGTCAAATGAATACTGACTTTATTTTGTTGTACAGAAATATTTATACATCTCTTTGGCCACAGGTAATACACATGCCCATATTTGGCCACACAGTACACATAGAGAGAACAATAGGTGGGGTCACACCTCCCAGGGACTAGCCGGCTACTTTGATACAATAACAGACATTGATAGGATAATGCTTCTCTTTGTTCCATCTTTCACAATGTGAACACTTTACACAATAGGGCTCTCCTGCCTCTAGGAGACCCTAATAGGATTATGTATTCTGCTAGGTGTCTGCAATAGTCTGGCTAATATTCTGCAGAGCATAAACCAACATACATATAGTAGGATCATATTTTAACCATAATAATCATAAAACAGGATAAAACAGTGATGGGTTCCGTTACAGTAATGTATACTGTTACACTTTAGATATACTTACCTGTGTCTCTAGTATGTTTCAATGTGGCTTCTATTTGTACAATTGGTTTTGATTAGGTTTTAATTATTGGCGTCCTATGTACAGATACTCCAGTCCCTTCTGTCGGGAACTCTGCAGCTCCTCCAGGTTTACCTTAGGTATCTTTGCTGCCTCTCAGTTAATGCCCTCCTTGCCCGGTCCATGAGTTTTGGTGGCCTTCCATCTCTAGGCAGGTTTGCTGTTGTGCCATGTTCTTTCCATTTGGTTATAATAGTTTTGAGGGTGCTCCTGAGAGCATCAAAGATTTGGATTTTTTTTATAACCTAATCCTGACTTGTACTTCTCAACAACATTGTCCTTACTTGTTTGGAGAGTCTCCTTGGTATCATGGCAATGTTTGGTTAGTGGTTGCCTCTGGCTTAGGTGTTGCAGCCTCTGGGGCCTTTCAAAAAGGTGGTGTATATGTAATGACAGATCATGTGACACTTAGATTGCACACAGGTGGACATCATTTCACTAATTATGTGACTTCTGAAGGTAATTGGTTGGCACCCGAGCTTTTTATGGCTTCATAACAAAGGGGGTGAATACATACGCACATGCCAATTTCTGTTTTCCTTTTTCTAAAAAATAGTTTTTATGTAAGTATTTTTCTCATTTCAACTTCACCAACTAGACTATTGTGTTCCTGATCCATCACATAAATTCAAATTAACAAAACATTGAACTTAAGGCTGTAATGTAACAAAATGGTAAAAAGTCAAGGGGGGGTGAATACTTTTGCCAAAGGAACTGTAAATCAATAGTTTTCAGACATAGATTATGTCATTATATTTTTGTACTTAATGTGATGTGTCTAATGACCACTATTTGTAAATTATATGTAAGGTAGGTCTAGATTAATCTGTAATACCTTTATTAATATTCCCATATGTATTTATACAGATTTGGACATTATATCTAAATTTCAATAGGATATCATTTGTTAATAATCTTCTCAAGCACCTTACTGATATCTTGTTTCACTATATTGTATCTCTAGCACTTTAAGTAGGACACACTTACTTATACCTTATATACGTCCACCTCATCTATCTGTTAAGGTATCTTGGAGATATCTTTGCTTTTGATTATCTCTAAACCATTCCCTTTTTTGTATTGTAGGATTTATGTTATATTTAACTAGGAAATTGCCCATCAAAAATGACAGGAGTAAAATTGTAAGGCTGGCAATGCTGTTTGCCACACAATGCAAGGCTATCGGCCCTCTGAGCACCTTTGGCGCTCATTGCAAGCCTCTCACCCTGTGTCCTTTATAGGCGTCGCACTTAAGTGTAACTGCTTGGGTTAAGTCTTACTGGCTTGTGTTAGTGTTACTGCTTAGGACTTTTTTTTACATGCTTCGTGCTAGTTTTACGTCGTTCGGCCTCGTTTTTGGCGTGTTGCTTTTTCTCGGCAGCCATTTATTTTCTCGCTTTTTTCGATCCTGAAAAAATGGCTAATATGCCTCAAATGAACTTGTAACCTCAGTCACAGGATCCCTGGCTCTCCCACTGTGCTGTGTGTGAGTGTGGAAGTTAATTTAAGGCCTCGCGATGAGAGCCTAAGTCCTTTGGCCCTTGCAATGACGTGGGAATTAGGGAGGGCTGCAAAATTACGCTAAATTATGGGATCTAGCGACCTCTGATAGGACAAAGTACAATAATTACAGACGTCTCACATCTGCCTTTTTGTTAAGTTCAGTTCCCCTGGCAGTGGCACCTGGCAGTGATAAAACTCATTGGGCAGATTTACAAAGCATCACCAGTGTCTGCGATGAGGAAGGGCCGTAATGGTAATATACCCATAGTAAATACAGTGATGCACGTCACAGCCACTGGTAAATACCCCAATCGGACTATAATATGGTACAGAACACGCTGTATATTGTCTATAAACATGTCATTAGATCCCAGATTATATCACCAGTGCAGCTCCTTATAATTCATAGTAACCCTGTACAAAGTATAAATATGAATACCCCGGTATTGTCACATGAAGGTGTAGTCTATATATGTGATCATCTGGGAAAGAACTACAGAAATTACATTGTTTTACTGCGTGTGATATTTGTATCAATACATTAAAAAACTGATTTTGTTAACCTATAGTTTGAAATAAGAACCCAATTGGGCCGTGTCTGTCTTTTTAACTTTGGATCTTATCAGCTTGGACTGTATGTAGACTGTATGTAGGCTGTATGTAGACTGTATGTAGGCTGTATGTAGACTGTATGTAGGCAGTATGTAGACTGTATGTAGGCTGTATGTAGACTGTATGTAGACTGTATGTCATGCTTTGAATCTCTTGTTGACCGGTCTCTATTCCTGCATCACCCTGACAGACCTCAGAACCCAAAGCTCAAGTCATAAACTGTCAAAAAGATGGCACCAGTCAGCTGACCAAGAGACCAAGATACACCATGACAGACCTCAGAGCCCAAACCCAAGTCATAAAATGTCAAAAAGATGGCGCCAGTCAGCTGACCAAGATACCAAGATACACCCTGTCCAAACCAACATGCAGCATTTTAGTCGCCTCTACTGAAATATTTCTAACCTGTTCATATCTGTTCATGTGAGTGACATTAATCTCTCTTTCTGCTGCCAATTCCTCTTCCAACACCTCCAAGTTTCCTATTTGCTTTTCCTGTCTCTTTGTTTAATTCTTTATCTACTTTTAAATCATGTGATATACTAATCCCAAGTCCTTTTCCTCATCAGTTCATCATCATTTTACCATCATATAAATATTCTACTTTTGGGTCTTTGTGGTCTAAGTGCAGATTTTTGCATTTCTCAGAGATGATTTTCAGATCCCACATATGTAACCATCGCTCTAGTTGTGTTAAATCATTACACGCGTGACACCTCCTGGAATCTCTACTCTGTTACATATATTTGTGTCATCTAAATATTTTATTTTTTGCTAAAAAAGAGAAATTTGTCCAACTTACTGATGTTACTTTATCAGTGGAAGCTGGTGCCAAATACTAGAGGGGAGGGGAGAATAAAATCAAATATGGTGGACAAAAGACCAGGTAACTTCTTAAATCAGCAAAGATCAAGTGACTTTATGCAGAGACAGAAAATATTATTAAGAGAACAAATTGGCTCCTAGATGATCGGTTTCAAATCTTATATCTCATTTGAGTATTTGTCCATAATTAAATTTATGTAGAGGGAATAAAAAGCTAAATAATATATGATATATGTATATATATGGGCCAAAGGTACTGAAACTTGCATAACCTATTCTTATTCAATATGCCCCTTAGGATAAATAATCCAACAATTACTTACCACAAATATTAATTTTTTTGCTTAACATTTATTAATGCACATATTTTGGTAAATGTAATATCTTGACATCAAGATTTTCACATCCAATGCACTATTTTATACTTAAACGTGTCCATTGTTTGCAGTTTAATTGGAATTAGAAGAAGCACAAGTCCCTCCATCACAGTGTTAGATCTCAGTCTAAATTATTAGATTTGCATTTCCTTGTTTGCATTTCCTTTGATTAAGCATAATGTTATTATCATTAAAATGAACCCCATATCAGTAAGATGTCCTGCCCCCAGTAGACAATTCCTCAGACCCTAAGCCTATGATATAAGCCTGGTTGGTACCTGTAGGTTGTCTTCCGTCCCAGCCTCTGAGTCCTTTGGTATAGATAAGAATCTGTCACACGTAGATCTGCTGCACAGGTTGGTTCCATTTGGCAATGTGTTTCTCATATAAGACACAGATCTGCCTTAAATACCTTACAAGTGCTCACTTTCTGGAGACTTAATTAGAACATTGCTATTTCTGTTAGATCTCATGAGAAGTATGTAAATATTCTTAGGGGAACTTAGGGGACTTAGGGGAACTTGCACCTGTTAACCTTCTCATATCGGAAAATCATCTCAAGTCAGGAAAATTAGAATCAAATTCAATGGCAGGAAGATCCAGGGTCAAAAATACCTAAACTTCAGCCTAGGTCACCCATTTCTTTCTCGGGGTTTTGATTTCAGGATGTGACAGAATTAGACAACTCAACATAGACTGCTCCTCTATTAATTTCCCTAGTCTAGCTCACAAATTCAGTAGGAATAAAACTCAATGGGGGTCAAGAACAATGACTAAGGTCAAGTATTTCTTAATATGAGATTAACCACAAGACAAAGGATTAAAGGGCTATTACTTGCAAAACACTTGAACCACTTGACCTTGTCTTTTGAAACAAAGGGTTTCAGTTGCTGTTTGACAGCTTAGTTAACAATACTGCTCGACCTCTTGCCGCAAGTTCAAATCCAGCAAAGAAACTTACCTGGCCCTGGGACCGGGAGTGAACTGGGTATCATAGTTGGCTACTTTAAGTGGCTACTGGTAACCCCTTAACGTCGTACTAACCCTAAAAT
Organism: Discoglossus pictus; assembly: GCA_027410445.1. Classification (NCBI taxonomy): domain Eukaryota; kingdom Metazoa; phylum Chordata; class Amphibia; order Anura; family Alytidae; genus Discoglossus; species Discoglossus pictus. The sequence goes on along the minus strand of CM050172.1, from coordinate 6,709,529 downwards.
ATTTTTTTCAGCCAAATGTTAGTTACACCCCAAAACACATTATACACATAAAACAATCATCCTTAAATGGAAATAAATAGACCTAGAGCCTTCTAAGCCCAAATGACCTGGGGAAAGTAGTCCCATGGATCCAGGGTATATATGCAGGGCTTAGAGAAAAACATCAAACAACACAACACATCAACAAGTGAATAAGTCTTTCACAAGGTCCTCATGGTCATTAAAAAAAAACATTTGATCCATCTGGCCACATGGCTAGTGTCCATCATGGTCCAGTGGCCAGATTTAAAAGTCCTATAGTCCTGGTGGTTGTGACAGCATGTGTGAAATGTAATGGCTGTTAAATTTAATAGTTACCTTTAGAGACAATAAAATACACTGTGTGACAATGTGACAATGGTCATACCACTTCATGGGACGGGTAAATAGACCTCTTTGCAAAGTTTGTACACACTATGTGGGGTTCAATACAAAAACTACAAATATATGTTTATTCTTTCATGACCTGTAGGATAATTAGTCCCCACTCACTCAATAAATTAATAGTTTCCTTTGCTTCAGATCACAACAAGTAGCAGAGGTCCTTTTATAGTAAGGAAAATGGGTGCAATCATCATGGTGGCTCCATGGCTCTGTGCTTTGGCCCTGAAAAGGTAACCCCAATGCCCAAGTGCTGGGTATTATACTGGATATTCAGAATAGAATAGACTTCCGTTTATCCAGACACAAGCATCCAGGACTCTCAGCCAACAGCACCTACCTACATTCCTCGCTATCCTGAAACTCTTATCACCCCGGCAAATGACTTGCACAACCGGATCTGAGGCAACTGCAAATGACTCTGCGCAACCCAAGTGGGAATCTGACAATGACGGAGCCCATTGGGAGCTATATGCCTGGAAGTGCCCATCGGATGCCTCTAACAGCAACTAACTCTAAGTGCCAATCTACTCTATGTAATGAGAATAAAATGCTTTTTTTATAAATGAACTTTGTCTGTGTTTTTTGTTTAGACTTTTAATTAATATATTTAATTAGTGATAGCAATTAAATACATTGAGTATAGTTTTCTAGGTGGTATAGTGTTTAATGAGGGCCTATTTTTTTAGTGACTCTCAAGCAACCAGAAACTACAGTACCCAGCACTATGTCAATCCCCTGTGGGTGCCCGATAACTGAGAGTTTACTGTATTTTAATTCAAAGGCCCACTGTAGACGTATTTAAAAAAAATTATAATTTATATTTTGACTCAAAATAATACAGCCTGGTAATCATTCATCTGTAGTTTATACAATTTTGAATTCTGATGATCAATTTCCAGAGTGTTGGGAGAAAACTTTGAATGTACAGAAAGGTTATATCTGCACAATGAGAATGAGCCATCTGAAACTTGTAGTGCTTTCATCAGGAGAAAATGAAAGGCTCATACACTTACAAGGACACATCATCCATGACATTAGAGACAGAACAAACTAGAAAAGAAAACATCCCATCTAACATCTTGTTGGCAGTTACGAATAATATACCGACCCGTGGTCCCTTAGATATATATGTTTCATTTAATGGCTTCGTAATTTTGATTTATTTACTTATTATTATTATTAATTATTGTTATTATTATGATATTATTATTATTATTATTATTTATTATTAGTATTTTATTATTGTCATAAAACAAACAAACAACATAAATTTTCCCAACAGATACAAACACATAAATATAACATAGTAAACCGAAGCAGAAAGAGATATATCCATAGACAAAATGGACCATACGTTTTGATTCTAAAAATAACATATTAAAATGTTTTCATCTATTTCTGGACTAAATCAGCAGCATTTATAAATCTACTCAATCGTCAAAAAACAACCACTTCAATTAATTCCGCTAGTGTATATGGATTTTTTTTTCCTCTCACTTCAATATTCCCCATTTAATATTCATCCATATATTGCTCCCAGATAGTCCCAATTAAGAGTATTTATTTTCTTGAACTATTCATTAATATTTTCTTTCATCAGATCTTGTATTAATTTTATTAACCACTTCTTTCCAAGTAGGAATTTCAAATGTATTCATATTTTAACTCCCATCGCCTTTAATAATCAATAATAGATGAGTATATCAATAATTTATTTCTGGAAAAATTTCGTCTAATCCCTATATGAAACAATATTAATTCCGGGGAACACGGACATCTTGTCCCAGTTAAATGGTCAATATCCACAAACATTCTTTCCCAAAACTTTCTTATCTTATAACATTCCCACCACATATGTTGTGCATTGCCTTCTTTGCCACGATCCTTTCCAGCATAATGACGTTTTTTGGGAATCAATCTTTTTCATAATCGCTGGAACTATATACCACTTTTGTGTTAATTTAAAAATACAAACTCTCTATACATGGTATTAATAGAAGATTTATTATTAACCTTAAGGCCCTTAGCCATTCTTGCTCATTGTAATCTATATTAAGATTGTGTTTCCCAATCTTTTATACTCTTAGTTTTCCCAAATTTTCATATGTTTAGTCTACTTTTGCTAATCTTTGATACCAGATGATTCACCTGACCTTTAATCAAGAATGCTTCTAAATCATTACATTTTATCCATTTTATCATATATAAATCCCTTTGTTTCATTTTTTCTAACAATATACCATATTTCATCCATGAAAATAATTTTAGGGCTCCTTTCTCCGGAAGTTCCCCTTGCTTTATTAAGCAACCTGCTGGGTATAAATCAGCTATATAAAGAATTATTGCTTTCTTCAATAGATTCACTTCTATGTTAATGATTCATCTCTTAATATGTCTATAGGTGTAGAAGCGGAAGGGTATATGAATTAAACTCTGCTCTAATTTTGCTTTTCCCCCAGAATTTTATTATAGATCTAATACCTCCTCAGCAATGTTTCTTATTGGAGTAACTCCCAGGAGATCTCCTCAATGGTTTTCCATCTATTATCCTATGTTGTATGTTCATATTAATTATATGAGATATTGCTATATTTTCACAGATCACTTTTCATATCTGGAGATCCCATACCTCCCAGATCAAACTTTCTATTTGTTATTATTTTTTGAACTATTTACTTTTTGCCTGCATATATACATTTGTCTATTGTTTGCTGAATAGATTTAATAATGTATTCCGGAACTTTTTCCGGACACATCTAAGTAAATATGTAATTTTGGGGACGATGCTCATATTAACTATAGCTATTCTAGCCGACCATGAGAATCTTATTGTATTCCAATCATATAGTAATATTCTAATCTGTTTTAATATTTCTGTTATATTTTCTACTATAATTTTATTATTCTGAAAGCTACATTTTATGCATAAGTGAGTAACATACTTAGTATTCCAATTAAATGTATATAATTTTTTTTATTTATTTAGTGAATCTGACTCTATGTAGTTATGAAAAATATCTGATTTCAGAGAACTTATTTTAAAGTAAGATACTCTACCAAAATCTGTTAAAATTGTAGATTAGCACATGAATCTATTGGGTCTGTTAGTGTTAACATGATATAGTCCGCAAAATAACATTATTTTATAACATTATTTACCTATTTTTATACCTTTGATGTTTTCAGCTTTCCTTATTTATGAGGCTAATGGTTCCATAAATAACAGAAACAACAATGGGAAAGGGGACAAACCCTGTTGTGAACCATTACTAATCACAAACTTCTCTGTTTTGAAGTTTGTGCCTGTAATGTATGCTGTTGTATCCTTATAAAAAGCTTTAATTGTTTTGGATGGCAAAGTAATAAACACAAACTTCTGCAGTACTGCATCCAAGAATTCCCAACTAACCCTGTCAAATGCTTTTTCTGCATCTAGTGACAGGATTAGTGTGGGGATCATTCTTTTCCTTATGGTAAACATTAAGTAAATTAAACGTCTGGTATTGTCTGATGCCTTGTCGTCCTTGAACAGAACCAGATATGATCTAAATGCATCAACTTTGGAATAATTCTATTCAATCTGTTAGCCAAGATTTTTGTATATAGTTTTAGATCAATATTAATAAGTGAAATAGGACGATAACTAGTTACTTCTTCTGGATTTTTCCCCGGTTTTAGAATTATAATTATTTTAGCTTCTGATAATTCTGACGGCATTTTTCCCATGATTTTTAATCTCATTAAACATGTTTTGTAAATGTTCACTGTCATGAATCATCAGTGGCCTATATTGGGACTGTACTGTTATATACCAATAGCCGCCATCTTGGGCTGGTATATTATCCACAGTTGATGCCATATGGAGAGCAAGAGTTCTGGGTTTAGGAGACCCACTGTTTATTGTGTTATGTATTATAATATGTTAGTATTATATTGTATATTGTATGGATATATTGTTATGTTGTGGTCTAGGGGATAAAGTATTATAAGTTTATCCCCTAGCATATTCCCATCCCTTCCATGTTTAGGCTCATTGTAATGGGTATCCTGTGAGGGATCTAATGGGATATATTGTTGTATGTGGGTGAAACATTGTGTGTTGTATTTGTAAATATGAATGTATGTTATTATATTGTAGAGGGGAAGGCCGTTAAATACAGCCAAACCTTCTTTTTTCCCAAAGGCCTGTTAATACCATTAGCTAAGTGTCCAGCAGAGAACTAACAATGGGGAGCTCACAGCTGGAGAGCCAGACAGGCAGGCACCCAGAAACAATGGGATGCCTGAAGGCCTTCTCAGCCTTCATAGCATGGGCACAGGAGAACCAAGGTGCTTTCCCTGGAGATTCAGAGCCCAAATGAATTAGTTGGCCCCGCCTAGGGGTGGACCTGGGGAGGAGTCTCCTGGTTCCCACGTAGGGACCCTGCCTGATTGGCCAGAGGCGTTAGGGGCTGACTTAAAGGTAGCCCCTTCCTGGTAATGTTGTATGCCTGTTTAAAAGATGTTGTTTTCCAAATAAAGTGGTTCATAATTTTTATCAAGACTTTGTGTGCAGGTGTATTATTGACCCAGGGGCATATGCTGGTAGAGGAGATCGTTCTGACTCCCTTCCAGGTTTTCCCAGGCCCACTACCAAAAGCTTAGACTTATGCCTTTGTACCGCCAAAGACTGTCCATAGGTTCTAGAGTCAGCCCAAAACTTAGGTCTAAAACCTACAGGAGATAAGAGGACTAGGATCCTCTATACTCCATCATCATTGTAGGTTGTGACAATTGGCTGGCAGTGGTGGGACGACTCTACAGAAGACCAGCAATGGAACAGACAGATATCACCAAAGAAGCAACAAGATGGTTTAAAGCAGCCAGGCACTTATACCCCAGTAAGATGACCGCACAAGAGGTGTCCAACTTACTAGACCAGTATTGCCAGAGGATCTGGCAGGAAGCGCAATGGAGCGAGAACTCCAGCTCAGCAAAGACTTGGCTACAGAGAGACACTTGCGTCTAGAGAAATGGATGGCGATTCTGAATCTGTGGCAGGACGATGAGCTAATGGGCTGGCTGGAAGTACTAGTAAGAAAAGAGGTTGCCTTGGAGAATCAATATCACATTTTTCACGCCAGAATAGTTGGTGGCCTTGGAGAGGAGTTTGATTTCCGCTTGGAGATAGATTCTGGCCTCCAAGACATTGTGTATGGTTACCTGGAAGGGGAGCATAGGAACCTTTAAAAGGCACAACAACTTGTTTGTGGAACGCTGTCGTGGTCTGGGACTGGAACCATGGTCCATGGAGGCTAATTTTATGGTACACCTGATTGAGCAGGAACTGCAGCTGGAGGAGGAGTATTTTGAGTTGTGGGACGAAATCTATGGGGAGACATTTTGCCCATCAAGAGGGGAACAACTCAGTCAAGAGGACTGGTCGCCAGATCTTTACAACACAGATGGTATGTACCGAAGTGATTGTGTGCAAGGGTCTGGGTAGAACATAGTGATGGAGAATGCGTTCCTTTAAAAAATGCAGAGACTGGGTCAGAGCCTAGAAGGGATGGTAAAGTCAGCTTGGGACCAAATCACCAGCTCCAAGAGCAAAGACTCAGGGGAATGTTCCCTGGGTGGGGTCAGATAACCCATGTTTGTCCCCTGATACCCCAAGAGACTTAATCCCAGAGGAAATGCTAGCAGAGCACAGTTTCTCCAAACGGGTCATACCTGAGGTACTGGATGTGGAAAAGGACTACCTTCCCAGTACAAATCCTGGCAGAAACCCCAGTAACTACTCACAAGATAGGGCCAGATGAATTAAGTCTGCCCTCCAAAGTTCTAGGCATAGTGGATGGGCCAGAACTGCTATGGAGCCAGGGGCTCAGGATAGCCACCCAAGAGACTGTGGGGAGGGCTATGTAATGCACTCTGTGGAGAAGGCCGTAGAGGTTAGGTTGGGTGGGAAGGGATAAGATTCCCCAGCCTACAACAGATAACCAGAATCTGTACTCTGACACCCAAGGGAGAGTTGCTACAAAAAGGTGCTAGGGAAGCACAGAGCCCAGGAGGGCTATGTAATGGACTGTGGGGAGGGAAAGGAACTGGTTCTTAGCTACAGGGAACCAGGCCTCACACAGCAAGAGTGCCAGGGGCACCAAGAGAGTACCAGGGGCACCAAGAGCCGGACAGGGGCAGCAAGCTTTCCAGCCTTGGCAAAGGAGCCGTGGGTGCAGTGTGGCACCATAGTAGCGGGTGAACCAAGTGGGGAGATACCCTGGATAATCAATGTCCAGAGGCCCACTGGAACAGACACCGCTCCAAAGGCCCAGTTAAACCTGGAGGACTGGGATAAGGGTACCAAGCAAAAGGCCATAGAAGAAGAGGGTTTAGCTGAGGGCTCCAAAGCACAGCCTGGGTGGAAACAGCGTAGTTCTCCAGGCTGCAACACAGACAGACCCAGAGGAAGAAAACCAGGAGGGGTCTGTCCAAAGATACAGATTTCCAGGAGCCAGAGCAAACAGAGCATCCAAGTCCGGACTCCATCAGGGACGCTGGAGTCAAGCGCAGACCGGTATGTACTTACTGCAGTTATTGTGTTATTGGCTCCCAACAATAATGATTTTGCTGAGAGAGGTACTGGACTGCCCCCTTGCAATCCCATAGGCCCAGAGACTGTTTTAGAGACCCCAGCCCACCTGTGGGGACTGGCTGGAGGAAAGGGGTTGCTATGGGACAGGGTTTTTTTTATGGGGCTCCCAAAAATACGGTTTTGCCTCAGAAGAGTGTATGGGTGCAACCCACTGTGTCCCCAGAGACTTCCATGCTGCTGCCAAAAACAGAGAGATGGGATACTGGACTGTTTGTGTGGGGGTTGCATGGGAAGAGCAATTTGCTCTATACAGTGGGAGCAAGGCCAAGGGCTGGGGGAGGTCTTTACTCTGCACCTTGGGACTGTGTGCGCACCGACATGAACTTGCTTAGCATGCAGCGGGCCTGGCCAAACCAGCAGATTCATGACTATCAGCGTAGCTGGGAAAATCTTGGATGTTCCCTGCCCGCTTGGGGAAGGTTTTGTCATGAATCAGCAGTGGCCTATATTGGGACTGGACTGTTATATACCAATAGCCGCCATCTTGGGGCTGGTATATCATCCACAGTTGATGCCATATGGAGAGTAAGAGTTCTGGGTTTAGGAGACCCACTGTATATTGTGTTATGTATTATAATATGTTAGTATTATATTGTATATTGTATGGATATATTGTTATGTTGTGGTCTAGGGGATAAAGTATTATAAGTTTATCCCTTAGCATATTCCCATCCCTTCCATGTTTAGGCTCATTGTAATGGGTATCCTGTGAGGGATCTAATGGGATATATTGGTTGTATGTGGGTGAAACATTGTGTGTTGTATTTGTAAATATGAATGTATGTTATTATATTAGTATGTTATTATATTGTAGAGGGAAAGTCCATTGAATACAGCCAAGCCTCCTTTGTTCCCAAAGGCCTGTTAATCCCATTAGCTAAGTGTCCAGCAGAGAACTAACAATGGGGAGCTCACAGCTGGAGAGCAGACAGGCAGGCACCCAGAAACAATGGGATGGCCTGAAGGCTTCTCAGCCTTCATAGCATGGGCACAGGAGAACCAAGTGCTTTCCCCTGGAGATTCAGAGCCCAAATGAATTAGTTGGCCCCACCTAGTGAGTGGACCTGGGGAGGAGTCTCATGGTTCCCACGTAGGGGACCCTGCCTGATTGGCCAGAGGCAGTTAGTGGCTGACTAAAGGTAGCCCCTTCCTGGTAATGTTGTATGCCTGTTTAAAAGATGTTGTTTTCCAAATAAAGTGGTTCTTAATTTTCATCAAGACTTTGTGTGCAGGTGTATTATTGACCCAGGGGCATATGCTGGTAGAGGAGATCGTTCTGACTCCCTTCCAGGTTTTCCCAGGCACACTACCAAAAGCTGGGACTTATGCCTTTGTACCGACAAAGACTGTCCATAGGTCTAGAGTCAGCCCAAACTTAGATCTAAAACCTACAGGAGATAAGAGGACTAGGATCCTCTATACTCCATCATCATTGAAGGTTGTGACATTCACTAATTTATTTTTGAATTTTTTTATAATATAGATGATCAAAGCCGTCTGGACCTGGGGCTTTATTAGCTTTTGCTTTATTTATTACTTCCTCTATTTCTCCCAAATAGATATCTTGATCTAATAATCTTTGATCTTCTTCTTGTAATTTTGGTAAACTTACTTTACTCAAAAATGTTTTTATCTCTTCTTTACTAGGTTTTTTAAATATAGGATTACTATTTAAATTATATAATGAACTGTAGAACGTCTTCATAATCTCACCTATTTTTGTCAGGATGGGTATATAAAGAATTATCTGGTCCTCTTAAGCTATATATTTATTTTGTTTTTTATGTCTTTTTAGTTTATTAGCCAAATATTTATCCGTTTTATTACCCATTAAAAAATGGGATTGTTGAAATTTCCATATCAGAGAGTCAACCTGGTATTGTAATATTTTATTTATTTGGGCTTTCGTTTTAGCAATCTGCGCTGATCTCTCCTCCAATGGATTCGCTCTATTTTCTTTTATTTGTTTCTCCAAATCTATGTACAGTGATCTCAAGGGTTGCCCCCTTTCCCCATGTATCCTAGCCATCCGTGAAAATCATTTGACCTCTTATAACTGATTTATATGCACACCAGAGCATGGAGGATGAGTCTACTGTATTTTTATTAGTTTTAAAAAATTCCTTAGTTTCCTTTTTTAGGAATTCCAAGGTTTGCTCATTCTTAAATAGGATCAGATCTAACTTCCATTTTTTTTAATTTTTACTTATCTTTTTTTCTTTTAGGTTAATATATATCATTGAGTGATCTGACCATGTAGCAGTACTTATTTCTATATCCTTAATTAATCTTAATGTATGTATATCTGTTAAAAAGTAGTCTAGTCTTGAGTAGGAATTAAAACAATTTGAGAAAAATGTATATTCCCTCTCATCAGGATGTAGTAATCTCCATGCATCAAAAAGGTCATCATTAGATGTTATTTTTTCAAAATCTTTAGATGTCTTTTCAATCTGATTTTCTGAATTTTTTTTTATTGTTCCTATTCTGTCTTTTACCGGATCCATCAACATATTGAAATCCCCTCCAATTATTAATTGTCCCTTTCTAATTTTTTTTATTTCTTTAAGTATCTTTTTAAAGTATCTAATTTGTTTTACATTGGGGAGGAATATATTAGCTATTGTCATATTTACTCCATTTATTGTGCCACACCATATTATATATCTTCCTAAGGGATCAATTATTTTGACGTCCTCGTGGACTTTTATATTATGGCTAAAAAGGATTGATACTCCTCTGGATCTTTTATTATATGTTGAATCTATTTTAATATTATAGTTTTTGTTATTTACATATCTTAAGGTATCTTTACCGCAATGAGTCTCTTGTAGTAGGAGAATATCTGCTTTATTTTTTATATAATGTAGGTGGCCGATAACTGAGAGTCTACTGTATTTAATTCAAAGGCCCACTGTAGACGTATTTAAAAAAAAAACATTTTTAGACTCAAAATAATACAGCCTGGTAATCATTCATCTGTAGTATATACAATTTTGATTTCTGATGATCAATTTCCAGAGGTTGGAGAAAACTTTGAATGTACAGAAAGGTTATATCTGCACAATGGGAATGAGCCATCTAGAACTTGTAGTGCTTTCATCAGGAGGAATGAAAAGCTCATTCACTTACAAGGACACATCATCCATAACATTAGAGACAGAACAATCTGAGAAAAGAAAACATCCCATCTAACATCTTGTTGGCATTTACGAATAATATACCACCGTGGTCCCTTAGATACATATGTTTCATTTAATGGCTTCGTAATTTTGATTTATTTACTTATTATTATTATTATTATTATTATTATTATTATTAATAGCCTTTATTTGTAAAACACCAACATATTCTGTAGCGCTCTACAGGGGATAAAAACAAGGCAGGATAAAATATTAACAATCATAGAAAATGGAGGGCCATGTTCTGAGCTTAAAGTCTTTGTAGAAAGTGCTTTTTTCCAAAGCACCCTACAAGTCTGGAAATTCGCTGCTTACAATCTAAAGGGAATGGAGGAGGCAGAAGCCTAGTTAAGATAAGATGAGTAATAGCAAGGTTAGGAAGAAAGTGAAAGTTTGCTTACGTAGGAAGGTGTGCAGAGTTAGGAAGGTTTTTCATTTAGTAGTTGGTAATCCCCTTCTGGATTGCTACCTTGTTGTGGTGAAGGGGCTTAAGTAATGACGGAGCAATAAAATTTGAAGACATGGCAATGCGTTTGCCACACAATGTTAAGCTTTTTTGACTCCAAAGGCGCTCTTTGCTATCCTATCCCCATGTCCTTTGGCTCCTGTCTATATTTAAAAAAATACTATTTATGGAATCAATCAATAGCCTGAAGAGGTAATGATCTCTTGTTATTGTCCTGCAGCATATAATTTCCAGTTAGACTGTTGCTGTCCTGAGGAGATAGATAAAAAAAAGGGTAAGTCAGAGGCACTCATCAGAGAACAAACCAACCTTAATAGGTTAGTTCTATAGCCATGATAAGCCACTCTGAGAGCAACCTCTTTTAGCTCACTTGTGCCCTTCACAGGGAGAAATATCCTGTAGTATATCAGGCTGGTCCACTCAAAAGAGTGACCCAGCCCCAAAATACCAGGCAATTCTACCCTGAACAGGAGAAACAGCAAACCCCAGATGCGTTTCGGCCTTTATGGGCCTCATCAGTAAGGTGCAGCTGAACTCCCTAAGGCACAGTGAGCAAGGGGTCCATGTCTGGAGACCCCTATTACCCTTAGGAGAGACTAAACCCTAAGGGTAATTTGCATAAACAAAAAAAGGTAAGTCAGAGGCACTCATCAGAGAACAAACCACCTTAATAGATTAGTTCTATAGCCATGATAAGCCACTCTGAGAGTAACCTCTTTTAGCTCACTGTTGCCCTTCACAGGGATAAATATCCTGTAGTATATCAGGCTGGTCCCACTCAAAAGAGTGACCCAGCCCCGAAATACCAGGCAATTCTACAGTGAACAGGAGAAACATCAAACCCCAGACGCGTTTCAGCCTTTATGGGCCTCGTCAGTGAGGTGCAGCTGAACTCCCTAAGGCACAGTGAGCAAGGGGTCCATGTCTGGAGACCCCTATTACCCTTAGGGAGACTAAACCCTAAGGTAATTTGCATAAACAAAAAAAGGGTAAGTCAGAGGCACTCATCAGAGAACAAACCAACCTTAATAGATTAGTTCTATAGCCATGATAAGCCACTCTGAGAGTAAAAGTGGTACGCGGCTGGAGGTGTTTGGCGGGGGTCAGGGTCGTGAAGCCTCGTTTTAATTTTTGTGTGCAGCCATTTATTTTTTTCTTGCTTGGCCGATTTTTGTGTGCTGAAACTTGGCAAAATTTACTAAAATTCACATGGCACCTCACTCCCAAACGTCCTGGCTGGGATGTTTTGTCTGTATTTTTTTTTGTTTTTGTTTTTCGTGTTGTTTGCTTTGCGAGGTTTGGGTGTTAAGTTCGTATTTTTCCTATATCGTATTTTTTTTCGAAGTCACATGTCTCAAATTTTTTTTCTAAGTCCTGCGTTTGTCAAGTCTCAGCGTTTTCTAAGTGTTTGGAGGCTAAGACCCCGCGTGTTTCAATGTGTGATCGGTTTGCCTCGCAGGAAGGCCTTTGGTGCTAATTTCTGGCTTTCATTGCGTCCACTGCGCGCCTCGCTTTGCCGATCATCGGAGAAGTGCTGCGACTTTTTCATAATGTCACTTGTCATGACAGAACACAGTTAGACAACCAACAAAATTAAATAAGGAATATTTTTATTATTGTGTTTTCAGGGATGGATGGTATAAGAGCAGAAATAACCAGTTTAATATGTAAATGAATGAAGCAAACATCCCAAAAAGGAAAGTAATTGCTGAAATCTGCAGATTCTCAATTGAATAATATAAGTCATTATGATGTTAATAGCTGTAGTTCATCCTGGATCCTAGATATAAAAGATGAAGATGACAATCCACTCTTATTCTTTGCAGGTAATAGTCTCTGATATCTTTTACCGGCCAACAGGTAAATATTTAAAGTGCAGAGCCCCAAAATCTTTTATTTGATAACATCAATAGTAAACTTCTTGCTTCTATTCAGGATTTACAAAGCTTCACTATATTGTACAAAATCTGAATAATAATAATGTCAACAGAAGGGACCAGCTTGTACCGGCCAATGAAGGATCCCACCGGTTATGTCCTCTCCTCTATGGGTTTCTGTGTATTGGTGCTAGGGATTCCCTGGAAGGAGGGGGCATCAGAATCTGGGCAAGATGGCAGTTATTAAATGACTCTGTCCGGATCACTGAATAGGAAATTGTTTTAATGCGTCATGTTTCCTCACTATGTCTCAAGCACAGAGCAATACATAGAGAAGAAGTGTTAGGTATCCATAATGTTAGAATAATACTCTGCTCCCATTCCTCTGAGCTATTTGTCTAATTTAGCTAATCAACATATAATGTGTATGACATTGGCTTGGATGGACCATTGAAACATTGTACAACTGAAATGGGACTGTCCACAACCAACTGTCTGCTTTTTTGCTTGATAGTTCAGAGGTGGAGACATTCATTTAATTTGCACTAAGAGTTACCTTAAAATCCACTGTCTTCCCAAAAATCAATGATTATAAGTTTGCACTTCCCCAGGGGAGCTCAGCATAGAACAAAACATCACGGGGTCAGTATCTTAAATCCTTCAAGTACACGACTTCCTGTAGGAGCATTTTTGTGTGATTAAGATGATCTTGTCTGAATCTCTGGTCCTCCTGACCTTTAATTTCTTGGCAGTAACGAGGTGAAACTCTAAAAAAAAAATCATTTTTGGAAGATTATTACATTGGAGAAGTAAGATTTCTCTTTTCTTGTGTGGCCTTAGAGTAAGAGTTACCTATTCTTGAACGATATGACGATTTAAGCTTTAAAATGGAAATAACCCTAAATTAGACAATTAATGGGCCATATACTACTCTTTATATTATTAGATTACGACTATATATATATATATATATATATATATATATTTATTTACTATATGTCCTTCAACATAGCTAAACTTGATACCACACAACATTTGTATAAAAAAAATAAAACAATAAACACAGCTTTTGTATTTGTAAGTATTATGTAAAATTACTATTTACTTTTCCATATTTTTCTTTTCTGATATTTTCTGCTACTTGCTCACAGGAGTGTGCCCTTGTAATCTAATTTCCATTAGTCCTCTTGAAAGAAGTTGTCAGTTTTTTGTGCAAAACAAAACATTACTGTAATAGTTTAATTTCAAAGTTAAAAATCAAACTAAAGGTTGTTTTATTCTTTGTACAAAAATAACAAAAATAGGTTGTTGCCTATTTTCAAGTTATTTTTTTATATAGTACTTCAAAATGTAACAGAAAAATAATTGAACGATTGTCCACCAATGTCCTATATCTCCAATATGTTCTTTTCAAGAGATAAGCCTGATAATGGCTATATATTTTTGGAAAGTCCAAACACAATGCAGCTTTTAACATATGATCTACTAAATTATTATATACCGGGGCAAACATTTAGCTCAACAGGAGGCGATTGATGAACTGATAATAATTCCATTTGTCTTATTAATATGGCATAAGGAGAGAAAGAGATGGAGAGTAAAGAGAGAAAGTAGAAATGGAGTGAAAGTAGTACTTTACAGAAAGAGTCATAGATGGCTGAAATAGCTTTCCAGTGGAAGGGGTAGCGTCAAACACAGTTAAGGTGAAGCATGCCTGAGAAAAACATTAAAGCCACCTTAGAAAAAAGTATTCAGAGGAAAACACAGAAATGTATCTGTGCAGTAGTCATGAAGGGATTGGAATTAACTGTCATATTTTGATAATGTATATTTCCACAACCATATCTATGTAAAACAGTATGTCCTCTCCATCACTTTCATATTCCTGCATAACACAGGCTTTATCCCACCTCACTGTCATATCACTGTATAACTCAGGCGTCCCGCTCCTCACAGTCATATCATTGCATATAACAGGCTTCCCCTACTCATTATCATGTCAGGCTTCCTCTTTCCACGCTATCAAAAAACTGCATAAAACAAGCTTCCTTCCACCTCACTATCATATCACTGCATAACACAGGATTTATCTCTCCTCACTATCATATCACTGCATAACACAAGCTTCCTTCCTCATCACTCTCATATCACACACTCACTATCATATCACTGCATAACAAAAGCTTCCCCTCCTCACCATCATATAACTGCATAATAAGATGTGTTATGCAGTGATATGATGGATAATACCAGCTTCCTCACACCTATCTTTCATATCACTCAATAACACATGTTTCCCTACACCTCAATATCATATCAGTGTATAGCAAAGGCTTCCACCCTCCTGACGATATCACTGCAAAAAACAGCACCTCTCACTTTCATATCACTGTATTGCACAGGCTTCCCCTCTTCACTATCATACCATTGCATAACAAAAGCTTCCTATCCTCATTTTCATAGCACTGAATAACACAAGCTTCCTCCCACCTTAAAACCATATCACTGCCTAAAACAAGCTTCCTCCCACCTCACTATCATATCACTGCATAACACAGGCTTCCCCTCCTCACTATTATATCACTGTATCACAAAAGCTTCCTCCCTCCTCCAACCATATAATTGCAAAACACGTCCCTCCTCACTATCATATTATTGTATAATACAGGCTTCCTCCTCATGAAGAGACTCCTTTGCTCATGAATCAAGCATAAGGTTATCTAAATAATTGTTGATAGTATGTGTTCAAACATATATCAAAAGAGAGATAGAAAAGTATACTTTTAAACTAAAAATTACATATTTGTTACAGGACTTATAAACCAAAATGTAGCTAAAATGTAACTTTTATTATTTGATTATTATACTCTCTTTGGATTTGATAGATCTAAGAGCAAGTGACTGAGATATTATTTTACGATCATAAGTTTTACTTTACTATAATTGTGATAATTCTATTATCAAGATGATTTTGTCAGATACAATTATATAAGCAATCTATTTTCTGTATGTTTGAGATCAAGTTACTAACTTATATAAGACAAGACTTTATTGCTTATGTAAACCAATTCTCCTTAAATAAATATCTAAATAAAAATATTAAAACATATTTGGGCCAATCTACATATCAATAAAACAAACTGGTCGTTCATGGGATATTATTTATCCAAACATGTTCTCTAAAATTAATTCTTTCTTGGCTAGTTCTTGATAAAAGGAAACAAAGACAATCACCTTGTGTTAGGTGATAGTGGTTGTACGATAATAGGCCTGACTATAATCTTTATATATATATATATATATATATATATATATATATATATATATATATATACTGTATATATATATCACATATAATAGTTGTCAAACTACGAATCGTCGTCACGCTTCACGAAGCGAGGGTCCGCATTTGCCGAAGGTGGAGGCTCCAACGTCGGTTGCAAATGCAGACCCTCGCGAAATGAGGGGCGCATTTGCAGAGGTGCAGGCTCAAAGGCACTTCACACACACGGTTACAAACACCCACACAAGCGGCACCATAACGACCTCGCAAAAATACGACCTTAACGGCCGAACCGCGTGCACCTAAAAACAGTAATACACAATAAATACCCACTAAAAATACATAAAAAGCTTACCCACATCAAGGGTGGGGGCACCCAGGACCTCTGCAATTTTAGTTACACCTCCATTTAAGTCCAAATTCCTGAGTTCAGACACACGAAAATCCCCTAAGCGAGAGAAAAAATGGCAGCCGAAAAAAAGGAAACGAGGCTCCACGACCCAGGACCGCCCAACCACGTACAACTTACCCAAGAAGGGATTCAAGATAAGCTCGGAAACCCGCACTAACCCCACGGGATCCGAGATAAGCTTGGAGACCCGCATTAACCCCACATTAACCATCGCAGTGGCGTCCCTATCGCATGCGATCGGGGACCCCAGCTGCAATGAAAATTCAAAAGTCCCACGTTACGGGTCCTTAAAGGACTGTAAAGGTCCTTAAAAGACCCTTTTTTTTTTAAAAAATACACTATCACGCATGGGGCTCTGTACAGAGCCCCAACAACCATTAATTAACCCTGTCACTCATGGGGTTCTATATAGACCCCCATAAGCCCTTCATTAACCCTGTCACTCATGGGGGTCAATACAGACCCCAATAAGCTCTTCATTAACCCTGTCACTCATGGAGGTCAATACAGACACCCATAAGCATTTCATTAACCCCTTCACTCATGGGGGTCAATATAGACCCCCATAAGCCCTTCATTAACCCTGTCACTCATGGGGGTCAATACAGACCCCCATAAGCACATAATTAACCCCTCACTCATGGGGGTCAATACAGATCCCCATAAACCACTAATTAACCCTGTCACTCATGGGGGTCAATATAGACCCCCATAAGCCCTTCATTAACCCTGTCACTCATGGGGGTCAATACAGACCCCCATAAGCACTTAATTAACCCCCTCACTCATAGTGGTCAATATAGACCCCCATAAGCCCTTAATTAACTCTGTCACTCATGGTGGTCAATACAGACCCCCATAAGCACTTAATTAACCCCATCAAAACCCCCATAATCCCTTTATTAACCATGTGACTCATAGGGGTCAATACAGACCCCTATAAGCCCTTCATTAACCCTGTCATTTAGGGGGGTCAATACAGACCCCCATAAGCACTTAATTAACCATGTCACTCATGGGGGTCATTACAGACCCCCATAAGCTCTTCATTAACCCTGTCACCCATGAGGATCAATACAGACCCCCATAAGCACTTAATTAACCCCCCCACTCATGGTGGTCAATACAGACCCCCATAAACCCCTAATTAACCCTGTCACTCATGGGGGTCAATACAGACCCTCATAAGCCTCTATTTAACTCCATCAGTCCCATAAGGGTTTATTAAGACCATTATGGGCCTGTTATAACCCAACATTAACCACATAAGTGCCATGACGGTCCTCAAGGACCATCATGACACTAAGTATAAACACTGCACTGCACTATACCCCCCCAATAAAACATTAAATATCAACTAAACACCCTCTACACTAAACTATTAACACCTACACTACCTACCTATCTACCCCCTAATAACCCCCCCCCCCCCACCACTCTAATTAGAGGAAATATAAAAAACTAAAGTCACCAAAAATAAAAAATCTACATTACATAAAATAAAAAACCTAAATCACAAAAAATAAAAAATCTACATTGCAGAAAATAAAAAAGCCTAAGTCACAAAAAATAAAAAAGGAACATTACAGAAAATAAAAAAAATACATTACAACCCCCTGTCTTCCTTGCAGAGACATACTTATCCTTAGCACTAGTGGCAAACTCAAGTAATGCATGACTAAGTCTAATTTTGGTATTTTGCTTGTCCCCTATTTATGTATTCTGCACAAGGATTTGCCCCCCGCCTCATTTCATCGAGTTCCTACGGCCCTGTGCACAGTAGGAAATTGCTCTCAGGAGCACTATAGAGAAATACATTAGTTTACAAGAACACGCCTGCCTGAGAAAGCAACAGGTAAAAGCAACAACATTGAAGTATGAAGTAATGGATAATTGCATACAAAGGTTACAAAATGTAAAAGTTATGTTTATTATTTTGTTTTCTAATAACACTTGCCCATTATCATTTTAATTAGTCAAAATACCATTTTGAAAAATGTCACCACAGGGGTGCTTTAAGAAGCATTTTATGTGAACCAGTTGTGTTGGGCACTCACCTTCATCCAGGACAGATGGACACAGGGACACTTAAGGACAGCCTGAACGTTTCTGATACTGAGATATACATTGTAGACAATGTAGTAAACAGTAGAAAAGATAAAGTAGGTCATTTAATCATGGCTATTTTAGCCACATCCTCTGACTTTAGATCAGGGATGTTCAAGTTTGGTCCGGGTGGGCCACATACAGGCCTGGATCTTAGGATTTGCTCCACTGTTGTAGCAGACAGTGCAATTTTCTTATACCCGGATCCTTACAGGTAGTACAATTGCTGCTTCTGGTTCTGCTGGACAGTTGCACAACATGGAACTCCTCGTTAATATTCACATTTTGAAAGAATAATGATAAACTAGCACTTAAAACTATGTAGTATATTTACTTCGACTTTTTGTAGTAACAAGATCTGTAATGAGATGCTCAATGAGAGCTCTAGGTTTCAAAAAAAAAATCATATTTTGTTCTTTTGTTTTTGAGGACCAAAATCTAATACTTGGCAGCAAGTTCAATGAAAACTGGATCTTGAATTAAGTTGAATGGAAAGTTGGTGGATTGCTTGTAGCGCACAAACTAATTGCCTTCTGTTGTATCAAGAATGTCTTTCTTCATATAGAGAGATACAGCTGCAATTGCAGATTATTTTAGCAATGATTATCTGCTGCTGGGCCCAAAATTCGTGTTTCCAGCCAAGTGAAGAAACAACAGTGTAGCGGAACCCATCACTGTTTTACCCTGTTTTATGATTATTCTTGGTTAAAATATGATCCTACAATATGTATGCTGGTTGATGCTCTGCAGAATATTAGCCAGACTTTTGCAGACCTAGGCTAATGGATAATCCTATTACAGAGATTCAAGAGATAAGAAAGTTGTAAAGGATCCTTGCATTTTCCAAAATGTTTTAATTCTCTGATAAGAACAAAGAGGTGTAATTGAATCAATGTCTGATTGTATCAAAGTTGCCAGGGAGGTGTCACCCACCTATTGTTCTCTTTATGGGTATTGTGCAGCCAAATATGGGGATGTGGATTGCCTGTGGGAAGAGATGTATAAATATTTCTGCAATAACAAAATAAAGTCAGTATTCATTTGACTCCCAAATTGTGTGTCGTCCAATATGGGAGGTCGGGGATGGTGAAACTGTAGTGCCTCGTGGGTATTTTATCGTATACCAGCGGAGATTTTGGACTGCGTGTTCCAGCTCCGTTACATTTGTTGGCAAGTGGTGGAATTGTTCCCACGGTCAGAAGGACAGCTACAGGAGACACCATTCCGTGGAGTACAAATTGAGGGCAACGCTAGTATCCGTACAGCGCCCCTGGCTACAGCAGGATGGAACCGGCTAGTTTTCGGACAGCGTTCCATCATGAGGAGGAGGAGGCGGCCGCGGACTACAGGGATGCAGACAGAAAGGAACTCATGGTTACAGTACCTCGTATTACCCCACAGAATGAGTTTGGAAGAGAACTCCAAAGCAGACTGGCCTTTTTCCCAGGTACGCTTCCCATAAAAACCTTGGAATGGTTAATGACAGATGTCCACAAATGCATAATGGAAAAGATGCGGGCACGGGAGCGGTCCATCTTGGGAGCTGCTAACCCACCTCCCACCATTAAACCCCCCCCAGCACTGCGTCCGGGTGGTGGGAACTACCAAACCCCTCCACGGTACATCAGGTGCCACACGTGTAACCAGCAGGGCCACATGCAGAGAGACTGTCCCAGAAACAGAAACCGCTCCACGTGGAATACTACAACTAATTCCACCCCCCAGCGGCAGTGTGTACCCCAGGGGGCCGAAGGTGTCGTCCTTCCCCCTCAGCGGCAGTGTGTACCCCAAGGGGCCGAAGGTGTCGTCCTTCACCCCCAGCGGCAGTGTGTACCCCAGGGAGCTGAAGGTGTCGTCCTTCCTCCCCAGCGGCAGTGTGTTCCCCAGGGAGCCGAAGGTCTCGTCCTTCCTCCCCAGCGGCAGTGTGAACCCCAGGGGGCAGAAGGTGTCGTCCTTTTCCCCCAGCGGCAGTGTGAACCCCAGGGGGCAGAAGGTGTCGTCCTTCCCCCTCAGCGGCAGTGTGTACCCCAGGGGTCTGAAGGTGTCGTCCTTCCCCCCCAGCGGCAGTGTGTACCCCAGGGAGCTGAAGGTGTCGTCCTTCCTCCCCAGCGGCAGTGTGTTCCCCAGGGAGCCGAAGGTGTCGTCCTTCCTCCCCAGCGGCTGTGTGAACCCCAGGGGGCAGAAGGTGTCGTCCTTTCCCCCCAGCGGCAGTGTGAACCCCAGGGGGCAGAAGGTGTCGTCCTTCCCCCTCAGCGGCAGTGTGAACCCCAGGGGGAAGAAGGTGTCGTCCTTTCCCCCCAGCGGCAGTGTGAACCCCAGGGGGCAGAAGGTGTCGTCCTTCCCCCTCAGCGGCAGTGTGTACCCCAGGGAGCTGAAGGTGTCGTCCTTCCTTCCCAGCGGCAGTGTGTACCCCAGGGAGCTGAAGGTGTCGGCCTTCCCCCCCAGCGTAAGTGTGTACCCCAGGGAGCAGAAGGGGCCGTCCTTCCTCCCCAGCGGCAGTGTGAAACACAGGGGGCAGAAGGTGTCGTCCTTCCCCCCCAGCGACAGATTACCCTAACCAGGGGAGACACCAATCTCCCAGATGGCGCAGATGGGACCGTGGTCTCTGCGCCCACAGCTTGTCCAGATCCCCAACTACCGTCACTGGGACAATCGGAGGAGGGGGTAAGTACAAACTCCCCTCCCCAGCTAACTTCTAATGTGGCCCCAGGGTTAACAGAGGAAATGTTAACCCCCACTGACCCCCACGTTTCCCTGGCTACTGAGCCGGAATATGTCCCAAGTACCCCAGCAGAAGAGCTGACAGCGGGGCAGAGTGCAGTCGGCCTCTGCCCTCCCTTTGTCCCTGGTACAGAGCAGGAGGTCCTGCAGGTTATACCAGCAGAAGAGCTGGCATCAGGGCAGAGTGCCGCTGGCCTCTGCCCCTCAAGTCCCCTCAGCGTGTTGCACCATCACCCCAGCGAAATATCCAGGTGCCTGGTTAGACTTCCCCCCAAAGGAGAGATGTGTGATGAAGTGCCCTTCGCCACTTTGGCTTGGAGAGGACTGTTTGCCAGCCTCCTGCCCTGCGACTATGGCCCTGGTACATATTGCCCTTTGGAACCAGTGTTCGGCCATACCAGAGTGTAAGTCACTCATTCTGGCCCTTTACATACAGGGGGGTCATTCTGTACTTGCCCTGTGGGAGCGGTGATACCCCAGATAGCTATGCCATGGAGCCCATTCATATGATGAAAGACTATGGGAAAGACTTTAGCTACATGGCAATGGAACTGTGTGAAGAGGATCTGAGCGCTATTCGGTGGTTTTGTGCGCTCAGATCCCAGCTATCTGGGGATATGGGAAATGTGAGTAAATGTGAATTGCAGTAATGCTGATGGGTTGTTAAACTAGAGAATTGACCAACAAATACTTTTGTCCGGACATCCCCAGGCCGATCCGTTGGGATCAGACCGTGTATGCCGGCTTATGGTCACGGGGGAGGTGTGTAGCGGAACCCATCACTGTTTTACCCTGTTTTATGATTATTCTTGGTTAAAATATGATCCTACAATATGTATGCTGGTTGATGCTCTGCAGAATATTAGCCAGACTTTTGCAGACCTAGGCTAATGGATAATCCTATTACAGAGATTCAAGAGATAAGAAAGTTGTAAAGGATCCTTGCATTTTCCAAAATGTTTTAATTCTCTGATAAGAACAAAGAGGTGTAATTGAATCAATGTCTGATTGTATCAAAGTTGCCAGGGAGGTGTCACCCACCTATTGTTCTCTTTATGGGTATTGTGCAGCCAAATATGGGGGATGTGGATTGCCTGTGGGAAGAGATGTATAAATATTTCTGCAATAACAAAATAAAGTCAGTATTCATTTGACTCCCAAATTGTGTGTCGTCCAATATGGGAGGTCGGGAATGGTGAAACTGTAGTGCCTCGTGGGTATTTTATCGTATACCAGCGGAGATTTTGGACTGCGTGTCCCAGCTCCGTTACAAACAGTATGTAGCCTTGGAAATCAGGTCAGGACATTTGGACATGGACCTTCACTTGTTAGGTTCACAATCAGAACAATTTTCAGCAGACCATCAAGCAGTTTGTTCTATAGCGAGTCCATACACTCTACAGATAAAGGAACCAGTCCAACTAATGGTAAACCCACAGTGCTGATGTTCAGCTCTTCTACTGAGAAGACATGTGTAGTCATATCATATAAATAGAAGATGTCAAGCATGACAGTCATACTTTTTCCTTTAATCATGATATGTTTCTATTGGCGCTAAGGTTGTTGCATAATTTGGACTCTCATATCTTTATAATGTATTTATTTTTTAATCCTAAACAGAACCAGAACATCACTAAGAACTTTAGCACAATTTCTAATATAAATTACATTTAAAGGGAATCTTACCATACACTATATCTTGGCAGATCATTATATAAAACATATTGCTCTGCCATGTTATCTCTCTACATTATTCATTCACTTGTCAATTTTCAGGACTGTAAGGACAGGAGCAAGTCCCAAAAGCAAGGCTTAGTTTTTTATTACCAAAGATCAGTATAAGAGCCTGAAGTGGACAGTACAATATAATGATCATTTGGCAAATCCAGTAACCAGTAATTCCAATTAAAAAGTTGGACAAATGCAAAGTAAGCTGAGCCAAGAAGAACAATATTTGTAGAGATAACAGTAAAGTCATGGTTATAACAGCAGTAACATGAGGTTTCAGGTGAGAGAAGCTAATGCTGGAGGATCCTCTGTGCAGTCTCAGGACGTGTAAGACGAGGGAGAAGATTGTTAAGCTCAATGATATTAGAATCAGAAGCATGTGAATGCAAAGTCCCACATCCAAAGCTTGCAAGACCCGATCCCTTTCAAAAGAAATAAGTTGTCCATTTCCAAACTCTGTTTTATTAGCTGAATGAATTAAAGGACCATATCTGATATTGATAATCAGCAAAATAGTCATCAGACCATAGGAAAATAATATGGACCCTGAAAGCAGCCAAGGCAGCAGCTCTGGGAATCTTACTCTTAGGTTTATGAACAGACGGTGTTGGAAGGTGACAATTTTGAGGCAGTAGAAGATACATAACCATACGGTACTCCAAGAGCCAGAGAGGACAGTGCCACTAAAAAACCCAGCGAAAATATAAAAACGGTATGAAGTTAAAAAGTGACCCAAGAAATAGTTAATATTGTACAGAATCAGCTGGGAGCTCTGCATGGAGATGTTAAACAATCCTATAGCTGATAGGATGAGATCAGAGGGGCTTTGATATCCTCCTTTAATCCAGGATCTTATAATTACAATCAGGATAAATAAATTGAGAGGAATCGCACAAATAAAGGAAATGGTGGAAAAGAGGAATTTACATAAAACTACTAATGACATTTTATATTTTTTCTGTATAAGAGCAGGAGGAGACAATTAGATGCTGGACAAGGTGCTGCTGTCTGATCCACTTGTGATTACTAAATGTGTCTCATCCCAGCCACACAATTTGGAGTAACCCCCTTTGTATATCATCTGCCAATTATCTAATGGATGTTGGATGTACTTTTCTTATCTGGATGCAAAGTTTTAGATCAGACATCCAGCTCTGTGGATTTGCATGGATGGAAATGAACTGGTTTTGTTTTCATTTATCGTCACAAGATCGTGTTTTCTCAGAAAATTCATACCAGGTGACTTAGTAGCAGAGTATGATCACATATATAGTTGTGAGCGTACGGGCCGTTGCTCACGCTTGCGGGCTCGCGCAGCGAGCCCGCGGCCCTCGCGTAGCGAGGGCTGCGGGCCTCAGTTGCTGGGATGGAGCGCCGAAGGCGCTCCATCCCAGCAACTGAGGCCCTTGCCCGCAGCGTACGGCCCGTCGCTCACGCTTGCGGGCTCGCATAGCGAGCCCGCGGCCCTCGCAAAGCGAGGGCCGCTGCTCGCGCAGCGAGCCGCGGCCCTCAGTTGCTGGAATGGAGCAGCCAC